>JAABNY020000001.1:28333638-28350612 GCA_015164015.2 Brevimyrus niger
TAACAAGGGGAGTACTGGCACCTGGTGCTGAATAACTAGGAGAGTACTGACACCTGGTACTGAATAACAAGGGGAGTGCCGGCACCTGGTACTGAATAACAAGGGGAGTGCCGACACCTGGTAATGATTAACAAGGGAAGTACTGACACCTGGTAATGAATAAAAAGGGGAGTACTGACACCTGGTAATGAACAACAAGGGGAGTACTGACACCAGGTAATGAATATCAAGGGGAGTACTGACACCTGGTAATGAATAACAAGGGGAGTACTAAAACCTGGTAATGAATAACAAGGGGAGTACTAAAACCTGGTAATGAATAACAAGGGAAGTACTGACACCTGGTAATGAATAAAAAGGGGAGTACTGACACCTGGTAATGAACAACAAGGGGAGTACTGACACCTGGTAATGAATAAAAAGGGGAGTACTGACACCTGGTAATGAATAACAAAGGGAGTGCCGGCACCTGGTATTGAAAAACAAGGGAAGTACAGGCAGCTGATACTGAACAACTGAATAAGAAGAGTACTGGCATGTGCGTTCAAGCACTGGGCAAACCCTCCAATTGAATTTCTGGGATGGACTCTGGACCTGTGTTGTTCTTTATTAGAATGAAGCTAAAACCAGAGTTACGTAGAAGCCCAAACAGGCCAAAACCTGAGACAGGCCAACCTGTTCAGGGCTGTGGACAAGGCCACAGAGAGGCACAGCTCTTACCTGGTCAGTGCCAGTGATGCCATCTTGTTGTGCAACACCTGCCACCACTGAAGACACTCCTTTGCTGTGACACAATGCTATAGTCAGGCATCATCACAGGGGAGACTGCGGGGGGCTGGGAGGAGAACCACTAGCGACTGCACTGTTGCTCACAATTTCCCTGCCCCTTACAGATGGCAGGAGGCAGACCCCAGCGAGTCCTGCCACTTGGCCATTCCCCTCTGCTCCCTTCCTTAGTACTCAGGCCTGCAACGGCCAGACAGCTCAGGATACTCTGCAGACTGCATCTCAGCTGTTAGGTGCCATATGAGGTACTCTTCAGGTTCCTCTGATGGGGTTAGTGAAAGGTCATGATGTTTAATTAGTCATTAGTGAATGCTCAAAATGCCATCCACATTTTATGATACGAGCTGTATTAATTAAGAATACTGCCCTTCATATCAGTGCAGTCATTCCACATACACATACTAAGGAACTGGATAAAGTTGTCACACATTGGTAACGTAAAAAATTCTCCCTCTCTTCACACTATAATATGGGGGGGGTCCCAGACTGTGATTTTCACTTTAAGGTCCAGTGAGCACAGTACTGGAATCAGCAGTTTTCTGATCCCCACTGAGTCTTGCTTTTATAGCCTGTGGCTTTATCGTGACCATGTGAGGTAAGCCTGGCTACATCAGAAACCAGTAGAACGTGCAAACATTTCCACAAATGGCACTAGCCCTAGGATGAAGCTTTTGCCCAAACCTCTCCCTGGCATGTGGCAGCTGGGCAGGTCACTCTGATGTGCCAGCTTGTGTGTGTAATTGGTGTTCTTGCCCTCGCTGGGTCTCCCTGGGTCCCTGTGCCTTCAACAGCTATAAAAAGAGCCAGGCTCGCACTTTAAACTATGCATAAAAAAGAACATGATGGGCCTCATTACAGCAAGTCAATAATGTGACTCAGAAAGTTCACTACAGAATTACAGCCTCTCTGGCGCTATGCCACATCTTATTAGAATCTCTCTGCTTTTCTAGCCAAGACCTCCACCACATACCAAGGACTACCGATGCTCCAATGGGCCAGGAGCAAAGTACTGGGGTCTTTGAATAAAGTAACGGAACTGTTTGGACATTAAACTACTGTATAATTCACATTCCCATTAACAAAACAATAAGATAATGTATACAGTACTACAATATTATAATTCTAGTAATACTGAAAAGGTCAAATCATTCTGTCTAACTGGTGCCCCCGTTTCATACTGATATATTTCATAACAACACAATGCAACATAACGTGATACACCTTCCTCTTGTCCCCACCCCCACAGTGATTCAGCCAATCAGGTCAATGAAAGGAGACAAAGAATTTGGACAGGAGAAGTGGTCCCTGAGGCTGACAAACACTGGGTAGTGCTTATCTGTAGTCTCTGTTGGACTGTGAATGGTTCTATTGACAGAGCGAGACTCTTCAGCTCACCACTTTCCACGCCTAACCCATGTCCTGCCTCCACTACTCTTTGGTAACCCAGTGCTCCATGCTCTCTACATGGTCTCCCAGCAACATTACATTCTCCTCTGTTCTGGTGATAATGACAGTTTGCTTGAGGAACTGTCGCTCTGTTCCTGTCATGTTTACAGCCCTACCCACAAGTAATAACTTAGCCCAGCTAATCACCATCTGTTTACTGTTTAGGCCAGGGGTAGGGAACCTGATCCATGGTGGGCCGCTGTGAGTGGGTTTTTTTGGGATGACCTCTTAATCAGCCAATTACAGTGGGTCCTTAGGACTGGAGCTCAAAATCACTTTTTTATTATTGGCTGATTGAGAGGTCATCCCAAAAACCTGCATCCACACCGGTTCACTACCCCTGAATTAGGCTATGTGGCTTCCCATAGACTCTCTACCTTCATGTCCAATCTCCTTTTCTCTTTTCTTGTCATGAACTTGGATCTATTTTGGATATTCCATGCACTCTCGGATACTTCCTGCACTTTCCTGATCTTAGAGAATGTTGGGGCATCGGGCCGGCTGTGCACTCACCTCCGTCGTCCTCCTCCCGGAAAAACTCCTCGCTGTCATTGGCAGAGTGCGACTTCTTCATCTCAGCAATGCGGTTTCGCGGCACCTTGCGGCGCAGCGAGGGGGAGAAGAAGGAGGGGCGGTTCCTCTCAGGGGTGGGTGGGGTGCTAAACGAGGTTACCTGCGGGGCCAGGATCAGGACAAGGGCTGCATTATTACCACACACGTAGATGCAGCTTTAAAGAGTGCGATTGACGGAAACTACCTACAAAGGCTTCACTGACTTGTGATGATTTTTTTATGTACTTATGAATAACGTGACTAGGAGTATGTTACTCCAGGATCTTTTTGCTGTCAATTCACTTCTGACAGGTGTGATGATGCTCACGACAGGATGTTGATGAACAAAAATCAGAGCAGAAACACAAAAACCCCCAGACAGAGTGAAAATTATGTGCTGTTAGAGACTGGAGTCTACAAATCGATACTGAAAGAAATACGTCACGCTGCTGCCGCCTTATGAAGACAGCGAGGCTACCTGAAAGTGATTCTGAAAGTGTTCAGGTGTCTGATGGTAAATGTTCAGGTATCTGATAATATGTGTTTAGGTGTCGGAAGGTAAGTGTTTTGGAATCTGAAGGTAGGTTTTTGGGTATTTGATGCTGGATACGTGACAGCCCTGTGCTAATGCAGTGTGAGCCCCACTGCGGTCCTGACCCACTGACCCGCTCGTGCAGTGGAGAGTCCTGGTCCTCCTCGGTGTTGCAGGGCGAGGTGTCTCCAGTGGGCACACGGCTCACTGCCATCTCTGCGTGGCCCTTCCCCTGGGGCCCCTTCATGCGGACGAATTCCATGTTGTTGTACTTATAGAAGCCAAAGGACATCTTCTGCGCCATCTTTGCAGCCATGCTAACCTGCAATGGCAGGCATCTGGTACCAGTTAACGTGCCAGGCCAGTGTAGCCCCAATTAATGTAGAGGAAGCAGGCATAGGTCTGACTAATGTGTTACAGAAAAACTTATGGTACTGCTGCCCTGAAACACATTCTTATATTTGATGACATTTAGTCTGGCAGAATCAATATTGCAAACTGCTGAAATATCTTTTCTATACATTGAGGACTGTAACAAATTAAATTGTGAAGAAATTCTCAACTGGCTGATTTGTAAAAATACAGATAACCTACATTCGTACTACGTGTGGATCAGGTGGTTAGGATGGCTAAGTTGGGTTTTTCTAAGGTTTAATATGGTATATAATCTCAACTGCTTCAGTTAAAGAGTACATTGTAAAGTATAAAAATCAATTAAAATATGCATGAAATATTGAATGCATTAATACTAATCAAAATACAGTAAAATGAACATATTATACCTCATAGTATACCCAGAAGGCATTGCTTTGATTACCAATGATGCCATGATGTCCTTTCAAACCCCACCTCTTACCCGATTGTCATACACCTTCTTGAGC
This sequence comes from Brevimyrus niger, assembly GCA_015164015.2. Classification (NCBI taxonomy): domain Eukaryota; kingdom Metazoa; phylum Chordata; class Actinopteri; order Osteoglossiformes; family Mormyridae; genus Brevimyrus; species Brevimyrus niger. Next base: position 28,337,836 of record JAABNY020000001.1, read on the forward strand.
GCCTCGTACCGGATGGACCCCTGGAAGATGACTCCCTGGAAGGTGTTGCTTTTGTCACTGGCCACAAGCTCCACACAGACCATCTCCCCCTCCCCCACTGTCATGTCACTGAACACCTGTAAAAAAATGTCAAGAGCAGCGGCTTTCCGTTATCTTTGATAAAATCCCACAGATCACAGGGCACAGGGAAGGGCAGGACTACATCCTGAATCGGCTGCCAATCCATCACAGGGTATACACACAGTAAGGGACATGTAAACACTCTGATTCACCCCAAGCACCAGTCGGTGGACTCTGGAAGGAAATCGGTGACCAGAGGTAATATAGGCATAGTACAGAAACAGAAACCTTGACCTTGTCAGTGTAAATCCACAGTACCACCCACTGAATCATCTTACTCTCAGCATAAGAAAAAAAATATTGTTGATTTAAAATTATATAAAATATGTTTTATACATGATACTCCTATGTTTTAAAATAATAAATAGGTGCCTCACATTTGCCTCTTATTATTACACAATGTTCATGTCTCCACAAAAGAGCTACCATTTCTGTTTTAAGTGGTTTAGTAAGGTCTGTGACCTTCAGCTCTTATTATGGATGTCACTTTGCTGTGTTGTTTGAAAATATGGGTCAAGACGTCCTGATGACTCGTCCACTACAAACCAAATATTCCTAGAGATTCTAATAAAGTTAGCTGAACCTAAACCTGAACGTCAGGTGTGAAAAATATACGAACTGGTTATGGTTCCATTTCAACACCTGAAAGACCATTAAAGCTGCTTCCATTTAAAATCTGACATAACAGGCTGGTAACGCCTGGTACCCATAAAAGATAAGGCCATCAGCTAATGAATGAGTGATGGACAAATGCAAGTAAACAGAGCTTCAGGAAATGCAAGGAGATTGGTATAGACCAGTGTTTCCCAACCTGGTCCTCGAGGACCCGCAGACGGTCTACATTTTTGCATCCTCGGCACTCTCTGCCAGACACTCCACATTTTTGCTAGCAAAATTCTGTGGGTCCCTGAGGATTGGCTTAGGAGACACTGGTGCAGACTGTGAGGCTATATTGTGAGAACAGCAGGGCACAGGGGGTCAGGGTGGTCCTGGGTGTCGTCCCTCACCTCCTCAAAGTTGTCGATCATGAAGAAGATGTTGGGGTAGCTCATTTTGGACTCCTCACCCTTGCTGTCCATTGGATGCTTACTGGGTGATGCAAACACTTGCTGAGAGACAAGGAAGGTGTTGTTTTTGTATTTTTTTCTACATACCTTCAAACTGAGCACAGGTAACACAGTCAGCTAGTTAGTGTCAGTTATCTGCTGTTTTTCATTAACCTCACGTAAATCTGCATGCGATGTATGGCTTGGTCCCCACCTGCGATTTTTTTTTGTGAATGTGAATGTCACCCGCATCTGATCGTGTGCACACAGCACATGTCACCACGTAGTGCAGCTGGTGGAGGGGGGAGAGAGAGAAAAAAAGATCTCTATGAATGTCTGACCCCTGTACACATCCTCCTAAAGGCATTCTGAGCCTTTGACTCCTGTACACACCCCATAAAGCCTTCCTTAGTGTCTGACTCCTGTACATATCCCACTAAAGGTCTCTGACCCCTGCACATATTTCCCTAAAGTCTGCCTGAATATCTGGCCCTTGTGATGTGTAGAGATATGTGTGCAGGGGGATGTGCCTTTAGGAGCATGTTTATTCAAGCACTCAGAAAGCCCCTGTATTCCTCCTCCCAAGGATCTCTGTGAGTCCCTGACCCCCGTATATATCCTTCTATAGGTCCCCTGAGCATCTGGCCCCTGTGTACCTCCTCCTAAGGGCCTCTGTGAGTGCCTGACCCCAATACACATCTACCTAAAGATATTCTAAGCCTCTGACCCTTGTACACATCATCCTAAGGGCCTCCGAGTGCCTGATCCCAGTACACATTCCCCTAAAGGCCCATGAGCATCTGGCCTCCATATACATCCTCCTAAGGGTCTCTTTGAGTACCTGAACCCTGCACACTTCCTCTTAAAAGCCCATGAGCATCTGGCCCTTGTACACTTCTTTCTAAGGGCCTGTGTGAGTACCTGATCCCTGTACACATCCCCTAAATGCCCCATGAGCATCTGGCCCTTGTACACTTCTTTCTAAGGGCCTGTGTGAGTACCTGGTCCCAGTACCCATCTCCCATAAGTCTGCCTAAAACCTTCGGGCACCCTGATCATTGTCCATGTATTTCTGAATCACTAAAAGCGATGATGCAAGTATATTTTAGACTTTATTCCTTTACTCGTTTACATGCTCAAAAGAAATTGAGAAAAAAATAACCCAGTGAAGCCTCCGAGAAAGACAGGTGCCACCCTGCAGCCACCCCCTATGTCCGGGTTAGCCCCCACCCACCTTTTGTAGAATGAGGTTCAGGTAGACGCTCTCTTCCCAGTCAATGTCGGGGTCCCCCAGCCCTGGCAGTTTTTTAGAATCCCTCCGAAACACCTCCACTTCCACCTGTCAGACAGGTATGAATCACACAGAGCAGGTAACACTATGCTACCTAAATCAAAAGTGTAACTGAGTATTCAGATTTCCAATAAGTACACTGTCTTCCTTTATATCCCAACACCAAATCTCTAACTTGATGGTCATGAACTTGTGGACGTCCTAGAGGATGAGTACCGAGGAGGAGGAGAGGCCCTGCAGCAGAATGCAGAGTCGGTGGATGGAGTTAAGTGGAGAATTCCACAAACTCCAGGGTGTGATTGACCCCCAGGGTCTGTCCCCCACCTGTGTCACATTCCAAGCCAAGCACCTACAGTACCTGCACCAAGCCCTGCAGTGCAGTGATGATGTAATCGCAGCCCTTGCCCCAGTGATCACACATACAAGCGGGAGACATAATCTTATTTACCGACACCACCTGGAATACCAAACAGCACCTTGATCCACAGACGAACGACCTCATCGCCACTGCTCTTTTGTGGTGATGGAGGTGGTTTACCAGACCTGAACGCAGCTCTCATTTAGTATTTTTTTTGCACTATTGTTACAGTGAGTGTTGCCCCGAAGCACACTATAGTTTTATCCGTTTGTACTGCTGGATATTTACTGAAGTATTTAAGTGTCCCCACCCACAGATACAGCAGTGCTTCCCTCAGCCTTCTGGAATACGACCCGTTGGTATCGTGGGTCCAGCTGGGTCCTCATGTGAGCATGTGGGCCCATTGACTGCTTGCTGGAGTTGGCGGCTCCGTTTCTGGTCGTGTCTGTGAAGTGCAGCCGCGGTGGGGCATCTCCTAGACAGCTACAGCGCCTCTTCGGAGCCTCGGGCCAGCCCAGCTGTCAGTCACGCAGCGTGCATGGCTGTTGCCATCCCCCCTCGTGCCTTTGTCCGTGTCCGGCCCTCGCTGGCTGCAAGCCTTCTGATGTGCTGATGATGCACCGAAAGAGTAACGAGTTCGACCTTGTCCCACTACAAGGACTTCATCCGGGCTCTTCCCCGCCACTGCGGCTGTGGCCGCGAGCCATCCGGACGATGGACAGCAGGAGGCACTACGTCGTCTCTCACAACACCAGCGCCTGGCACCCTCTGGGCTCAGTATGCGCCCCCCAAGCACAATAATGAATATTTACACTATGTTCTACAGTAAACTGGATGCATGTTAGCCAAGCCTCAGAGGTGTGTATTTCACTAAGGAGAAGGTGGCTGGGTTGGGGGGTGGGGGGCATGGGGAGCGTCATAATTACACAAGACAATGTATTATTGCAGACAAGGGGGAGGGGGGCATGTGCAGGTGGCTTCAGGAGACCATTCAGTCTAAATAGTTTGTTTTTGCAACATGTATGTCAATCTCGTGGCAGACAGATGTCAGCGTGGGACCCTTTAGTGAGGCCCTTAACCCAAACTGCTCCGGGGACTTACTGATCCTGCTGTCTGATTCTCATTTTACATCACTGGACAAAAGAATCTGTTAAATGTCAATAAATTATATATTAACAACAAATAGCTTTTTATAAAATAACCAACCACAATCCCAAAACAATGTATTAAAACATTTAACAACTAATGCTGTGAGAAGTTGACTTCTTGCTGTTTATTGTGTATATGACTGTATATATCTTAAAAGAGAGCAAGATGTGAAATGAAGCACTCCGTACCTGTACTTGTATGTGTGCAAATGGTAAATAAAGGATAATTTTCTTTCTGCTTACCTGTGACCCGCACAGATGATAAAACTACAAGAGAAGCCTGACGGAACCTAACAGCAGCATGCAAGTGGACTCTTCAAAATATGGACTTTGGCCATGAAATGTAGGATATTTATGCTTAAAAGAATGGAGGAACATTGATTAATTCAAAAACGTCTTGGATCTTGCAACCTTGCCTAAACATTAGACCTCAAACGTGTCTGTAGTTTCGAAAAAGACAGCAAGTCAACACTACTGTGCATCTTTAAATCTGCTGTGTGGTGCTGACTTTCTCTACCGTCAGCAGATCGATGCTCGCTGACTGGTTCACACTCCCCTGTGTGATCTGCTTTCGAGGTCCTGAATGACTTGATGTACGGGATTTCCACACATCATTGAAAAACTAAGCAGTTCCGGAAAAGTGAAACTCCCACCTGCGGCCCGTCACAGCTTATCAGTGAGAAGGAACCTCTTGACTGTAGCCTGTCAGAGTTTCCAATTAAAGGACTGTAGTCAATGGGAGACTCTGGTTGAGGATGCAAACCCACATTCTGGCTTCTCAGAACTTCCAGTGTGATGTGCAGGTTGAACAGTAGCAGAATCATAACTCCTAAGGATGTATCACTTTGGCTCATGCTATATTTTTTTTAAAGTAAAATGTATTGCTCCACGAATATCATATAAAATAATTAATTACTGTAAAGCAGTCATCCAGGAAGGTGTACATTTTGTAGATAACTGTATTTTCAATGCAACTGAAGGCCAAGCATACTTTATGTAAAAGCTTTTGGTCCTTGTTGAATATGTCACAAGTGTACCTAAAACTGGTGGCCACTGTTTTTCATCAGACGAACCTAAAATGCACCGTCTGGTACCTACAACCAGAAGGTTGGGTGTGGATAGGGATCTTCATCACCTACTCTTAAAAATATATGTCATTGAATGTATGATGACCTGCATAACATTTATAGGTCAGGGAGCCTAAGCACAACTAATTAGCAGTTATTCTGTATAAATTTTTTAATACTGGCAAAACTCCCAAAGTAAAAATGTCAAAGCAAAAACTCTAAATTTAATTTTAAAAAAGTAATGTTATTATGTTCAAAATATGTTTCAAACAAATGCATTCCAATAACTGAAAATGAATGTAATTATTGTAATTAAATGTAATTATTTTGAACTTCAGAAAATGTCAGAAACAAAATGAGTCACTTAAAAAAAACAAATGTAAATATCAAAGTTTCAGACTAAAAAACAACCAGAAATAGATGGAAAAAGGTACTACAAAGTGTAAAAAGCATCTACAAATGTTTCCACAGGTGGAATGGGAAACAATGGCCTGAAACCCCAAGAAAGATGCTCTGGTGAAGACGAGATGCCCCATGTTATCTCTAGTCAAAAGAATAGGGAGCTATCAGCCTGCAGGATTGTGAGAGAAACAGTTTACTGCCATGGTTATTCAGTAAACTTCCATACGCTTACAATAGTCACCGTTCACATAGCCTAAAAAAAGTTTAAATAAACAGTTCATGTGTCTTTACATCCCTCATTTTATAATGTTTGTTTGCACCAGCAAGGACTACATTTGCATTATTAAATAAAACAGCACCTTAAGACAAAAATAATTGTAATTTTATTCCCTGGACACCAGGGAATACATATGGTTTACTTACGTACGAGTACATAATGTGTAAAAAAGAAAATAGCCATTAAAAAGAAATTTATTTCCATTGGTGAATTTAAGGGCATCATGAAGAATCTGGTGAAGGAGACTTGATTTCTTGAGAGGTCAGTATGTTTAAATGGCTGTCTAATGTATAGTGTAACGTCCTGCTCCCAACAATCCTGATTGTGTGCCACACCCACCTCGTTACCTCCTGTTTTGCCCTAATTGGAGTCACCTGTTGCTCGTTTAGTCTAGCTTGTCTTTTGTATTTAGTCAGTGTCTCTGTTAGTGATGTTTCCATGTGTGAGTACTCTGCCTGTTCTTCGTCATTAAACCCCTTTGTTACCCTCAACTTGAGTTCTCCTGCCTCCCTTGTCCGCTCGTTGCTCACGGACCGTAACATATAGATTATTCTCTATCATATTGTATATGTTGTATTTTTAACATGTTGTAAGTTTGTAAGAGTTGCATGGTGGTGCAGTGATTAGCACTGTTACCTCACACCTCTGGAACCTAGGTTCAAGTCTCTGCCTTGGTTATGTGTGTGTGGAGTTTGCATGTTCTCATGGGGTTTTGTCCAAGGACTCTGGGTTCCCCTCTAAGACATGCTGAGGATAATTGGAATTACTAAATTGCCCATAGGTGTGCATGTGTGAGTGAATGGTGTGTGAGTGTGTCCTGTTATGGACTGGCCCCCTATACAGGGTTGTTCCCTGCCTCGTGTCCATTGCTTCCAGGATAGGCTCCAGACCCCCAGCAACCCAGTAGGATAAGTGGGTTGGAAAATGGATGGATGAAGCTTGTATGGCTGCTACCTTGGCCAGGTCTCTCATGTAAAAGGGGTTTTTAATCGCAGTGGGACTTCCTGGTAAAATAAAGATGAAAAAATAAATTATAACTAAATAAATTTAGCTTCAATTTGACAACGTTTTGTCTGAGATGGGTAATGGGAATGTGCTTTAGATTGACAGATGTGCACCTTCTGGGAATTTATTATGCTCATGAACTCAGGGGACATACCCATGAAATGAATGTGACCCAAAAGCACTCCACCCCCGACACAGAGGGCAGAGGTCTCATCTCGCTGTAGTCACACTGAGCAAATATTTACACATTATGGCTTGTGTCCAAGTAGAGAAGATCCTGCAGCATGACAGACTGAGATTGTTACAGAAAAAGCAATCTGACCATTCAATTTGAGAAAAAAGACGCGATCTTCAAAAACTCCAGGAAAATGGAGGTAAGTGAATTTACATCATTGCCATTAACAGTGATGCTTAACAGTAAAGTTTTAAAATAAACAGGAAAATACTGAGGTTTGGGGGAGGGGGCACTGAACAGGGTGTAAAGTGTTGATACTGCTACAAAGTACTGGGAGAAACATGCTTATTTTTATGCTTTACTCATATGTAAGGATGAATAACACGGACAGGTTACAGGGTCAACCGCAAAAGGCCTGAATATAGTATTTCCTACATAATTCATCTTCAGTTGCCTTTAAAAGGAACCATTTTCATTTTGATAAATTTTGTACTAGGCTGTCATACTATTGGCGCTGGTACCATTGGTGTCTGCGGGCCCCCTCTCACAGCCGCTAGACTGCGCAGACGTGTACAATGCCGGCTCTAACATCAGTGGGGTGTACAAGATTTACCCCGCAGGGCCCACCTCACCCCTCTACGTCTACTGCGATATGAAAACCGATGGAGGCAAGTGGACGGTGAGGAAACACCCACAATAATGTGATGTGTCCAGTGGGACAAGAGGGACAGTCATAGAATAACGACGCCTCAAGAGGATTGCAAAGTTAGATCAAGTCAGATTACTTTCATTGTCTTACTTTGTTTTAGATAACAATGCATTACGTGATGAGACTGAATTATGCAATGAAAATTTGTTACATTAAGTGATTACATAATGCAGAGTTGTAATGCATTGTTACAATGTCTGTCATCGTACCTGTTTACTGCCAGTCTCATATTTAAAACACAGGTATTCCAGAGAAGGATGGATGGCACTGTGAACTTCTACAGGGGTTGGGATCAGTACAAGAGGGGCTTTGGGCATGCAGGAGGAGAGTACTGGCTAGGTAAGGATTTGAGGAAAATGATACAGTATGAAAATTATGAAAGCCTTTAGCTTGCACCAAACCAACACAGAAGCTTCTCAATGTCCATCTCAGCATATGTATCTGCCTACAGGTCTAGAGATCATCCATGTCCTGACTCTGAAGCAAAAGTACGAGCTGAGAGTGGACATTGAGGACTTTCAGGGAGCCAAGGTCCATGCCAAGTACTCCTCCTTCTCAATTTCTCCTCAGATGATCAATGCTGAAATGGATGGATACACACTCCATGTCAGTGGATTCGAAGATGGGGGAGCAGGTAAGTCATATCAAATTATCAAATCAGCTCTTTGTAATTGTCATAACATACATAAAATGTGAAATCATTTGTTGAAACATAATTGTCATACTGATAATTTGTAATCCATCTGCAGTGATTAAGGGTCTAATAAATCTCATAGTAACAACAAAAACAAAGGCTAATGTACTGTAGTTTTGGATGTCACTGATATGCAGACTGAAATCTACAGTTCTAACAATCACTCCTCACAGAAATATTAATTATGTATTATGACTGCTCATAAATCCAGTATAACTTGCTATGTTCTATGATCTTAAGGAGATTCACTAAGTTATCATAGTGAGCAGAAGTTCTCCACCTTCGACCGTGACCAAGACTCCAACAGTGGAAACTGTGCTGTGTCATACCTGGGAGGGTTCTGGTACAAAGACTGTCACTACGCAAACCCTAATGGGGTCTACATGTGGGAGACAGTCAGTGCCCAAGGACTCTGCTGGTATCACTGGAAATCAAACTATTACTCAATGAAGGCCATTTCCATGAAGATCCGGCCAGTGGTTTAATACATGGTACATCTCAAACAAGGAAACAACCTTTATAATTTCTTAATTTCTTTTTTTATCGTGTGTTAATCGTCATTAAAAACTCAGTGGTCAACACATAATGGTGAAAACAAGCTGATTTCTTTCTGGCTTAAAGTTCTTTATCAATTTGTATGTATGAATTGAATGTATCGGTAATAAATGTGCATCACTGTGCTTCGTGACGTGAGATGTCTGATTGCACACCAGTCACTGACCAGAATTTTTAGTGAAGAAAACCCACCCCATCCCCATATAAAATTAGTTGTTCCCATAAATATTATAGCCAGTATTAAAATATTAATTTCACTGTAGTCGTAATGTTTTCTATCAGTAGCTAATTTCTAGTCATATTTAGCCTTTTTACCAAGCCTTCAATTGTGTATTGAACTATTAACCTGGTGAGCTGATACTGCCATGTTGCGGCCAAAAAGTATGTTTGTTTTCAACAGCAGCACCCTTTCCTGAAACACAGTCATATTAGCAATACAAGTAAGATTAATGGAGTGATTAAATTGAAATATGACTAGGCTACACAGCTTGACATTACTGTTTTGCTCCATATTACATGAGCAGCACAAGCACATCAACATAAGTCGGAACATTGTAGCAGTGACACAGACTGACAACTACCTAAATTCCAATTTGATGACAGAGATTTCATGGCTGATTAGGAAGAATCAGTTCACAAAAATGTTTCTACTTCATTATTATATGTGTACTTTTGGAACTTTAGTATTTAAAAATTTGAAAAGCATGTTTGGTAAAATGAGTCAGTTGCTGTTATATGTACAGTATTTTACATACCTTAATAATTAGTTTAGTTTAATATTATACTATAAGCAGTGTTTTTTTTTGTAAACATAGAATGAATGATTAAGTGTTAAATGAAAAAAAACATGACTAACCATTCTAATTTGAATGGTTTCTAAAGAAACAAACACACAAAAATTGTGATCTATATCCTGGATCATGATTCTAATGAAAAATATATGACGACATTGCCCACCCCTGTAGCTGGTATCACTGCAAGTCAAGCTACTACTCTGTAAACTAGGGGTCTCCAACTCTAGTCCTGAAAAGCTACTATCCAGTAGGGTTTCTATCATACCTGGCTTCTGATGAGCCACTGCTGTTCTCAGGTAAATACCAGGAGCAGGTGTAGCTCATCAGAAGCCAATTGGGACAGAAAACCTACTGGATAGTAGCTCTCCAGGACTGGAGTTGGAGACCCCTGCTATAAACTCTAAGGGGACATCACAGGGGGCACACAGGATTGGACTGCAATGTACTGCAGGACACATACTCACACATCACACACACTATGGCCAATTTTGAGACAGTCCACAGTACTGCATGTCTTTAGATTAGATTGTGGGAGAAATCTGGAGTAGCTGGAGGAAAGCTACACAACATAAGGAGAACTTGCAAACTCCACAGTTTGTGAATGTGAATTTGGGGTGGGGGTGGGGGGGTGGCTGATAACTGAACCCCCTGCCCTGAAGGTCTGAGCCTACAGGCCTTTTTACTTTGTCGCTGTGCGGCCCCCGGAGATCTTTAGGATCCATTCAAATAAAAGTAACAAGGCAAAGTAGCTTAAAATGATTCACCGCAGTTCTGTTTAAAGTGATCCCTCAAGTCCTTTAACTTGTCAGAAAGTGGGGCAACCTTGAATCTGGCTGAAAGGTTGTTAAATAGACACTGCAAGTGGAGATGGAAAATTTACAGTGTTTGCAGTGTGGTGCATAATGTTCTCATCTGTCATGCAAAGTGTGAGATTTACAGCCATGTAATAATTCTACATAATTTAACCAAGAAATAAAGATGACCAAACAAAGGCAAACCAAATTCCACACTACAAATTCATTATATAATTTCTCAGGTAAAAAAACAAAAAAAAAAACCTAACTATTGTGCCTGGGGGCAACTTTTCTTTTGTTAGGAGAATTTCCTCACTGATGCACATTAGTTCAAATTCTTATTAATAACTAATAATTATTAACTAATGAATAATTTTACAACAATGTAGGAAAAGGAGATTTGGGGGCTGAAAATGCTGTGGTGGGTGTGGTTACAGAATACTATCAATCCCTGGTTGGTTTAACTTGATGGCGATCAATACAACAACCAATTAAAGAGGGTCAAAGGGGCTCACATGATGAAGCATTGCATCATAGTATACTTTAACTGTCTATTACAAGGGTAAATGGGAAAGATTTGATTGGTTTTACTCGTCGTGGTCAAATGGCCCATGTAAAGTAGGTCACCAAACTGATAAAGGACACAGGTCTAGAAATTCCCAGAAGGGGTTAAAAGGCTACTTATTGATCTTTCACTACGTTGGGGGTCAAAAGGACTAATCATTTATACACTGAAAGACTGGGAGCCAAGGAGTGCATCCAGTGGCACATTTTTAAATACATTAAAAAAAAAACGCATCACAACCAACTCCAGATGACACAGCACTGAATAATCCATCAAGGAAGAATGAAGGTAAGCGAGCCGTACATCAGAAAGTGTCTGTCTGTGATGCTACAAGCCCTGTTGCAGGCTGTCAGGGTAGCAGTAGCTAACTCACAGGACATATGTTTGTCTGTATTGTGAGTCGAAAAACATGCAGGGAAACTCGCAGGTTAACAACGATAACAGACCCAAATACATAACTTCATCATTTTGATATTAAATTAATACAATTTGTAGGGATGCAAAAACCACCATTTGTAAATCAGCGCTTAAAGATTTGTCATTAACAAATCTGGATTTTTCGCTTCATTTTTCACTTCCTTTGACTTCTTTTAAGCATTGATAAATTCTTGGTACTCTAACAGATCCTCATACTGATGGTGCTGGTACCAGTGGCAGTCCAGTCCCTCATGTTCCAGCCTCTGGACTGTGCAGACATTTACAACGCTGGCTTTAACATCAGTGGGGTCTACAGGATTTATCCAGCCCGGCCCAGCTCCCCCCTCTATGTTTACTGTGACATGGAAACCGAAGGAGGGAAGTGGATGGTGAGGACGCTCCAACGGTGATGTGACATATTGAGTGGGACAAGTGGGACAGTCACACAATAACAATACATCAAGACGATTAAAAAATTCGATTAAGTCAGATTACTTTGATAATTGTCCTGCTTTGTTACATATGTGTCAGTTGTCTTGCCTGTTTCCTGTGCGTCGAATGTTTAAACGCAGGTGTTCCAGAGAAGGATGGATGGCACTGTAAACTTCTACAGGGGCTGGGATCAGTACAAGAGTGGATTCGGTGATGTAAAGACAGAGTACTGGCTGGGTAAGTCATTCCGATCCGCAACGAGCTGGGGGGACTGCATAACCACAATAATTTTCTAACTCATGTACATACTATGTAATAAGTCTAAAATTAAAGCGATAGAAAACACTCAAAAGGGATAAAGTTCAAAGAGTTAACAATGTCCAAGGAAATACAAGATTTTACTGTAACTCTGTATGAGGATGAGCATGGATCCCCACAAGAGTCTTTCCTGGTTCATCTTTAGCTTTCACCCGGGCAACATAGAAACCTTTCGACCAGTCTCAACACCAGGGTCTGACCGTAGGTCTAGAGACCATCCATCTCCTTACTCTGAAGAAGAGATACGAGCTGAGAGTGGACATGGAGGACTTCCAGGGAGTCAAGGTCCATGCCAAATACTCTTCCTTCTCAATTTCTCCTAAAGCAATCAATGCTGAAAGTGACGGATACACACTCCATGTTAGTGGATTCAAAGATGGCGGAGCAGGTAATTCATAACTCCCATTAAAAAGTATTAAATCAACTCTACTATCTACATTCTATCAACCAATTGATTATAGTGTGAACCCTCTGACTCTGTCTTACAAGGTTAGACAAGTTATCATCAAAGTCAATATATATATATATATATATATCCATCCATCCATCCATTTTCCAAACCACTTATCCTACTGGGTCGCGGGGGGTCCGGAGCCTATCCCGGAAGCAA
>JAABNY020000001.1:28380417-28395683 GCA_015164015.2 Brevimyrus niger
ATATATACACACATATATACACACACACATACATACATATATATGTATATATGTCCTGGGGGGGTGAGCGCTGCACATTTTTGGGTTTTCCCTCATTTAACACACATGATTTACCTCCTTGTAACTATTTGCACTACTTCGCACCCAGCTCCTGAACATTCCTGCATTATTGTAAAGTGTATGGTGAAACAACACCTTGGCCCCTCCAGGGATCAATACATTGTCATTTACAAGAAGAGCACTGCACTAACAATGCAAAGGTCATGTGTAAGACTAAGTTGATTTGGATAAAACCTTCAGGTAAATGAATAATTGTAACTTATATTAATTCTTCACAATTTAGAGTTGTTAGTCAGCCTAGCGGTATGCATTCAGACTACAGAAGCAAACCTACAAGATGGGGAGAACATGCAAAGTCAACATGCACAGAGGGCAGATAGAATCAAACACCTAACCCCAGAGGTGTGAGGCAACAAAGCTGCCCCAAAGAAGGCAAATTAAAAGGCCAAACCTGGAGATTCGATTACTGCAAATCAAAAGACAGATGTTTAGTAAGTTGAGTTGGTGAAATGTACTGATGTGAAAGTCTTGGATAAGAAACACAGGCTAAAGGGAACAGGAATCTACACGGTGCTGCATAATTTCGGCCTTCTGTATTTTATTCAAAGCAAATGGCAAATGGCTCACGCAAGGAACTACAAAACTGTAAATGCTCCCCTCAAACTGCTGTACCCAGCACGCTGGGCATCAGGGGTACGCCTGCAGCAAGAGCCGCTTCTTCACGCAGTGTTACTTCTGCAAAGCAGGGAATGAACAAACAGAGGCTAAACTCTCAGAACGCTCATAGCACTTGGCTAAAGCATCTGGGCCCTAGAGGCTGTGAACCAGACAAACTCCTCAGGGCAGCAATGATTCACACAAACCGCGCTGGCACGCGTACATGTCACTAAGAGAGTCCTTTGAGATTTAATCGGCATGCTAAATGAAACCTCTCCTAATGTCTGAAGACCGGCTGCTTGAGGGCCTTAGCGAACGACGCCCAATGGGAACTCCCATATGAGGGCCATGTTCGGGTTGTGGACCAATGGGGTCAAAGCGTGGGCGGGGCAAAAAGCTGTATGGGATGCTGGGTCTCTGATCGTACTCTCCACCGATAATGCCTGGGGGATACAGGGGGTTGGGGCTATGAGGGAAGGGGTTGAAGGGCGTGGGCTGGGGAGGTATCGGGTGGAAGAGCCGGGTGCGCCTGAAGAGACTCTCCTCTCGTCGCAGCTTATATTTCTTTTTGTAGAGCTGTGAGGAAAGCAATAGGTTTACAACTCATCAGAGTGACAGCAAAGGCATTCATTGAAAACCAGTCCAATCACAGGCCACTAGCAGGATGACAGCTACTCACATCCTTCCAGTCTGTTTCCCAAGCTCTGTTTGTTGGATCTGAAATGATACGGCTGGCATCATTCAGATCCTATAAAAGCTCCTTCTTACAAAAGATAATGCTGTCTAAATGTCCACCTTACCTCTGAAGTCACGCCGATACAGGTGTCTCCAGAGAGAGGGGTCCACGATGGCAACATTGAGGTCTCTGCACACGGCTGACAGGGACACCACAGACCCTACGTCCAGCAGACGCAGAACCCGCAGCAGCAGTTCTGGGGGAAGGGCTGTCAGCCCAAATACCGCTGGGAGGTTCATGGCTGGGGACACCAGGGGGCGACAGAGAGCACACGGTCAACATGGTCTGACAGGCCAATGTGACAATAATTAAACACAACAAAGACTAAAAAACTGCATTCTGTTAACAGCACAATCAAATATTGCAAAAGTTTACTTGTCTTTTGCGCATCCTTTAGTAACAGATCTGCAGGTGAGCTTAGTTCTTCTCTAGCTGTAGTTCCAGAGGGACTTTGTGCTGATGTATGGAAGACGCAAGACTGACTCACCCTGCCTGGCGGATGCAATCAGCGGGTAAGCAAGCTGGTCCTTAAAGAGGCGAGACAGCTGCTTGAGGTCCCTGTATGCCATGGCGGCACTTTCCCCTGCGACAGACAGACAGACAGACAGACAGACAGACAGACAGACGGACAGACGGAGAGGTGAAATCTTCTGGAAGCCTCAGGCCCCTCCTCGGTGTCATTCCAATATCCGTATGACATATCAGCCATAAGAACAAGCTTGCTTACGGCCCAGCTGAGGAGAGCCGGGTCCTCTTGTTTTGCCCTGCCTGCAAGGCTTACCTGCCCAGGCGTCCGTCACGTACGTTGACGGCTTCAGCAGCAGCTTCTTGGCATTTTCCACACCCTCTTTCATCTTCAGTGTGGCTGCAGGGAGCAGTTAGGCCATTAGGCAACCCGATTAAAAGCCTGATTTTCACAGGATTGGAGTCTAAAAGGTATTATACACACCAGGCAAAGAACTTGACCCAAAGCCACAGATTTTGGATCTGCTGTTGTTCATGAGAAATTTATTAAAATAGTGCTGTATGGTGGTTGGATGGTATGGTCTAGCAGAGCGTTTTCCTGGAGACCCACAGACAGTCCATGTTTTCCTGGGGACCCACAGACAGTCCACGTTTTGCTCCTGGAGCTAGGAGGGACCTAAAATGTGAACGTCTGTGGATCCACAAGTACTGGGTTGGGAAACACTGGTCTACCAGTTTCAGAATATTGGGTGCGAACTGGGCTGCAGCTCAGTGAGTGTGGGGTTTGCCTGTTTGTTCTATGGGATGAATTTATGGATGGATGGATAGGTGTTATATGTAGAAAAAAAGTATTCAGATAAATCCAGCCCTTTTCAGAGATGGATTGTTCAGGTCCAGAAAGTAAAAAATCCAGACCAGGATTTTATATCAACCAAGCAGTTGTAGTACTCTGTGACTGTGATTCTTCATGCTCAACTGGTTAGTTAAAGCAAAATCTTGGTCAGGATTTTTACTTTTGTGACATGAAATTTATAGCCTGCTTTAAATAAACTGTAGCTCTCCACTATACAGTACGGGCAGAACCCCAGGTGGCTGGGGAGGACAGCTCACCGTTGATGACGAGCATGCTCCCCATGGGCACAGCCGCCAGCGTGGCCAGGCTCTGCTCACAGAGTGGGTGGGAGTACCGCAGCCTGTACACCCCTCCCTCGGCCCTCCAGCCAGGCGGCATCTCACTGGCCTTTCCCTCCGCATTCTGGGAGAAGAGAGAGAAAGCATAATCAGAGCTCCTGCTTTTGCAGCACATGTGGATTAGTGTCTCTTGGCTAGGGTATCTGCAGGCTCCCATAATGCACCATGGTTTTCTGGTAAGCAGTGGAGAGCATACTACCGGGGTCACATCCCTGGCACCAGTATACTGCCTTTTGAATAATCTCTTCCAACGAGATGATATCAAATCACAGTGCTGCCAGTCACCAGGTCTGCTGGATCTAATGCTATAGCCTCAGGCAGCCCTGTGGTCATCCTTTCATACCAGGCTGCCAGAGATGTCCTGAGGCTATTTTACTTGCCTCCCCGAGGTCAGTGCTTTAGTGTCCCCGATTTACCGCCTACCTGAGGGACAAAGCCCGTCTCAAGCATCAGAAGGTGGGAGGCCACCACGAGTGAGTCACAGGGGCCTCGGCTCTGCGCCCCGCGATGAAGCACCTCCAGCGAATGGGGCACCTCGCCCTCCTCGGCCTCAGCACACAGCATGGGCTCTGGCGCGACAGGGGGGGACACAGGCCCCTCCCGCGCACCGTCCTGTTCCTCTGAGATTTTTGCGCTATTAAGCTCGATACTTTATAGATATTTTCCTGCAGCATTTCAAGTAATATATCTAAATGATTAAACTGGTGAGAATGTAAAGCCTAGTTCATACTTTACTTTTCTGTGTGCCATTACAATCCACGTTATGGCTGTGCATGTAGGCTTTTGAGTACATACTAACATTTATCCATTGATGCAATGATACTCCACCAGGCCACCAGAAGGCACATGCATTGCAACAAGCAAACACAAGCAGTGTGGGGAACTGAGTAAACTTGGGAGTTAACACTCTGATATTTTTGCTGGCAGGACCCCCTCTCACTCTGCAAATTTGATTGTCAAGATTTCAAAATGCCAGAAAACTGTTGCTTTTGAAAATACTTTATATCATATTATGCATTAAAAGTATGAAATATCAGATTCCACCTAAGGCTGTTAAACAGTTCAACAACCATAATGTGAAAAAGTGAGTAACAAATAAACTCATATGTTACATACAAAAGCACAACACTAAAGCCCATTGCATATGTGATGTTCTTATAGTGCAGAACATATCAAACAATGTATTATTATCTCTGCCTGCAGAAATTCTCTTCATTGTTCAGTGTTTGGCAATTTCTTTCCTCAAATTCATGCACCAGAAAAAGGTCTTTGTGCTCTTTCAATAATGAGTTATATATGCAAGTGCTTCCATATCTCCTTGCACAACTGTTTATCAAATGTGTCCACATCCACAACTATTCTTCTTCTTCTGCCACCTACTGGAGGCACACAGTCAATTTCTTCTATTTCTTTGTCTCCCCTTTTTCCTCTTTTTGAATTATTGTGTTCAAATGACATAGGAAAGTAGTACACCCATGTAAAGCACCTTAGGAGACTCTGTTGCGAAAGGCCCTATATAAAAATAAACGGAATTGAATTGAATTTCCTTGCACAAGCACAGTTGACATGCAACAATGCACAAAATGACTACTGGGATATAAACATCTCCCTGCATTCGCACAGTCCGGCAAACACCCCTGATGATGGGGATTATGTAATAGTATGCAGAAAAACAAAGTATTTATTGGCCTTAAGGGATTTTGACATCTCAGATATCCCCATAGTGCATGATTGTGTGTATATATGGCCATGTGATGGACTGGCACCCAATTAAGGGTGTACAGTAGCTTGCAGCCCAATACTGCCTGGTATAGGCTCTAAGCCCCGATGTGACACTGAAGAATATAGATGGATGAATTCCATTACCCATAAGCCATTTTATTTACAACTTGCCAGGCTAATGGTGCGTTCGTTTTTTTCTCGGAACTCGGAAATTCCGAGTTGAGTGACATCATGTCCGACAATCTCCCGTTCAAGCTACCCACATCTCGGAACAAACATGGTTGCCTCCGTGAACACGTTGCGGTGTGGTGTTGCTTTATATTTTATCAGATTTGGAGTTTTCCAAATGGAGAAAATGGAGAAATTGAGATTTTTCTGAGAGACAAACAAGAAACACGAACTATTCAAACCACATTAAAAGCTTTATAAAATATTTTAGTACATTTATAGCGATATTCTTTTTCCGAACAGCAAACAAACTACAAAAAAAACAAATTGCCATGTTGAAATTACGTCACATTGGCAACAAAATTTTGTCCGACTTCAATGTCGTAAAAAAGTGACGTTTTTCGTGACGTTTTCATCCGAGTTCCGACTTAGAGAGGAATAATCGAACACACCATAATTCTAGGCATACAGAGTGTACCTCTCCTGAACGTTGTGTGGCTGGGGGCGGGCTCTCCACATGCAGCTTTCTGGATTGGTCCACACTGCCGCTCTGGGAACCAGGGGGCACCGTTGAGACCGGAGAGTCCGACTGGGCCAGAATAACGCATATCAAATCCCCTGACACGATCCCACAGGAGGAGAGGCTCTGGCCAGAGTCAGTAAGGGGCTCCTTGCCGTTCAGGGAGAGTGTGAACTCAGTGTCGGGGCTGCAGGGGACAAGATGGGCCTAAATTAATCTCTATCTCTCTGCTGCTCTCAAAAAGGATTTAATAGCTCAAGTGACAATTTTTTGCCTAAAGTTTTGTAAGGTTGAAGCAATCACATTGCGATAGGATATAAAATTAGCATACCTCCTGGAAGTGAAACAAACAACCTCCACAATAGCTGTTATCCAAAAATGAACATCTCAATATTTAAAGTGACAGAAGGATCAAGCTTGGTTTAAAATGACAATTTGAAATGCTTGCAGTCTGCAGACATATACCATCACTCACATGTCCTATCAAAAAAATGAAGAGAGTGACGTTTGGCACAGTGACAAAGCAGACAGGGAGCTCCCCATAGACCGTAATCCGCAGAGACAAACTAACCTAAGGCTGCAGGACGGGAGGAGGACCTCCATGACCTGCATGGACAGATCTGTGAGTGTGGGCTCATCGCCATCCAGGTCTAGGCAACTCGTCTGTCTGTTCAGTCTCACACGGAGCTTCATGTTCCAACTGCTGGGATACAGGATGTCAGAGAGATCAAGCGGAGACACATGCATGTTTGGGGAGTGATTAATCAAAAGCAAATATGCTGCAAGTTTTTCCCCTCAACAAAAGGGGCTGGAGGATTCACTGCCTCTGCATCTATTCAAGAACAGCATGAAAAACAAGCGTCATCCTCCATCCCACCACACACTCAACCTTTTGTGTTTTATTTCGAATTTCACATGGGACAATGATCAGGTTAAAATATAACTTCTGATAATATCATGTAATACAAATTGCTGCAAAGAGATGTGCAGTCCTCTCTGTCCGAAACAACGACATCACCCTAATTCCGCTGCTCGTTATTCCAACACACACCCTCTGGTCTCACCGTCCACAAAGCCAGATCCTTTTCAGCCAGGCTTCTGTTCCAAGCCCCAGTCCTGTCCAACCTGCCGTACAGTATCTCCCTGATGACCAGCATCCCTTTTAGCCAAGAAACACTCCAGCAGCCACATAACCGTGCTAAAACGTACCCTGTCCTGACACATGCAAGGACCATTCCTTTGCTAAACAGCACACGCAGTGCAAATTCAGTTTCGGACTCTTAGCATTCCCAAAAAAAGATTATCATCTTTCTTTGCTAATTTTAATACTTTCAGGATCAGATCACACTTCTCCATGCTATCCGTGTGGCACTCTTTGCAGTCTGACCACAATATGTTTTTGTGGAAAGAGCTCATCTCAAATCCTAGTTCTTTCACCTCAAGAGAAGCAAACCTGACGTTCCTAATTAACTCATGAACACAGCCATCTCTATGAACAGTGTTTTTATTACTTGCTTACTGTAGAAAATATAGAAGACTCGGGGAAGATTTTTCATAAGCTAAACCCTACTACTTAAAAATGTATGTTGCCATATTCAGAAACAGTAGCAGTAAACAACAGTGCAAAAACAAACATATTAAGTTAGCGGCATTCTAGATTAGTCACAAGATAAAATTACTAAACAGTTTCATTTTCGTTTCTTTTCAGTTTTGCTAACCAGGCACAACTGACCACCGTCAGACAAAATCAGAGTAAAATAAAAAATACAACCTGACGTACCTCAACCGGTGGGTTACATGCGAGAAGAAAACTGCTAAATGAAACATTAGGAATCACCATCGAGAAAATTAAAAATGAGAAAGTTCGTGAAACTACAGTACAGTTTGACACCGACTTACACCTAGTGAACCAAATGCACTTACTTTTTCTGATGACTACACCGGAAAGAAACGCTTCATTGATAAAGCATCAGCACTTGAATAATATTTCGGTCGGTCATAAAGGCGTGTTAGTGTAAAATCCTGCGATGCTGTGTGTCGAAAAACAAGCGCAGCTGCATGAACTCCAGAATCTACCCATTGACAGCTTACAACTACGGAACCTGACGAGGGCCAAACAGTACGAATATCTTAAAGAGAAGACATTATGGGTGCCAAGACATTAATGCATTACATGGGAAATCTAGGGAGATATCTCATTTCTATAAGACATGCCAGTTGTCTGTGGTCAGTGATTAGTAACACAAAATTTACTTTCCTATCGAATATTGTATGATGTGCTCAGTGTATTATCCCATTTAAGCATTTTAGCACATTTAAGCGTTTTGCTTAAGGCTCGCTCTGTTTGAACCCTCAGGGTGTCCGTAGCCGGACACTGTAAATGAGCAGAGTCTATCAAAGAAGCGTCGTTGGTGGGTTAGACACAGTCTGCCTGGTAGATTTGGTGAATTGGGCGATTGTTATTGTGTTTTTTGGGGGTAATTTTTGTATGACTGATCGTTATAAAAATGAGTCGAAGCTACAATGATGAATTGCAGTACCTGGACAAGCTCGATCAAAATTGCTGGCGCATTCGGAAGGGATTTGTTCCCAATATGAAGGTGGGTAGTTGTAACGTGGTCGATCGCGTTACTTATGGTGTCGCTGTCGATTGATATAGTTAACTATTGCTGCGTTTCTCGACTATTGCTAATGCGAGTTTTTGGGAAACGCACTGCAGGCTGGATGACACGTAGGACTCAAAGTATTCTGGTGTCCGGTCTCTTTGCAAAAACATCGGTTTCTGTTTGTAAATGAATGTTTGTTCGTGAATGTGGTTTAGTTGACATCTGGGTGAAAACTTCGTCGAAGTCAGCTGCTGTGGATGGATTGCTTAGTTTTATACATGCCAGCCTTGATTTACAGGTGGAAGGGGTTTTCTACGTGAACGATTCTCTCGAGAAGTTAATGTTTGAGGAACTGCGTAATGCCAGCCGAGGTGGAGGTAATTGCTATCTACTATTTCTCCCCTATATGAATTTTCATATCTAAATAGCCAAGTAGGTAATTGTCGTATTGTTTATCTCAGCGTTAATTAAAATGGTGATCAGATTGTGTTTTTCCCCCAGGTTTTGGTGGATTCTTGCCGGCTATGAAGCAGATTGGGAACGTGGCGGCTCTCCCGGGAATAGTGCACGTAAGGCTTAGCGAGTCACTCTGGAAAATATCCCATTCGAAAACTTGTTACATTACTAATTTGATCTCCACTTCTTTGTAACCAGAAATCCATTGGTCTTCCTGATGTGCACTCCGGTTACGGCTTTGCCATAGGGAACATGGCTGCTTTTGACATGAGCGATCCTACTGCTGTCGTCTCACCGGGTATATCATAATTACACATGTACCTTAACGTAATCAATCAATTGTTGGTGAAGGGCTGTTTTTTCCGTCAGAATCTATTCATACCCCATAATTTGCTATTTAAATTGTCCTTCGGGAGAAATGCAAATAAATTTGTATTTTTTTTTTAAGCATGTAAGATGTAAATGAGGCATTTGTCCAGTAGATATGATTTTATGGGAGATGATGAGATACAGCCTGTGCCACACTTATGAGTGTCATCCAGCAGGCATGTTCTCTTGTCAGTGTATCTAATAGACTTTGACCTCGGTTGGGTTGGTGTGTCTGCAGGTGGTGTGGGATTCGACATCAACTGTGGTGTTCGCCTGCTGCGCACTAACTTGGATGAGGGCGATGTGCAGCCGGTGAAGGAGCAGCTGGCTCAGGCTCTGTTCGACCACATTCCTGTGGGCGTAGGTTCTAAGGGTGTCATCCCAATGGGTGCCAAGTAAGGAATGCTTCTCGACACCCGGGGCCTAGCTCTGCTGTAATGGGCAGTATGAAGTGAGTCTTTATACAGCCTCATGAGGCTGAGTGTCCCACACATTTGGAGCAGCTGGAGGTGTGTTTGAGATGGGAGAAACAAGGCTCCAGCCCATGGTTACTGGGGTTAGTGTGCTGTAGGTCTGTCTGCTTCACCAGACCGCACACACTACTCATCGAGGGCAGTGATGAGGGCAGCGGTGTCTTAATGGTTAGGGAAGCGCACTTGTAATCGAGAGATTGCAGGTTCGATTCCCTGACCAGCAAGTCACCACTGAGGTGCCCTGAGCAAGGTACCGCCCCCAAGCACTGCTCCCCGGGCGCTGAATTAGCTGCCCCCTGCTATGTCACTCTTGGGTTAAATGCAAAGTACACAGTTGTTGTGCACTGAATTCTAAATATTAACTTGGTTTTTCTATCACAAATAAAATGCAGAGTATTAATATTCCTTGTTTAGAGGACTCAAAGGACACCTTAGAATGACGCTGACTCTGATCAAAATCATTACAGTATCACGCATCTTTTTAGAAACTCTATTTTCTCCAATTCCGTATGTAGTAGTTTAAAGTACTTGTGCCCAAAGTAAACTTGTTTTTTGGGGGAGTGGAGTCTATATTTAAATTTGTGAGGATTATAGACATGACATTTATTTTCCAGTTTCTGTGTGTTATGTGTTTTTTTTTTTTTTTTTTTTGTAATATAAAGTTATTTTCTGCTGTGGCTCATCTGCTCATCTCTGGTCACCTGTGACTCGCAGGGACCTGGAGGAGGCTCTGGAGATGGGGGTGGACTGGTCCCTGAGGGAGGGCTATGCCTGGGCGGAGGACAAGGAGCACTGTGAAGAGTATGGCCGCATGCTGCAGGCTGACCCCAATAAGGTCTCCTCCAAAGCTAAGAAGAGGGGGCTCCCCCAGGTATCATCACGATGCCTTTCACGCCGGCCCCTTCTGGTACCCTGCATGCTGGGGCATATAGGGGTGTAAATTACTGGCCCCAAGGCGACTCAGTGCTGGTTATTCAGGAAGCTGATTGATGCATCAGGTATCTTTCATTTCTGTCACAATTCAGTTTGATTATTTGGATAACCTGATTTCTATCCTTTAACTTCACTGAAAAAAAATGCACATTACTGTAGGAACTTAATTACGTGCTATTAACAGAATACAGTAAAATCCCATTATAGCAGACTTCAAGGGACCTGGCAAAACATTCCATTATATCCGAAGTCCGTTATATCCAGAGTTGCTGTTTGCCCAGAACACAACTACAGGACACCATTCACTCATGCCACATCCCAGCAGACACACTTGTGGTATAGATTATTATATTGTACATGTAGTAATCCAACTTTACCTGACCAGAATGCATGACTATTAATAATCCCGATTACGTATCTGTACTGGATATCACTGGCACGCCACCTTGTAGTCGAACAGAAGTACAGCTGAAAGCGGCCCTGGGAACCAAATTGTTTTTCTGTTAAAATCGGAATTCCATTATAAGCGAGTCTGCTATAATGTGATTTTACTGTACAAAGAAAGCAGTATCTTGTTTTTTGGTATTATAATAAATTGTAGCAGGTTGGCAAAGTTTGAGCCTTAAAGAAACTCTCTGAAAATAAGTTTGAGTCACAGGTAGAGAAAAATACATGGATAAACTGGAACCTAGTGTGCGAGGTGGTGAGGGCAGCATCGCAAATAAATCCCAGTACTTCACCAAAGTAAAGAAGGAATGCAGAAAGCCAGGCAGCCACACTGAATGCGTGAACCAAGCCGCTGAGCCAGCAGGCTATCGTAAGTGGTACAGTCACTGGTAAATGAGAGCAGCCACAGGGAGGCTAACGTCCATATCGTATTAATATTTTCAACCCTTATTAATTCAACATTTAAAACCCTAAGGAACACAAGTGGAAAAACTGTCAAAAGCTCAAGTACTGAACTGTACAGAAAGTCAAACGCATTTAAAAGCGCTGCTTGATTATCACAGGCCAGTACTTCCAATTAGGGAATGAGCCTGCTAATTGTATATGCCAATAAATATTAAATATCGGCCGGCAGGATTGGCCAAGATTGACCGATCGGATTGGGGGGGGAGAATAACTTTGTGCTACAAAACAGAGGCAAGTTTCCAAAAAGTTGTAACATAAAGACCATCCCGTAGCAGTTCCTTTATGAATACTAATTCCCTTGCCATCCTATGTTCCAGAAATTCTCTGCCACTACAGCTTTGTGCATCTACTTGAAGCATGTAAATGTGACAGTGTGCAACTTGGAAGTAGCAGAATGAATTTTTACCCCTAAAAATTGATTCTGACGTTACTGATCAATACATTGAATCATCAAAATGCATCTTTATATCCTTATTATATACTGTTGCACACAGGTTGACTCTTTAGGGTAATGCTTATTCTGCCATGCCCCTGCTGACTTTTTATTGATATGGTGCTGGCAGTGGCAGTCTGGCTGTACTTTAAGGATAAGTGAGTATTAATCAGGTAATGATAATGGGTTTCCTTTTCCAGCTAGGGACATTAGGTGCAGGGAACCACTATGCTGAAATACAAGTGGTGGATGAAATCTACAATGACTACGCTGCCAAGAAGATGGGCATCGACCATAAGGGGCAGATCTGTGTGATGATCCACAGTGGCAGCCGTGGCCTGGGGCACCAGGTAGCTACAGGTAGGTCCGTGCTCCTCTGGAAGCTCCTCGCAGATTTCCTCTGTATTCTCTTTTAATCTTTTGAACAAAGTTAATTCAGCCACCAGACATGTCAGTCTGACCTGTGAGGCTGACCTGAATTGTAGTGCAAAGTCTCACCCTTTTTGCTTGGTGTCTATAGAGATGGACAAACTGGTGGGTTTGGATGAGCAAAGCTCTCCTGTTGGTTCTGGAAAGCTGGTTAAACTGCAGGTTGTTGTTTGAATTTCTGTGCTTGGTAGATGCCCTGGTTGCTATGGAGAAGGCTATGAAGAGGGATAATATTGTAGTCAATGACAGACAGCTGGCGTGTGCTCACATCGGGTCCCCAGAAGGTCAGGACTACCTGAAGGGAATGGCGGCCGCTGGCAATTATGCCTGGGTCAACCGCTCCTCCATGACCTTCTTGACCAGACAGGTAGGTGGGACTTAAGGATCTCTGAATAGTGTCATTGGGATATCAGTGCATCAATTAAATAATTATATTCCTTGTGACAATAGTTGTTATTTAAAATACTTTGATCTTTCGAGATATTAATCAAATAAGAGATTCTTCTTTTTCCACCTTCTGGAACTTTCCATGTGGGTTCTCCCTCTAATACTGTGGCACCGTGTGATGTCATTGTGGCCGTTTTTTTTTTTTTTTTCCCTACAGGCCTTCTCCAAGGTGTTCGGCACCACTCCTGATGACCTGGACATGCATGTCATCTATGATGTGTCACACAACATTGCCAAGGTGGAGGAGCACATGGTGGAGGGCAAACAGAAGACCCTGCTGGTGCATCGCAAGGGCTCCACCCGTGCCTTCCCCCCACACCATCCACTCATCCCCGTCGACTACCAGGTAGAATCATCAGTACTTCACCAGTGGAACATGAAACTCCCACCTTAACAGAGTAGAAATGTTGACCTGCTGAATATTGATTGAGGTTGTAGCATAGCAATGAGAGTTTGAAGAGCTGTATTAAAATATAGGTTTGTTAGTTTGTCCTTTAAAATAAAGGAGGCCCTCCACCTTACAGGGAAATTTGGGGGTTGGTGGCAGGATTGGCACTCCAGCCACTGGGGAAAAACCCCTCACACTGGTCTATTCTGACTAGTCTGGTGCTGAGGTATCACCTGCCACATGGCTTCACTCAGGTTCTCATCCCGGAGGTCGTTTGGAATGTGGTGAATGCTGTAATCACCCTGTAATGTGCTGTAATTATATTAAAATTTGACATAGTGAAACTAATGAGATTTAGAAGGGCTCATCCTGCACCCTCATTTACGCAGGTTGTGGTAGAACATATGGTGAGTGTTTCAAAACTTACAACTGGAAAAATGTTTAGGTCAGGGCTCTGCAAACTCTAGGCTTCCACAGTCCTGTCAGTCAGGTGGCTTTCTGAAGAATTTATTAGTTAGGGTGTGATGAACAGCAACAGAGCTGAACAGAGAATCTGCTCATTGTCAGAAGGATTAGAGTTACTGAGTCATCCATCCAGCCAGACGTGTCCCAGGCCTGTGTGCATTTACTCGCTGCACTCTCACTCTTCGTTCTCCCACTCGCCAGCTGACCGGACAGCCTGTGCTGATCGGTGGAACCATGGGCACCTGCAGCTACGTCCTGACGGGCACCGAGCAGGGAATGACAGAAACGTTTGGCACCACCTGCCACGGCGCCGTGAGTCCAGGCTCCGGCCTCGCCCTTTACCCGTTCTGGGCCATGCTGGATCTTATCCGATTGCCTCTCCTCTTCCCTCCACCATAAGGGTCGCGCTCTGTCCCGGGCCAAGTCGCGCCGCAACTTGGACTTCCAGGATGTGCTGGACCAGCTGGCTGACAAGGGCATCGCTATTAGAGTTGCCTCACCCAAACTGGTGATGGAGGAGGTATACCCATTTTGCAGGATCTTGGATGCACATTCCAATGGCTGCCGTACATCATAACCAAAGCAGATCCAGTATTCACCCGCTAATCTTTGCTTTTTACTCCTTATAGGCCCCTGAATCATACAAGAATGTGACCGACGTGGTAAACACGTGCCACGATGCTGGAATCAGCAAGAAGGCCATCAAGCTGAGGCCCATCGCGGTGATTAAAGGATAAAGGTTGTGCCGCCGCTATGAACAGGACAGGCACCCAATCCAGAGAGGGCTCCGTGCATGAGCTAGCGGCGGCTACAGGCCAGGAATGACAGGGACAGGGTTCCCATCCAGGATAAGTTTGTGATCTAGTAAGCCCAGCCGAGCACTTTGATTTAAATGCACATGTTTACTTGGTTTAAACTGTTATCAGAATATGAGGAAATTCTTGGTTTTCTTAAAAAATAAAAAAAAAAAGCTGTATATAGACCGATACAGAATTGACCTTCGTTTTGTGAAGATGAAAGCAACAAATAAAAACCTGTAAAATTTAAGTGGTTTTTTTTTTTTGGATTTTTGTCAAAATTAACATGCAGGCCATAAGTTGTTTGATTTTTAAGCTATATTCAGTACTTGGAGATGGCATTTTTGATGAAGAAATGCTACCTTTCCAGGAACTTTAAAACAAGTGCTAAGACTTTAGATAAACAGAATACTGGGTTGTGCTCTGGCGAACATTTTACATATCCAACATATCCAGAGTTAAGTCAATAGAGATGTTTTAGTTAAGCCCAGTTGCTGCAATCAGTGTTAAATGGTTTTATGAGTATGTCATGTAATCCACCCCTGGCACGGGGTTGAAAATGAGGTCTCACCAAATGTCAAGTTTCAAGATTTGACATACTGATAAAAATGCAACATCATTACCAGTAATAAGTTTCTTGGGTTGAGTTACTTCACCTGTTATACAGTAACTAAAACAGAACATAATCAAAGAATGGAAGGAGTAAGTATAAAAATATGATGAATATACAGGTCTTTCTCAAAAAATTAGCATATTTCATCCGACAAATAAAAGTCTTTTTAATACAAAAAAAGTCAAGCTTCAAAGACTCACACTGAGGAATGTCACATATTGTGTCAGTGTGTGTCTAATGAACAAGACCAACTTGGTTTCACTGGAGTGTTGGATTTGAAGCTTGGGCCAAAAGCTGCAGACTGACATGTTTCCACTCGGTTTCGAGCCGAGGACCTTCCGCGTGTAAAGCGAATGTGATAACCACTACACTATGGAAACAACTGATATGAAATGCCTTCCTTAATCAAAGCAAATTTCATGCAAT
>JAABNY020000001.1:28396164-28436077 GCA_015164015.2 Brevimyrus niger
AGTTAATTAGTTGATTCAGATGATTAGGTTAATAGCTTGTTTAGAGAACCTTTTCATGATATGCTAATTTTTTGAGAATTTTGGGTTTTCTTAAGCTGTATGCCAAAATCATCAATATTAAAACAATAAAAAGGCTTGAACTACTTTACTTATGTGTAATGAATCTAAAATATATGAAAGTCTAATGCTTATCAGTACATTATAGAAAATAATTAACTTTATTTAGTTTATTTAATTTTTTGGGAACCTGTAATTTGAAAAAATACCTAGTGCTGTGCAATCTAAATTGCAAGAGACAATGTAAAACATACACACACACACACACACACGCACACACACACAATAAGGGGGCCCCTATGTGGTGTTTGTGTGCTGTGTCTGATTATAATGAGTGTGTGGACGTTAGTGTTAGCAGTTCAGTTGCCTGAAGGCTTGCGGACAAAAACTCTAAAGCTGCCACCCTATCTGGACCCAGACCTTTAACTGAAAGATTATCTAGAAATTTTGGATTTTGATGGAGCATTTTTATTTTCAGTCACACAGCTTTTCCCACCTCCGTGGCTCTTCATTTGGCACAGACCAGTTGCATGTGAAATTCTCATGTTTTGCTGCTCACCAAATTAAAATCTGTGCTTTCTGATCACCTATTGTTAGTGAGTGACAAGATTCACTGACAGGAAAGACAAAATATGACAGTCAGAAAAATGAGTCAAATATAAGTAATTTCATGTGGTGTACACTGAAAAGAGTGGGAAGACTTACTTTTTTATTATTCCCACTAACAATTCAAAACCAGTTTGTTTTGTATGTTCTGAGACTGTGGCGATTTATTGAAAGTGGCAATATAAAGTACCACTATTGTTTATTACAAAATTAGTTGATTAAGATGTGACACGTTTTAGATCTTTGATGAATTTTTCTGTAATTGGACGTCTTTAACTTTAAAATGAATACGCCTGCTCTACAGATTCGTAAAACTCATTAGTACTGAGAACAAATTTGACAGCACATATTCAAACAAGGCATTTGTGAAAGTTCCATTCCATTCAAAACACAGAATTCCACAGTGATAGGCCTGTGTTTAGCAGGACATGCTATAGTCACATAGAATCCAGAATCACACACCCAGTCCTTCCTTCTGGTGCTCTGTCTAAATAAAGTTTTCATGCACGACGTTTCTATCCATGTGGATTCTTGTGTCAAGATTTTCAGAAGGAAGGGCTTTTCAGGTCTTTTTAAACCAGAGACCCCCCCAATAAAGACATAATAGAACTAGACAGAGGTGGACATTTCAGGTCCAGAAAGTAAAAATCCAAACCAGGAATTTATTTCAACCAACCTGCTGAGTATAAAGATTCGCAGCCATATAGTACTCAACTGGTTGGTTGAGACAAAATCCTGGTTTGGATTTTTACTTTCTGGATCTGAAATGTCCACCTCTGGATGTCACCTACCACTAAGAAGCCCCCATCGGACACGAGCGAGATATAGTCATACACCAAGATGAAATATTCTTGTTGGTCGTAGTGTAATTTATTCCTTATTTCATTGCATTATGACCAATGAATGTGATATTTTGCCAGGATATTAGATGAATTGGATATTTCAGCCTGTCTATTAGATTGTGAATGATTAAAATGTGTCCCCAATATGCCTTTGAGGGATTGTATCATTTTACAGTGCACATTCTGTCAGTTGCAGTTGTTTGGCTCATACACACAGGCAGGTTTTGTCAGGCAAATCTGTTTCGACACACCAATAACCCAGTAATAGCAAACAGTAGGTAGTGCCTTGGATTTCATCCTCTACCCCTTTTGCTCTCCCATCCCAACATGCAGTGTGCAACATGCAACACATTCCCTATGTGTCAAAGTAGCAGCATGGGTGTTTTGGCAGAGTTGGGCCATAAAAAAAAATTGACTTTGGTAATATGGAACGTTTGGATTTTCCAAAATTGACAGCACAAACAAAAAAATATATATTTGCAAAATATGTGACAAGCCTTTTTTACCACCTCAAATAAAACACCCAGAAGAGTACGCTGAGTATGCTTTGGTTTTATTACCTTATAGGGATACATTTTTTAAAATGATTAAATTTGTTTTGTTGCACTGTTCAGTGCTCAGTAACTTGCAAAGTAACTTGATCTTAGATGGGTGCTAGATGGGTAGTTAACATTACTTACAGTGATGAGTTTCAGCTCAAATAAATCCCCAAGTTTTGGTTGTATTCTATTACATTTTAAGGTTCTTGACCATGAAAAACAGTTGATTTTTTTTGTAGTTGATCAAACAAAAGACAGTCTCAAAACATGTTGGTCAAAATTGTCAGTTTTAATTGTTCAACCATCACCTATTTAGAAGAGCTGGGTTGAAATACAGGGGATCACAGTTATGGACTTATTATCAGAACGTGCATTCCATTCCTTTCCATGTCCAGATACAATGAAATATGGCACCATGATAAATTTCAGTAATCCCGTCATGATTCTGCCTCCTCCAAATATCCCATCTATTAACACACACTCACATAGCAAAACTGACTTCATTGGTCACATGACACTGCTGGGGAATCCCTTGAAAATAGGAACTAACCTTTGTCCTTGAGAACTCATAGTAAAATTCAAAGTGCAGTAACTTAATTACTGCTAACCATTAAAATTTCTATCTGACAATTTTTTTGTCCAGTTTGCCTAAACAATCTCAAAAAATTAAACCATTTGGCTAAATTAAGACATTCAAGTCTGGCTCTCACTTCCTGTAACAGGAATACACTTTTTTTTTTTAAACAAATAAAACATAGCAGTACGCAAATCAAGTCCCTCCAAAATATTTTTCAACTGTTTTAAGCGCTCTACTTGCATCAAATGGTATTTTTTACAGTCTTTCATGGTTAGTAGGCAAAGTAGGTGAGGTTTGTACAAAAGCATAAAGCTCAAATGGTAAAAATGGCAGGACTCTTAGCTGTTGCCATCAAATCCCAGACCACATCCAAAGCCAGAAATGTACAGACCACATCACAAGCTGCTAATGCACATGCTATGAGTCACATGTCTCCCACTGGGGCGCTCTCACGTTTATAGTGAAGGTGCATTTTGGGTAAGGGACGAAATCCAGACCGTGTCTTGGCAGATGGGAGATTAATTAAAGTGGAACATAATGCCCCTCCTTAGCTTCCTGGGTGATAATGTTAAATGACTAATGTTATGCTTTTGGTTCACTGTCCAGATACATGGATAACAGCAAAGGTCCTTTACCAAATGTACGCAAGAACCAGTCACTCCTTTTATATTCCTACAAATGTGAAAATTAAACACTGTAAAAATATAATACATAATCCATAAACAAATCTATGGTTTATTCAAGAAAAAAAAATATATACCAGTAAATACTACTGAGTTCTGAGGGAGGGACATGCAAAACTATTTTGGCCGAAATAATCTTCAGTTAGACAGACGGCAATTACACACCGCAGCCAGAAGCATCCAAGAATCATGTCGTTCTGGCCGAAACATAACAAAAATTTCCTGTTTCTAAACATAAAATCTGTATTATTAAATAAATGTCCTGGAAATAAAGGCTCCTTATATTACAAATCTGCAAGTTCAAAAGGGAGAAGCCCATTTAGTCTTAGCCTGTTTTATCAGACCTATAAATCCAACCCTCCTGGCAAAAATAAACAATTTATGCCCCCCCAGCCCGGTAATGGGATGTATAGCTTGTCATCTTTCTTAATTCCGTCCTGCCTAGTCCTCATACAATCCCCTTCCTTTACCTTCCCTTTCCTCCAATAGTCCACAGTTTTATTCCTGTCTTGCAAACAGGCTGAGCCATTGACCAACAGCCTACAAGGTAACAACCAGGCCAAGCCCACACTAGGCACACGTGGACTGGGGCAGTGGCCCTGCCTTTGCTGCTTGTCCTCCACACGACAGGATTGGGTTTCGTTATGCAAATGTATAAGTGCAAAAGCAAGCCCAATACTAGACTCCTCTTCCTCTTTTCCAAAAGGGCACTGACCCCCTCTTCCTCGGGCATTCCCCCCCATGTCCCTCTTCCTTGGAATTTCCAGTATTATAGTTTGGCTCGCTGAAAGAATGCCTGTCAGAAGAGAGAAGGGTTACCGATACTGGCATCTCTGCGGGCTGGTGGGGTTGGGGGCTAAGCTGGGGATCTGCACCAATCGTACCTTTATGTAATTCTTGAAGACCTTTGAATCTGGCTGTTGAAGCACCTGGCAGAGCTCCTGAAATGGACGGATCATTTAGACATAGCGAGCATTACCTGGGATTGTTTCCTGTTCCGAGAGAGCCATACCTGAATGATTTCTGGGGTCACCTGCAGAGAGGGCAGGTACTCCTGCTGTAGGTACTGAATGAACTCTGGTCCCTGCAAACACATTGCCAAAAAGTTCCAGTTAATGGAGGTCAACACTTCAATACTCCCACAAACTCCATTTTAAATTGTGTCCATCTTTTCAATTTCGTTACAAATCTCAGTTCTTTGAGGTGCCGATTTGTAGAAATTATATCCATTTTTAAATATGAATTTAAATGCAGGTTGCTACAATTATGCTGTTCACATATGTTACTGGTCCAGGTAATGTTATTATGAATGTTGGGGTTATCATGACTGAGCGGCGTGCAGAGACTATACCAACACTGTTTCGGTTTAAGTCCAAATTTTGGTCAACTTTGCATCCTATATGGTAAACAGACACCTAGACCTGAGTATCACAATCGAACACAAACACTCAATGTGACCCTCACCCTTTTCAGATGAATCATCTTCAGCGTCAGGGCACACTCAGACAATGTCTGAAATGCAAAGTCATGTGTCAGGGAGTTATAAGATGCAAAATTATGGTAAAAACTTGCGCCCAAAGTTCATATCTGACAAACTGACGACATACCAACATGGTTTGGGCATCTGACAGGTCAAAGGTCGGCTTGAGAGGAGCCAGGAAGCACGCTGGCACAATGTGTTTATAGATGAAGTCTGGAAACCCCACTAATCCATCTTTTCCACCTGTAAAGAGAAGGAATAAGGAGAATATCCACCAACCTCACTGTGTAACCCTGTATACATTGGCTAGAAGGATTTGGCCTCATCCGTCGAGTTGAAATTGCCGTTTCTGCCATAATCATATACAGAAACAAACATACAATACTGTTATCATAGGTATTTGGCATAATGTTTATGGATTAGTAAAATGTCAAGAAAAACTTACTATTCTATAAATATAGTTTAAAACCTAGAAATATGCAAGTACAGCCCAGCGGAGAAAGGTGATGTTTCTTACCCCAAAGCTCTACCAGTTTGGAGAGGATGATGAAGCAGGTTTTCTGTGCTATGGGGTCAGGGATGTCGACAGCCCCCTGGATTATTGTGAAGAGGACCCTCTCGATGTTCTCCAGCTCTGGACAGACATACAATCCAGAGAACATCAACTGTATGCACAGGCAAAGGTCAGAGGTGATGTGCAGGGCCAAGCAATGATAACCAAAATCGCGATTGTGAAGGGATTACTGTATAAATGGATAGCGTTTCTAAGATGGCCTTTTTAATAAAGACTTGCAGAACACCTAAAGGTGCACCAGTAAGAAGTCCTACGTGGTGTAACTAGTAATAAGTCCCGATGGCGTAGAGCAGTGTTTCCTAAGCTGGTTCTGGATGTGAAAAACACTGGTTTAGAGGCTTTTAGGTCAAGCCACAGGACTTCTTACTGGTGAGTTCTGCAAGCCTTTATTAAAAAGGCCATCTTACAAACGCTATCCATTTATACAGTAATCCCTTCACATTCGCGATTTTGGTTATTTGCGATTCAGCCGGGAAGTGTTAAAACAGGACTATTTTTGGAGCTCGCCGAAAGACTGCAGGAATTCATACATGATGCGTAAGCCAAAAGCAATACTAAAAATGATTTAGATCACATAAAAGCATACAATCCATAAATGTTCGCAATATTTCTTAGTGTATATCTTTTAATATAAAAGTCTCCATATATCTGTCTCAGCACCCAACCTCACTCATGTAACTCTTTGTGACTTTGGAATCTCATTTCTTACAGTAATTGTTAAACTTTTTAATGTAATTTATTTTGCATTTTAATGAGTCCAAAGCAGTGCTCTCAGTGCACAGTTTTTTTTTGCACATACAAGGGTATAATTTAGATGATTTGTACATTATAGAAAAAGGTCTTGACAGGAAATGACAGTAATTTGACATGCAGAGGGCACTGGAATTGCACTTAATATCTTGATTGTGCTGTGCGCTGGGCCAAACAAACAGTTTCATGTTATGAGATAAATTAATCTGCACCTGGTGTGTAGGTGAATGACTTGACCTTGAATGGCTCTCTAGCTATGCTGGCCGAGAGGGTGAGACTGAATATGGATTTAACTCCTGTTTCATTCTGCTCATAGACATCACTAAACATTTGTTTCGCTGTGTTCACATACATATCATACTTAACTCGTTTCACTAGGTTTTCACATGAAACGTGTATGTGTACTGTAATTGTAATTGTAATTGGGCCGATGGTGGCGCAGGAGGTAGGGCTACCGTTCGGCAACCGGAGGGTTGCAGGTTTGAGCCGCGGGTCCTTCTGACCCCATCGAAGTGCCCTTGAGCAAGACACTGAACCCCAAATTGCTCCCGGTGAGCTGGTAGGCACCTTGCATGGTAGCCTCCGCCACTGGTGTGTGAATGTGGGTATGAATGGGTGAGGCATGTATTGTAAAGTGCTTTGGTTAAAAGCCCTATATAAATGCAGTCCATTTACCATTAATTGCAGCAATGGCAGTTACAGTATACAATAATTATTTAAAAAGACAATTTTTCCAAATTATCACGATAAACAATCATCCCTTTGAAATGTTTACTCCCATTATCAGGTTAATTGAAAATCCTTGCAGGACATTTTAGGACAGAAGTGAAAGGCCCTGTTCCAAGGGAGCAAGTCAGATAAAAGCCATGCAGATGAAGGATGAAGGACAAAGACGAGCGAATGAGAAACATCTGGCGAGTTCATGTAGGGACATCATCCACAGAACAGGTATAAAATGGATGTTAATTTGTGAGTGGGGGCTCTTCTCCTTTGCAGGTGGGGCACCCCTGCTCCAAATGGGAATCTTCTATTCTAATCATCTGAATTTTTTGTCCGTTTAAAATTTCTGACTTCCACACAGTTTATTTAGAGACTGATGATAAATAAACTGTGTTATTGTTCAGACTGTTACAGCTAGGCAAACCTGAGTATTGTTCATGAATTTTCCAGCCCTAACCCTTGCGAATGTGAAGGGGTTACTGTACAGTTGGGTAAAGTGATCGCTAACCTGCTAAAACACAATATACAGCAACCAAATCAACCAATAAAACGTGACCTATGTTTCAGGACTGATCCGACTACAGCCATGAGCTAACCCCACCCCTGAAGGCAGGAAGGAGGTGTCTCATCAGAATGCTGAATACCACGATTCAAGAATGGCTTCTCCCAGGTTGTCTGAATCAGCAGACAACTCTGGACCAGTGTTATGGCTTTGATTTATTTATTTATTTTTTACATTTTAATATATTTAAAATACTAATTTTAACATACGTTTGAAATCCAGCTTAGTTTTAGTTCAGTGTGATTTTAGTAGCTTTTATTTAAGTTATATTTCTACTGACTTTAAATGCATTAAGTCATTTTATTTTTATCAATAGACAAAGTTGCAGAACTATTTTATACGTGTGTGAGACAAAAATTACACTGCACATTATTTTGTGATATCCTCAGAATGAGCAAAACACATTTCAGGTATTATTAATGGTAATTAAAGAAACCAATCATTACTTTAGCTAATTAGTATTAAAAATGCAAATATATCATGTAAATTTAAGCAAGTTTTAGAAGCAATATAGGTTTCCATTAAGTGGTAGTTTTATTAATTTTCATATTTCATTTAAAATGTTCACTCAGATTTAGATTTAGTTTTGGTTAACGGTAACCCTTTTCTGGATCACTACAATATTACTCATGCCTGAATTTTGCTACATTTATTGATATCACTGTAAAAAGTTACTACTTCGCCTCAATTTCTATGGGCTGCTCCTGATACTGGCTGTGGCTAGATGACTAAGCACTCTCTCACGCTTTCTCCTCACAGCCAGTAGGAGCCCTCAAAGCCGGACCGTTTGATTTGCTCACCCTGGTTGCCCATGACCTCGTTCATGCCGCTGCTGACCACAGTCTGAATGAAGGTGAAGTAGCTCCTCCTCAGCATCTGTTTTTCCAGAGCCGCCGTCTGGTCATTATCCTCAGCCGGCCGGGCCAGCACCTCGAAGATGGCCTGCACCAGAGGCATGAAGGCCTGCTGGAGGAATGGTGACACCTGGGCCTGTGGGGAAGGAGCAGGGGCCATTGCTGATGAAGTCATCTTCTCCTCCACAGTAATGATGCCATTTGTAGTGCCTTGAATATCCTAAGCTCATGCCCACATGGATGTGCCTCAGTCATAATTTACACTGCACCAGACCCAGACCTTCATTAGGGAAGCAGCAAGAACCTAGACAGCTTCAGTGTAACCTCCTGAGACCCCGCCCATTCTTTCATGTCCATTGTAGTGGACATGTTGTTTTATCTTTTCATTGATGTAAGGAAACATATTTATGCCTGTTGTACACTAAGGAGGACATGCTGTGAAATTAAAAATAAAAATAAATTTGAAAAAAATGTGTAAGATGTCTTATTTCAACAATTAAATAACCACTTTTTTTTACCTGGGTCTCAGTTGGATATGTATGGCCATGTAAACTTAGTGGGGGTTTTCTTGAAAATGCCAGTAAAATAAAACAAATCCATTTTCAGCCGTTTCTTAACACTTAAAACCTGTCCACTTTAAACGGTAACTGGCCATATAGACCTTTGATGGCCACATGGTGGCGACACTTCGCAGGATTCACCTTGAACTTGGCAGTGATCTGGTTGATTAGGGGGATGAACTCTTGCAGGTCCTTGGCCTCACAGTCCTTGAGCATGTGCTCCGAGGCAGAGGGGATGAAGGGCAGCACCTCTTCCTCTAGGCATATAATCATACGGTGCAGAAAGGTGCGCACGCCACTCCGCAGCGCCTCCTTCTGGACGGGGCAGCTCAGCGCAGGCAGGAAGGTCTGCAGGCAGTCACGGTAGACCTCAGAGCAGCCGCATTGCTTCACCGTCTGCTTGTTGCTAAAGGCCTTGCTGGTGCGGCTGTGTGGGCAGACCGGAAATCGGGGGTCAGGCATTGCCTCACCGCAGCATGCCACACGTGTCCCTGCCAGCAGCATGCAAACCTCAACTCCACTACAGACATAATGTCCTCAGCAGCATACCAATGTTTCTAAAGGCTCACAGTGAGCATGCAAGCCCCATGACAGGCCATCAAAACCTCCAGGCAAACCAGAGCAGCACAAACTACCAGCTTGGTTTGCCGGTCTTCATTGTCACCACAGGTAAAACAACCAACCAAGCAGCCTTGACAAACACCATATATCACCCAAAACAAAGGGTTCAGCTAAGCAATCCACAGAACTCGAGAGCAGCCTTTGGCCACGAGGCACCACCGCGGCCGGTACTACCTGGCGAAGCCCACGGCGTGGTTCAGGCAGTCGGCCAGGCCGGCCTGTCGCTCCTCGTCCTGCTCCAGCAGCAGCTTCCCCAGCAGCAGCTTGAAGGCACCCAGAAGAGGCTCCAGAAGGTTCTTCATGAGAACCTGTTTCCTCTCCACGGGGTACTCGCTGTTCACAATGAGCACGCCGGCCGTCTCGTAAATGAAGAGCTGGTCATCGCTGGTCAGCAAGGCTGGATAGCCATTCTCCTAAGGTGAGGGCAGAAGGGCTTAGACAGTTACAAACCTACGTAGACTGACACACCGACAGTGAAGCACTTCTCTGCAAACAACCGAACAAAGTTACTAGAACGCCATATTCAGTGAAAACATCACACAAATGGTCTTTCATACAATTTAGCCACCGAGAATACTGCGGATTGCAAGGACTTAATGACCTTCCTAATGACTTACGGGGGGCGAAAGTTCCAGGAGGTCCTGTATCCGACTGAGGATGTCTTCGATGAAAGCACTCATGTGTTTACTACACGGAGGAGCCAGAAAGAGGAAATCATTCAGAGAATTGTTTGCAGAAGAGGAGGCTTGCTTTATCAAAGTGATCTCTGGGATTATTAACATCACAAGGCTGCACTTACTGCAGGGTCTTGACGTATCTCGAGAAGAGGTAGGCCACCCTGCTCCTCACTTTCGGGCTGCTGTGCCTTAGGCCACGATGGTCCAAGAACGCCATCTAGAGGGGGAAGAAAAAATAGTTCCATGCTACTTTCACCATGTCAATGTGCTTCAAAATACAAATAGCCCTTAAATACCACCACACAGTACTCAGCAACATTAAGAGAGGGCAGAGCTACGAGCTACACATCCCAAAGCGGCCGGTTAGGACAACACCCACCAGGACGTTTGGAATGTGCTGAGGCTCCACGATGAAGAATTTGTCATAGCGGACAACGGTCTCAAAGAACTCCAGAGTTACAGAAGTGTGCTGGTACTCACTGACTCCGCAAGTGACCAGCTGAGTAAGAGAGTAGGGACAGGTCAGAGTTAACACCCAGCCTTACCATTACAGACAAAGCACTCAAGCATGCCACTAAAACTCTACTACAGCATTAAAAACCACTGAAGGTCAGTCCTGTTATTGCTAAACCTCCCACTCCATTTTCAAATGGTGAAAAAGCTTCTATAAATTACCAACATAATGCTCAAGTTTAGCATTCAAAAGTACAGCTTGCATAGAGAGACAGTTCTGCATAAACTTCAGACCAGGTTACAGCCAATGGTCATCTATCCAGATGACTCTCCAAGGGGACAGCAAAAGATGTAGTTCTGTAAGCAGGGGGCAGCATTGTGCAGAGTGTGTCCCCCGATGAAAACACCCACCGTCCGCATCATGTCCTGCAGGGCGCTGGCTTTGGTGCTGTCCCCAGAGAAGTGCGCCCCCTGCGAGGCCGGCAGGGCCTCCCCCAGCATGTACAGCAAACGGATGGCCACCTCCACCTCCATGAAAGGCGCAGTCTGCCAGCTTCTGGATGGATGTGTGCAACACAGGG
Source organism: Brevimyrus niger (assembly GCA_015164015.2). Classification (NCBI taxonomy): domain Eukaryota; kingdom Metazoa; phylum Chordata; class Actinopteri; order Osteoglossiformes; family Mormyridae; genus Brevimyrus; species Brevimyrus niger. The sequence continues at coordinate 28,407,301 of JAABNY020000001.1, forward strand.
GACACGCACACACAAACACACAGGACACACACAGAGGAGACTAAACAGCATGTCCCAGTGTGACCAGGTGGGAACGAAACACAAACAGGTAGTGGACAATGCGAGATTTCTTGTCATTGCGAGAAACAGGTTCAGCATTCATCATTAATAGCAATTTTCTCAACATGCGTTTAGGGCTTACGAATGTGACGAGAAAGACAATGAACATCTCGCCACGCAGCTGGCAGCTGTGCTAAAGCCAGGGAAGCTTAGAGGGGAGATTAATGGCCTACTGCATGGTGTTGTTGAAGACCCGGCGGACGGCCTCCAGCAGCAGCTCTGGGGACACCTGGGCCAGACGGTCCAGCAGCAACTTCAGCTGCTTCCTGTACTCCACAAACATGGCCTCGTCCTCCCCCTGCAGAGTATAGGGCGTGACAGAAAGTTCCGGAAGGAGGGAACTCATCCAAGCACGCAACAACCAACGCTGGTCTGAGTCTATGCTTACTTGCAGCCTGAGAGCATTAAAACTACAGTAGTTAAAGGATTAATTACAGGAGAGAACCAAGCCTGCTAGCTTACTCAGAAGCAGACATGAGTTACTAACAGCCTGTTGGTTACTGCCATCTTTGGCATTTTCCTACACGGGAGACAAGCGAGCATTAGGGGTGCAGGGGGCACGAGTCTGTCTGAGGCAGCACAGGGCACAAGGCAGGGACACACCCAGGACTGGAGGACAGTCCATCACAGGACACATACAGTCACAATCATGCATGGAGAGAATTTACAGTTGCCGATTCACCTATTTGTAGGGTTGGGTATCGTTTGGGGGTTTTTTGATACCGATGCCAAATCGATACTTTTAAAACGGTACCGATGCCAAAACGGTGCCTGAACTGATACTTTATAAAAGCCACAAAATGATGGTGGATGACTCAAGAATAAATTTTTATTGAATAAAAAATTGAATGCTTAAAATTGAACAATATATTAAAAGTTTAAAGTATATATGAATATATTAGTAAATACAAAAAACAACAACAAAACATGCTTTCTTGTGAAATATAGCCACACTTTCGACCATTTAGTTTTAGGCATTCTAACGAAAGTTGTTTAATTTAGCAAGCTAAGATAGCGGTCAGAGCAAGTGTAACGTTAGTTGCGTTAGTTACGTGCATCTCGGATGGTCTCATTTCCTGATGATGTCATGCCCGGCTCATATGATCCTCGTGTGTATCACGCCCCCTCCTCACCCACGTGTGCTCTCTCGATCGTAATCACCTGTTGCCCGTCATGTTCAGCTTATCTTGTGTATTTAGTCCACATCTGAGTTAGTTTCCGGAGATCAGTCATTGTGATGTTTAGTGCTCGTTTTGCCTGGTGTGTCTCCTGTCCCGTAAATAAACCCTGTTTGTCCGTATTACCGGCTCTACTCGCCTGCTTCCCCGCTCGCCGGTCTGCACGCACGCGACAGATGAGTTGTGCTTTTAATTTTTTAATCTATTCAAACTTTTAATCTACAAAAATAAAATGGACAGTAACATTACTGCAACGTTTTGGATTTGTATTATCAAAGCTCTCCGAAGTTCAAGATTTTTCTAATTAGGTAAATAATTTATTTTTCCGATCATTTCCGACACCCCATGAATGCAGTATTTAAATTTTACTAGCAATCATGTGTGTTGATGAATCTGATGCTTATTACAACTGCGTCATCATAGCCCCAGAAAACAAATATTTCAATCGACAGTTCAGGCATTTAAGTGGCACTGAAATGAGGCACCCGAATTTGCGTTCTGTTTCGGTCCGGTACATAGCGGTTATATAGGCACCATATTGGTACCCAATCCTACCTATTTGCACGTTTTTTTGGCCTGTAGGAAGAACTCTTTGCATAGAGAATCTTTTAAGAATGCACCAAGTAAACAAAAACATTACCTCGTTTTCAAAGTTGTATTCATCGTCATACGTGAGTTTCTTCATCACAGCTAGCATGACTGCCTAACGTGGGTGGAAAAGCAAACTATTTAACTCACTAAAAATGAACAGCAAGCTAAAGGTTTACATAAAAAGGTGCTCAGGCACACCACAACGCCTCTGGACCTTACCTCCACGTTGGACTTCTGCTGGTCCGAAAGAACTGGAAGCTGGGGAAGACAAACAGATTAAAACTCCAAGTGACTGCTAACATTCCACCACACAGGGGAAGATGAGAAATGCACAGTGATTTATCCGTCACCTGGCAGACTGTAGATGATCTTTGGCTGGGACGCCTACCTGCTTGAGGATGTGCAGGTAGTCGTAACAGAAGCCCACCACGTTGGTGGAGATGTCGTCGTCCTCGTGGACCAGCAGCTGCAGCAGGAGTGACACCTTAGCCTCCAGGGCATGCAGAGCTTCCTGGGCGTTCTTCACGTCTCCTGCCTTAACCAGCTTGGTCCAGCTGGTGATCAGGGCCTGGCCCATGCCATTCACCAGCTTGGAGAACTTGGCCAGGAAGTCCACGTCCTCTTCCTGCAGACGGTACTGATGTCAACCAATCAAAGGCCCAAACAGTTTCGCCCTAACACATAAGGGTCAAACTCAGTCATGTCCTCAGAGGAAGGCCTTATCCACACCGAGTATTCAGTCCGTATCACTGCCCATGTGCTGTAGGAGTACTGTGTTCAACTTTGACCTTGACATTATTTGGTTTTAACACTAACAAACCTGCCAACACTGCAGCATATTACATACACCAATTTTAATATCCAGAATTTTATATGTTACCTGAAATGATGAATGACTTTATGGTGCATTAAAACAGGAAAACAGGTGGATGAATTTACCCAGCCATTTAACAGTCTACCGGATCAAAAAATGGGGCATAGGTAGGTTGCTTTGGAATATGATAAATTATAATGTATGTCCTTTATGACTGATCATACCCCCCGCCCCAACCCAAAAGAATTGTAGGTAGAGCTGGCACCCATGCTGTACATTACAGAATCATCCTGTACAAAAAAGAAATGTCCCGTATTGAATCAATAGGCGAACTGTTTCGAATTCTCACATCTGGACCCAAATACAACTTATTCTGGAAGGCCATGACCTCCCACAAAGCCAAAGAAATTTCAGAGGTAGTGTCTCTTGCCTTTGTATTGCTGATGGAAATTGGCCCTTAGTGAAAGAAAATAATTTGGGAACCCTGGCCAGCATGATGAAGACCAAGATACCTGTTCCACGTTGAAGAAGCCAGCAGTTTGCAGCACCTGACACAGAGACTCCACCAGCTTGGTCTTGTCGATGGGATCCATGCCCTTATTGACAATTTCAAACAGGCAGTCGCAGGCCTCCTCCCGCAGGACCTCCACCGACATATGACTCAGCAGCAGGCTAACAAACCTGAAATGTAGGTCCGCAACCGTCAAGCTCTGCAAGTCTCATGTGCATTTATGATCAATTATTATGATACTAGAGCATCATTTATCAAAAAAAAAAAAAAAGATGCAATGGAATTTGGCAAAAATCAAGTTGTACAAATTTCACCATGCAAGTCTGCTTCAGAGAAATTTATCATGGAAGATTCCAGGTTAAGCCACACGGTTGCATATTTATGTGATAAACATTGGATGCAAGCCCGTACTGTTAATCTCCCTTTGAAAGTTCACTGTAAATCTTTTAACAGGTGATCAAGATAACTTGAATAGGCTCTATGACCTAGGAGACAAAACAGGGATTTGAACACTCCCTCGTGCGAGGCACTCCTTAATGGCGCCGCCTACCTGTCGTTGGCAATAAGACTGAGGTCGATCCAGGACACGTACGCCCCCACCACCTCAAGACACTGGCACGTGAGCTCAGAGTGACTCTGCTGGTAGGTGTGCAGGATCTGGTACCAGGACTCCACCAGGCTGGGGATACACTGCTCCCTCATTCGGTCCTTGATCAGGGTGTTCCTGCGCGTCTCCTGAAGGGACAGCAGGAGACAGAGGTCAGGGTTTACAGTGTGTCTGGGCGATATGACGATATCATCTGTAAATGGCGATATCAGACAAGTAACCTGCCTTCGAAAGTAGTGATGCTCGGAGTGATCCAAAATACAAATTTTGTGGATGAGATAGAATATGTGCGTTTGAAATTTAAAATATGTGCATGAAGTTTCAGTGCCACTATTTAGTCTCCTTTCTGGCAGTGTTACCATTTATCTTTTAAAGAGTTGTAATTTGCAACATACGTGCAAAAGTAGTCGCTCACGGAATATCGTCTGCTGAAGTATTTATTAGATATTTGTGGTCTTCACCCAGAGGAGTATGAGAAATAAGAGAGCCCGAGTTTCTGTGCTCCGTGTACGAGTGTGGAGGGTACAAGTGCACAGATTTTTCGATAAGAAGAATACTTTCTCCAAGAAAATGCAGAGATGTTTATATTTCTTAAGGAAAAACCTAGCAGCTCTTCTAAAAACGTAGGCCCGTTATCAAGGGCCAAACTCTGACTCGTTTATTTTTTGCGGCAGTAACTGGCCACTATTTTCGTTAAATATTGAAAATATTTATTTTAAATGATTTAAGATTCATTCTTAATCTCCTCTTTATTTTATTTTTTCCCCCCCACCAAGAGTGGCAGCTATTTAAGAGCTTCATATATTCGTGAAGGGTGGCACATTGGCACACTGGATTTTGACACTGTTGCCTTACCATTACAACCTCACACCTCTGGGACCGCAATCTGAGTCTCTGCCCTGGCACCATGTGTCATTGTGGAGGTTCCCTCCGGGTTCTCTGGTTACCTCCGACAGTCCAAAAACTAAGACGAACTACAGTTACCAAACTGTCTGTAGGTGTTGAATGGTGTGTTTGCCGTGTGGTGGGTTGGTGCCCTGGGTTATTCCCTGCCTTGTGCCCCTAGCATCCGGGATTCCCCACAACCCTGAATAGGACAAGTGGGTACAGGAAACGAATGGATAAATGGATGGAGGGACAGGCATGTTCCCGAAAATTCTGGAAAAGTGATTTTGATTCTGGACTCAGGGTCTCGAGAGAGAGAGAGAGAGAGAGAGAGAGAGAGAGAGAGAGAAGGTTTTAAGATTGTCCTTGCCTCGGAAGAGTGCTGGATGTCGCGGTCCACCACCTCGGCGTCAATGGCCATCAGCATACGCAAGTACAGGTCCACACCACGTGGGTTCAGCCCAATGAGGGACAGGATGTCGAAGAAGAACTTGGGCCACTGCGTGAGGTACTCGGTCACGAAGGTCAGTGCGAATACCTGTGCCGCCTTGTTGCGGATGAAGACCTTTTCCGGCTGGGCACTCATCAGCTGTGACCAGGACAAGCAGGAGGGTCAGTAACATAACACTCCATACAGGTGACATAGGTGGGCAAATAGGCAGTCCGCCATTAAGCGAGACCAAGAGATGGCGCTGCTCGTGTCGTACCTGCAACTGCAGCCATTTCATGAGCGTCTCACGAATGAGCTGCTGCTGTGTTGCATTGAGGGTCCCATGCCTGCGGACACACGGCGGCGCTCCATCAACGATCAGCAAATTGAACCCGGCACTAGTCAGCAGTCTCATTTTAACTACAACTTACCAGCAGGTGGCGCTGCTTAAAAGGCTGCAATATTTTGACATTCAGCTCGTCACCTCAGTCAGTGGACACAATTCTGCGCCGCAACTCCCCGTGACCTCGAGCAACACTCACCTGAATTTCATCTGATGCTCCAGCACTTGGAAGCAAAAGAACTTCACATGGTCGTTGCTGGGAAAGAAACGCATCAACAGGATCAGTTTAACCCAGCTGAGTGTGACAAGGAACCTGTCTGTGGACATGGATTCCAAAATATAACATTCCAAACAGAGGAATGAAAAAAAAAAACTGTTTCTGTGACATATTTACACAACCTGAATCACTGCTATGGTATGGGCCCCAGCCGTATAATGGTTGCAAACCAGACTACGTTGCACAAATCCGCAATTTCATATGTTTAATAATTTTTGTCTTTTTTCATCCATATATGGCCAGAATGCATGAATGTTAGGGGCCCTAAAACATTAGAATACAGTCGTACCTCAGTTCTCGAACTTAATCCGTTCCAGACTCTGGATCGAATCCTAAAAAGTTCCAAGTTCTGATTGAATTTTTCCCATAAGAAATAATAGAAAAATAATTAATTGGATCCCGGCCTCCCAAAATTACACATAAATGTTTTTTTTTATATATATATATTTTAGCATTTAAACACAAAATGAACAGGAAAAGGTTCGAAGAGCATTTTTTTCTTGATGGCTTCCAAAACGATCTTATCCCAACATCACCTCTGTCCTGCTCCGATCGTCCACTCCTTCCGTGTGCCACGCCCCCTCGTTAACTTCGTGTGGGATCCCCATGTGATCAGCTGTTTCTGGTTGTTGTCATTGGTCCTCTGTATTAAGTCTGCATTTCAGTTTGTTTCCCCAGTCCGGTCATTGGGTGCCTTCGACTTGCTTACAGCACTGGCTTAAAGAAACGCATTCTGATCCTGACGCAATGCATTGCAAAATTACAGTTAGATGCATTGCGACCTCTCACCCGGCTGCACAAACTGGTACCACCTCTGTGATGACACACCTTTGCCCTTATTGGCTGAAGAGTTTAGTTAAATGCATGACGTTTGTATCCCAGACAGTCCCGATGTGTAATCTGCTATTTCTCCCGAATATGACGCAAAACAGTGAGAACTGATTTTCAGTTAATTTACCTGGTAAAATAAAGTTTAAATAAATGACTCTAATAGCACACATAAGTTAATGGTTTATTTATTGTTAGTTACTTTAATGTTGTGCTGCTTTATTTGGTTAATCTTCCAGTCTGTGAAGGCGGCATTTAAGTAAGAATTGCATTGTAGTCTGTACATGATAATAAAAACTTTGAATCCGGTCCATTGTTTATTTTATTATTACTCTTAGGTTGTAACATTTGTACAACTATCACGTAACTTTTTGATGAGCAATGGCTAACAAAATGATGTAAAGTACAGTGTATTACCTGATACAGTATTTTCAATAAAATAGCATTATCACCAAGTGCTGGTACTACAGCAAATGCCAGGCTGACACTGAAGCGTGACCTTTTGTTTCCGCTTAGAGACGTGCCCTGTGACTCATTTCCGGGAGTGTACAGTTTATATTAGGTCAGCATTCATGGTTCGAGTTCTAGATCAAACTGGTTTGTTTGACTTTCAAGAAATTCGAGTTCTGGTGAGTTTGAGAACCGAGGTACCACAGTATATAGTTTATTTTTGGAAATTCACCAGCACCTATGGGGAACCCCTAGCGTTCCACAGCAATACTGGCCATGGACTATGCTAACGTACCTTAACTCTAGACTATCCACTCCAAGCAGACAGCCCTGCTGACTCACCTGTAAACGCCTTTGGCCAGGGCCTCAGCACACACCTGCCAGGCATCAGGAGACTCCTTCAGCTGCTCAAAATAAGCGAGAGCCTAGGAGAAATACAGGCACCATTTTGTTGAATATTTTAACGGCATATAAAGCCAGCAGAACCAATTATTGAAACATGGGTGAACCAGACTGATACTTTCACAGGGACACTTCGGGAAGTTAGTCAATGGAAGACATTCCTCTTATCAATAGAAGTGAATAGACCCCTGCCTGCATTCAGAAAAGGCTAATCATTTATACCCAGCAATCACGTAAGTAATAGTTTAATAGACAGCTGGCTTCTTAATAAATGAAGGAATCAAATGTTTTCAGTCATCACTTTCACTGTAGTCAGACAATAACTGCACCACAACAAAAAACAGTAATAAAAATAATACGAACTACAGAAAAAACAACTATATAAGGAACAGACAGTTACACTGAAAAAGACAAAGCAGAGACATGCAGTATGAAGTTTCACCCTCTGAACTATCTGTGGCTACTTTGAGGAAGGCAGCCTGTTCTCTAAGGTATTAAGTGAAATCAAAGCAAACCTTCATGCTCAGTGGCCTGTACTATGAAGCGGGGGTTACTAGCTTATCGGGGTAACTTTCCAGATTTAAGGCGATCTGAACAAGATGTAAGTAAACAAATATAAAGACCATTTAAATTGTGGTATCTTGAATCCGACAAGTTACCCTGATAAGCCGGTAAGCCGGCTTCGTAGTACAGGCCACTGGTATGACGGTAAACACCCTGTCCTACTCAGCACACCCAGGGGACTTACTCTCTGCCTGTAGCTGGCATCAGCATTGGGGTTCAGCCCAAGCAACGCCTGCTCATCCATAATGCAGCAGACACAAAGAACGATGGGGATTACGTCTCTTCCACTGAAAGTTTGTCTTCTTCCACCACTGTGGGGGCTTCAATCATCTGAAAGAGGAGTGACAGCACACAAAAGTGAGTGCATGGCATATGCACAAGTGCCAACAAGGACCCAACTTACCTCAGCAGAACAGCACAAAGCCAAAAACGACCAACTGATGACCAAAGCCCGCAAGTTTGGATACAATCCAAGATACCCAAAGCATGCTCATTCATTTGCTGTGAAAACATTAGCATGCGGTAGCAGTGCGGATGTGCAGTCTGCTCCTCCGTTTATAGACCAGAAAAGATTTACCGCATTTTCTAATTCTACGTAATTTATTTCGTTTCATGCAGACTCAAAATGGGCGTCAAATAAATCTAAAATGCAGCATTAAAGAAACAAGCATTAAACCGAAGTCACGAGCGCGTGGCCAAGCAGCGAGGTCACGTGATCCTTACAGCGCTAAACCAACGTGGCCTCCGGGTGAGCAGCATCATGCCATCATTACTATTAAAGTGGCACCGGTATGATCAAGGACTGCGAGACAAAACAAGGATTTATGTAGAAAACGGAAAACTGAAGAGCGTCGTACTTAACAAGCATAAACAAGCGGTAGATCCACCATACATTATGAAAGACGGTAATGTATAATTTACATTAAATGCATATTAAAAAATCTTTACAAGTTATTCTCGAAATAAACTAATGCTGTTTAGCTTAGAGATCTGATATGCAAGTATAACATTAAACTGTTTAAGGTTGGTTAAACTCCCTAAAAATACTCGACTGGTCCCATATGGCTCGATTATACTATTGATAGGCATCCACCCACATACAAAAACAAAATAAACTTGCATTTACAATTCTGCAGGTAGTGTTCAGCACAAACCCATATACGGGGGCAGCAATCGGACCGGAATATCACACATCGCGATAAAAGACTTCAGCTGCAGGTGACTCAAAACGACAATGCTGTCCCACGGCGCGATACTTTACGCAACTCTAACAAACTTCAGGTCGTCCCCTCCTACCAATTCACAATTAATCTGAAAGAAGACTGGCGTCGGTTATGATCTCTGCTGTCGGGTACAACTCCGGACCCAGCCATCTTGCTACATGTCGCCACTCCGCACAACTCCCAAGTTGATGCAACTGCGATGCAAGAGAACTGACGTGCGCGACTCCCCATCACTGCAACGCCGCACGTCGTCACGCCCGGGAATCGCGACACAGCAGATAAAACACACACACACTCCTTAAGTTATAACAAAACATACAGCCGCCCGCGTCCTGAAACGGCGTGGAGTTCCTCCGGCGTCCGCTTTCGCGCATTGGCACGCCGCTGCCAAGGCAAAGTCTCCGAGGCCCGTAAACACATCTTACCGCCGCACGATCAAAAGCATTACATGGTGACGGCAGCTACCTTCCCGACTGGCGATTTAGCTCATGGCTCCCCTTAGTTAGCTCCCGGAGATCGCGGACAGTGGGCAGGCTGAATGGAAGTGTGCTGCGTGTCGGCTCAATGCAGACGGAAATCGGTTGCACGCCGGGTCACGACCACAGGAAGAATTCCCCCCCAGCCGCAACCCGGCTTGATGGTGTCTCCACCCCGCCCGGTGGACTGCGCCTTTAGGCAGGGTGGAGGGACGCATATAATAATGCTGTAGCCTGCTGTCGTATGGATCAGTAGTGTGCGCAAACAAACTCTGTACTCGAACTTTAAAGTTATAGTACGTAAATGAGAAACTGCACCGTGGAATCGTGTAGATTTTCTGTTATAACTTTTTCCTCTATCTTAACTGTTTGATTTTGTAGTATGGTACACTCGTTAAAACTGGATAAAATATCAATCGGTTTTAATAGAGATTCTTTTACCCTTTTATGTGTTAAACATCCTACTTCTCATTAGGAGCCAACTCATCCTTTATGCTCAAGCGTGGAACCAACCATCCAATCACTAACAGAGGTGTTAGCAACCCACCAATCGCCGATTAGCCAATAAGCGGTGCGCCAATCAATGAAAGGCATAGAATCCACTTTTCCCGTCAGAAAGTTGACGCGTCGATTCCCCGCCTTTCTACTTCCTCTTTTTACAGTGGCAGTGAGCAAGAGACACCATGAAGGCGTCTGGCACAGTATGTAATGTTTCGTTAAAACCCATATATTGTGCGAAAGGTCGCAAACAAGTCTTTTTTGCTTGAACCTAAGTGTGTAAACTACTCGTTGATGTGAACCATTCCTAGGTATTCGATGAACAAACTAACTTCTGGGTGTTTAAGGCTAAGAAATTACTGTAGTGGCAACATGGCGTCTGATTTTGCATTTGAAAACCATGTGGCGAAGAAGGGAGACCCGCCTGAACAGCCGGGTCAAGGAGTATTACTTGATCCTACCGCCGATACGAATCCTGTAGCTATAGTTAATTGTTTTAGTGTCTACACGTCAGGATTTCAGGCTTTGTTAGATTTTAACCAAATTCGCAAGCCAACGTCATACGCTTACGTTTGACTTGTGTCACTGAGGACCGTATTACTGCTTGTGAATGTTGCCAAAGCATGTAATGTCCCTGCCTGACGTATTTGAATGTTTTATAAAACCATTATGTATAAGCTAATTATAACCATATAGGTAGTTTCAACAGCTCCTATGTAGTTTTTGTTACTGCTAGTATTCAAATCCGTAGGGTACATTTATACGTTAATTTGGCTCTATTTGGGGATTCTTTAGATTGCAAATAATTATCCGTAACATTTGAGGAAGCGATTATTGACATAGTGTGTGTGGCATTATGTTTTGTCAATCAAATTATTGTTTCTTGACGTAAAAGTTATAAGTAGCTTCCAGGTTGAGACTGCATCATGTAAGGTCCCTAAGTGACCTGCTCAGCTTCTGGTGGAAGCGTGTGATGTCAGCCCCATCTTTTCTCCGCAGCTTAGGGAGTACAAGGTAATTGGGCGTCTCCTGCCCTCTGCCAAGAATCCCACCCCTCCTCTGTACCGCATGAGGATCTTCGCCCCCAATCATGTGGTGGCCAAGTCTCGCTTCTGGTACTTCGTCTCCCAGCTTCGCAAAATGAAGAAGGCATCCGGAGAGATAGTCTACTGCGGACTGGTTTGTTTCACCTAATGACACAAAAATCTTTCTTCCTAATTAACATGGTGACAGCAAGTAAAAAAACTGATTCTTGACTACAAGTAAAAATCACTAACTAATTTGTTGATTTTTAAGATGTACCACAATGTTGCTTTACAGAAATGCTGTTTAAACCTCTGTCTGTTTAAACAATAGCTTCCAAAGTTATTAGTATAATGTCCATCCCTGCAAACTGAAGAGGTGATTCTCCTCCTCCTCCTCAAGGTACATGAGAAATCCCCTCTGAAGGTGAAGAACTTTGGCATCTGGCTTCGCTACGACTCTCGCAGTGGCACCCACAACATGTACAGGGAGTACAGGGACATGACCACCTCTGGGGCTGTTACCCAGTGCTGTAAGTATCTCAGCAAAGCCCCTTGGTGTCGGGTCATGTGACATCCTGTTTGATGTAAGGTGTAATGCAGGACAGAGGGACATGATTCCTTCAAAGTGGGGATGGGCCGGTCCACATTTTTTCAATCCCAGTCTGATTCCAATACACAACTGCCAATACAGATTCGATACAAGAGCTCTTTTTACTTTGTTATACTTTATATATAAAATTTTAAGCTAGTAAATACAGATGGACAAAATGTATGTCAAAATATTTAATTAGGCTACTACAAACATACATAACGTACCGTTCCACCTCGTTTGTTTTTAAGTGTTTTTTGAGGCATTTGCAGTTCAATATGAATATCTTCAAAGCCAGTATACACAAGTGGCGAATGCTTAAAATGAACAATTTTCCTCCCATTGGCATCAGCTCAGTTACACTTTGTTGCGATGGCAGCCCCTCTTGTATCACAAGTTGCAGCGAGCTCGCAAACCAGTCCACGCTAGCGACTCTCAATCATCCATTGCATTTTTTTTTCTCGTACAGTTGCGTGCGCTTTTAAGTGGGATTGTCCATTTAACGCTGTTCGCACCTCTCAAAACTTTTTTTCAAAGATTGCAAATCGCTGTGCTGCTGGTTTCTGTTAAAAGCGTAAAATACTCCCAGATCGTCACGTCTCATCTTGCGCTCCTCGTACTGCGAAGGGTATGCGCATGACGTCACAGCAGGCAGAAGTCACTGTACTCATGCCCACTGAGTAGCAAAAAAGACAGAGGGGCAGCATTAGTGTTTGATTTGAATGCCGCAAAAAAAACACATGTAAAATGGACGAGAGCTGTCGTGGTAGGTCTGGATCGGTGTATCTCTACTACAAAGACTACCTACTATAGGTTTACTCTTGGTCACCCCATCTCCTTACGCTCGTTTTGGATGTGGCTAATAGCTGATGTTTTGCATTTTATGCATCAGCTGTGAGCTTTTTAAATTCAAAGACCACCTAAAACAGTTATTTAAAATGGCTTGCTTGTGCAACTTGGACTATAAAAAATATTGAATTAATCCTAAAACAATTTTTCATGAACACCAGACTGGTATTGCGACTGTTCTTCATGTAGTTCCAAATATAACTGGAAGCTTAGCAAAATGGACTTTTCTAGTGTAAAACATTATCTTAATTGGCCGTTGATAAACGCATCTTTGTTTGGCATGCATCTGACTGTTCATGTTCAGTGATGATCATTTTCTGCCCAGGGAACTGACACTGATTATTCAGTGAATGCTGCACATGGGAATAATTTGAGGAAAACTGCTGAAGTACAGCCTGACAACCTTTCAATATTTTTTTTCCTGGGTGTTTTTTTATGTGCTACATTATCCGGTTTCACATTGATTCATGTCAGCATGTGTCTCTTATCTGTGCACATTGCTGTGACCCTTCATATTTGGCTTGACAGTAGTGCTTTAAGGTACACATAGTATTTAAGGGAATTCCACCCAGAAACAAATATAAGGAACCGCTGTACACACTCCTTTGGGTGTGAAGGATGTGCATCACATAGTCTGTAGAGTGTAAAATACATGTACATTAAACATGCAGCTAACTTTTTTGTTAATGGTTGCTGCACGTGTTATGTTCTGTGTGTTTACAAATTTTGCACTAGATGTAGTTAAAGAAAACAGATTGAAGGTCATACAAGGCATAGTTAAGCTAGATTTTGAATGTGCTTTTACATATTTGTGTAAGTTTCATACAGTGGCTTTGGTTCCATTTTCATAACATGTTTATCTATTCAGAGCTTTTAGAAGTTTGATTAGTGCATATCAGTGCAGAGTGAGTCAACTGCATCTGTTAGTCTTCAGACTGAAAGTTTTATTCAGTCTTGTGTGTCAAGTTAATTTGTGCATTTTAGGAATTGTCTAATCACAGCAGAGTTGAGGGTTCATTTGCTTAAGCTCAATTTGGTTTGATTTTATGTTCTTGGTGAGTAATAGTGCTCCATCATGCAATTTTAAAGCTAAGGGTGTGTGCAGGCAGGAGGTGAGATTGAGGTGAAGCAGAATGCACACAAACCCAAAGGCCATCATTCGCCCGTATGACGGTCTTGCCGTGTGTGCGCAGATTGAACAGGATCTTGTCGCCTTTCATACGCTGTTGTGCTGATGGAAGTGAAATCAAGGTTCTACAGTCCCAACGATATTATATACCATCAGTGGTTTGCCACTGAGACCTGAAATGGCAAATTATGCAGAGGCTGGCGTTTAAATTATGGAACTGCTTGGAGTTGTGGGTGTAAAATGCGATAATTCTCATTAAGAGATGCACCATGTTATAATGTGATTTCTAATGAAGCTTGTCGTTAATATGCTCGCAGCAAATTTATGTCCATTTTTGCACTGATTTGTAGTGTTAACCTAAAATTATCTTGCTTGATTAGACAGTCCCTTGTTGGGTCTTTCATAGCTGCTCCTAATATTCCTCACATCCATTATAATATTGGATGCCAATGAAATTCTAATTACTAATTAGGTATCGAGGACAGTGAAGTTTTCACTGCCGAGTTCTGAATCTCATCTTTCCCCTCCAGACCGTGACATGGGGGCCCGTCACCGTGCACGAGCTCACTCCATTCAGATCATGAAGGTCCAGGAGATCGCCGCTAACAAGTGTCGTCGACCCGCCATTAAGCAGTTCCACGTAAGCATAGGCTACCGATTTACAGCACCTCGCACTGTCACTGAGGAAATGTCTGGTGTACGATAACACCTGTGTGCGTGTGATGTTTTGCTTTTCAGTCTGCACATGTGGCTTCTCCGATTGCTCCTGATTAATACCCATGGTGTCTTTTCCATGCTAGCTGTCATTGATCTGGACCGTTATTGCTTGAAATCCCATCCGTATAAATGAGAGCCGTTGTATATTTAAACTGGGCTTTCCATAGCAACGCTGATCTGACATTAATTACAACAGATGTCGCCTCCAGCCGCCCGGGACCGGCTGGCAGTGCAATCCTATCTTCCGACTGTCTGGGTAAATGGCCCCTCTTTTGTATCCAGGACTCCAAGATCAAGTTCCCGCTGCCCCACCGGGTCCTGCGTCGCCAGCATAAGCCACGCTTCACCACGAAGAGGCCAAACACTTTCTTCTAAAGGGAGTGTTGATGCTTTTCAGAATGTGCTTGAGAATAAAAAATACCTAAAAAATATATATATTGTCACGAGTGCTTTATTGGTTGTGTTCACAGGGAAACAACTGATTCTGCGCACATTTCTAACTATTGAAAAGGTCAGGGGCTGTACCTGGGGCATTACATTTTTTTTTTTTTTTTTTTTGAAGGAAGTTTGGCATCAGAGCTAGAATCTAAAGTGCTTGAAGGTAGAACACCCATGGAGCAGGTGCAATAAAAGATATAAAGCGGAATCCAAAAACAGAATGGTAAATAAATGTAGACGCATCATAAAAATCTAGTTTGGTGTGTATTTCTGTTGCTGGCGGATGCCCAGCATCCGGACCCGCCTTCTGTTAGCAGATGTTACGCAGTGTACGTCGCGTGAGTTTGGTAGTCATGGAGACGCGCTGTCCCATCCAGTGCCATCGGAGCCCGGAATTAAGCGAAGATGGTCCGACGGGATGGAGCGCGCTGGCTGCCGCTTAGGTTTCGCAGTTTGGAATATGTGTAATTTGTAAAGCTGAAGTAAAGAGTTATATAATTTTTTTTAAATTTAAATATTCATAGCTACGGCGTTTATATCATGAGCAGTTTTACATTTTAGGTAAGTTTTATATAAGCGTTTGCGTAGCCTATTTGAATAATTTCAACACGGATACGAAATCGTGTCGGGGTACAACTGCACATATAACAATGGACTAAAACGAGCAAAGTCCTAAAAACTGTGAGGGGAAAACTCAAGGTAATATGCTTCACGTCATTTGAAGCCATTCTGTGTCCAGAATCACGCTAAGTGTTTCAGTTTTAAAGAGTTAATTACGCGTAGTAGAACTGAGTAAATATTAAAGAAATTCAGATAAATTAAGAAATGAAATATTATGCAGAAATATTAGTAATTATACACTAAGTTGATATGATTCATGAATTTAAAGTATGGGAGTTCCGCCAGGCTGGGGCAGCCGGCTGAGTGGATTTAAAGTGATACAAAGGGAGTTCTGGTGTTGATCCGGGTCGGACACATTTTACACATTTACACCTGGATTGAGGTCGTCTTTGTAAGTATACTAAAGCGCCGATGGTAGTAGAGGTGCGCGATTCTGATCAATCAGATACTAAATAAATACAAAGCCGTTATCGTCAATACCGATACTTTTTAACTTATAAAAGCAGCTTATGTACTTTCATGTAGGGGACAGTGTGTCATAATTTATGATTTAAATGCGCCATCAATATAGTAAATCTGAATGCATTTTCATGACCACTAAATGGTTTTGTGATTTTTGCTTTCCACTATTAATTAGTTAATCATGTAAAAATTCAGTTCAGGTTTTAAACAAAACAAGCAATGAACCGAATCTGCAAAAAAAATTCAGATTTTATTCAGAAACAATAATATAATGAAATGTATCCGTTTCATTATACTGCTAGTAGTGCCCGATTCCATCAACATGCTGCAGACAAATCTTTTACTATACAGTATACATGGTGTCGAGTGTTTTTAATATCTTTCTACTCCATACAGGTATTAAAACTTTTAAATGTTTTTTTAACATGGACGTATGACTATGAAGTGATGAATGTTGTGGTAGTGGTGCCAACAAGAATGAAACTACTTTCACCCCTGGACATGTAAATAAAATATTACTTTCACCAATACATAAACTACCAGCATATTCTTTGCCTCTCTGAATGGATGTCAGTGATCTCAGACTGAGGGGCATCCCAGAGGTACAAACAGCATTAATATTCCTCTGTGGCCATTTATGTACCTTAAAAGAAAAATTACCTACAGCTAAGGGTACAGCTCCAGTGACAAGCAAATGTACAATTTTTTACCATTTTTTCTGAGAGTGTAGTTTGCCTGTGGTGCTTAGACTGGCCCTGTACCTGTTTGCTATGTTTCTGAACAGGTACCTGTTTTGTAGAAGTTATCCAGAGCTGGCCTAATTTAGGTGCTGGGCCATAAACTGGCAAAATATCATTATGTAGTCATCATGGCAGCAGAACAAACTTTGCGACCACCAGGATAGTAAGTACAGTGGAAATAAAGGTTTTGGAATCAATTACTGTGGTTCCTGCATACAGAGAATGTTTTCTTTGCAGGTTAGAGGGTGCTTTCTGTGACTACTTTGTGCAGTAACTGAACAAGACAAATAGCTCAGTTTCACAACCTCAGGCCCTTTTAGCTCTTAGATTTACAGTTATTGATGTTTTGTGAAATATTTAACAGTCAGCTGGATGTAAAATGAGGATATGAAAGCATTGACTCTCACAAGGGTTTAGACTAACCAATCCCTGAACACTGTTTCGTGCAGCAGCCATGAGGAATGAGCGGTGTGGGATGGATATCGTGCAGTCAAGGAGCCAAGGATTCCCTCTCTCTTCATCTTCAGATGAGTGTTCATTAAAGGAGTGGCTTCCTCAGTGGGCAGGGGGTAAGATCTGCTTTTGTTGGAAAAGGTCGGGCCCGGGTTGCTGTCACAAGGAGAGTTGCTGTCAGCTCGTGTCAGAAGCAAGTGTCTCTCACTGCAGATAACCCTTCAGGGATAAAATCTTTTAATGCATTTCAAACTGAACTGACTGCGTTAATTAGAATTTAGTGGTCAGTGGTCATTGTTAACACACCACAGCAAAGCACACAGTGCACAACAACGAAATGTGTCCTCTGCATTTAATCCATATGTGACTTTCATGACATAGCAGGGGGCAGCTAATTCAGCACCCGAGGAGCAGTGCTCAGGGTACCTCAGTGGTGAATTGTTGGTAGGGGATTCAAACCTGCAATCTTTTGATTACAAGTGTGTTTCCCTAACCATCAAGCCACCACTGCCCACAAAAGTGCCTTTTTGTTTACCTGTGGGGATGGGCAGCTCAAGTACGCACCGAAGCTGGGTTCGAACCAGCAATCCTCTGATTACAGGTGCACATGCTTAGCCCAGTGAGCCACCCGCTGCTGTAATTTGTAATACAAATTACAGCAGTACAGTATACACTCTCTGGCCTCTTTCTAATGTACACCTTGCTAGTACTGAGTTGGACTCGCAGATGCCTTCAGCACTGCCTTAATTCTTTGTGCCACAAATAAAAAGTGTTGAAAACGTTTTAGAGACTTTGGTCCATGTTGACATGATAGCATCATGCAGTTGTTGCAGATCTGTCGGCTGCCCCATAGGTGCTCTGTTGGATTGACATCTGGTGACTGTGAAGGCCATTTGAGTACAGAGAACTCATACTCATGTTAAAAAAGAAACAGTTCCATTACACCACCACTGCCAGCCTGAATTGTTGATACAAGGAAGGATGGATCCATGCTTTTTTGTTGTTTATGCCAAATTCTTACCCTACCATGTAAATGTTGAAGCAGAAATTCTCACCTGACTATGCAACATTTTTCCAAATATATCTTCCAATCCATTGTCCAATTTTGGTCAGACCTTGCCCACCGTAGCTTCAGTTTCCTGCTCTTAGCTGACAGGAGTGGCACCTGGTGTGGTCTTCTGCTTTCGCCCATCCCCTCTGCTTTGAGGTTCAGTGTGCATTCAGAGATGCTCATCTGCATTCTTTGGTTGTAATAAGAGACTATTTGAGTTACTATTGCCTTTTTATCAGCTTGATTTAGTCTGGCCATTGTTCTCTGACCTTTGCCATAAACAACGCAGTTTCTCCTAGAGAACTACTGCTCCCTGGATATTCTTTTCTTTTGCAGCCTAATCTTTGTAAGCCCTAGAGATGGTTGTTTGTGAAAATTCCAATAGATTCTCAGTTTCTGAAATACTCATACCAGCCTGTCTGGCACCAAACCGCCATACCATATTCAAAGTTACTTAAATCACCTTTCTTCCCCATTCAGATGTTTGATGTGAACATTAACTCCTGAAGCTCCAGACCTGTATATGCACGATTTTTTACATTGTGCTGCTTACATATGATTGGCTGATTAGATATTTGCTTCTTCGAGCAAATGAACAGGTGTACCTAATAAAGTGGCCAGTAAGTGTATAATAAAATTTCATGAAATCACTACAAATTTCGATAGATATTGGAATCATGTTAAGAAGAACTTTAAATATAAGATAGATATGAATTAAATTAAACTAAAATGACAGACCTTTGGTCTTCATTTCTGGTGTAGGCAGCTAAAACGCTGTTTGTGAGAATTTTTCTCTTTGGGCTGATGGTACTGGGCTCTATTTTTTCCATAAGGCACCCATAAGCTCTAAGGGGGCAGTGTTGCCTCAATTTTGCATTCCAGCTGAGCCCAACGATGCTCTTCTGGGCTGAGGCGGAGGCGCTGCTCTGGGCACAGTAATATTCCAGTGTTATTTACTGAAAACTTACTTATTTTGTGGTCACGCCCAACGCCTTCTAGTGGACTAGGCATGTTTACAGTTAAATAAAAGACCTCTTTCTTACTAAAATAAATATGTGGTACAGATTTTATGTGTGAAAAACACAAGTGACAGCTTTTAGCCTCCGCAGTAACATACAGATTTTCCCATCATACAGGTTTTTCTATCATGCGGTCACTACCCAGAAGCACCCAGTTGGTGTTGGGTTTTCAGTCCGGCCGGGCCATCCCTCGCCTCCGGGAGCCACGTCACCTCTATGGGGTGGTGGGTGACGCATCACAGGAGCTCTCGCGGTGGCCAAAGGAGTGTGAGGTCATTGGGGAGAAGATCAGGCACATTGGTGAGCGAGCGCATGAATGTGGAGGCCTGCTCTCTGAACTGCTCACCTGGGTCATCTGGGTGGCCGTTGACTCTGTGTGGGAGATACCAAGGTAATGTGGCATTCTGAAACTGCCCTTAGACTGCTCACCACAGCTTTTTGATGAAGCATTAAGTCCTTGTTGAGATTGACTTGTCCCTTGTGGCGGGAGTGGACAGCTCTTCTATATTTCACGTGAATTGTTCAATGATTCAAAGGTCCTGTTTTGATTTGAGTCGGGTTTTATTGGCCCAGTAACACACCCCTCTCCCAGTTTAAGGGTGGTCCAGTCCATTCTGAAGGCCCCTCCCTGGCCCAGAGTCAGTGCCCACCTTTAGTCTGTGTGAGTTGCATTTCTGACACACCAATAGTGTTGATTATGAAATAAGTGGCTGTTTGTCTCAATCCCTTCCTTTCACGTGTGATCTGGTTCTCCTCAGAGTGGGCGCCTCCTGTCCCTGAGCCTCTGTGTGCCCAAACTAGCACAGCCCAGAGGCCACAGGTCACAAAGGCAGGTCAGGGGATACTGGTGTTTAACGCAGAGGCAGGTAAGGATCACCTTGATCTCCTGTTGCTCTCCACTTAGGCTGCCAGTGTTTGTATTCCAGACAAATGGTGCTTCGCAAGAAATTAGTGATTAATTGCATATGTAGTTAAGTTATAATTTGTTGAAAATTCATTGCAACTAAATTAAACAGGAAAATATGGAAACAATGACAGGGAAACAGAAGGAGGGAAATAAACATTACTTAGAGGTTACATTACATTGATAGTAACAGAGAGTCACTTTTGCATTTCTTCACTATTTATACACTTCAGCAATAATTGCAGTTAATTTGTACAGTAAATGCAGTCAGGCAGCATTATATTCTACAAATTTGCATTTGTGGATAAAAGACATGGCCAGAATAATTGTCAATGAGACATCATAATCCCTGCATAGATTATAGAACATAATTTCAGTGTAATTTACATTTTAAAAAAATCGATTAAAGAAGCAGCAAAAATGACAAGAATGCTTTTTGTACCTATGTTTTATCTTAATCTACTTGTGAATACCTTTAAGACTGCAGTGTGAGTTTTATGTGTTCTTAGTTCCCACTAGTCAAATTATATACATTTTATATGTGTTTTTTAATTATAAAAAGTAAAGGACTTCATTTTATCATTAAAAGACCTTTGTTGTTTTCTTGCTATCTGACTTTGTAATTTACCGGCATATAATGAGTATTCTTGTGCATATGCATATTAAAGCTAATCACTACAGAATGACTAAATGGTTCGGTTCTTCTTCTGCTCTGACTGGTTTGTTACTGTACCTTGACTGAATGGTTCATCCAGCTGTTTCACATTAGCAGGATTATAGGAAACGGACTCATCAGTTCACAGCAAGAAATAGTGGCTAAAGTGAAATCCAGTTCCCTTTGATTGAAATGGTTGTTTACAGTTCCTGTCCTAGTTCAATGTGTCCTTTCTGACATGGATTAGGTGGTACCTTAGGTACATTTGTTTACTCTATTTACATGTGGTACAATTCCTATTTCCTCCAGTGTTTTATATTTTGATTAAAATTTACATTAATTAATCACCATGCCACTTCTGCTAAATGCTAAATGTTAAATGGCTTAAAGTCCTGTACGTATGAAAGAGCCCAGCATATAGAGAGATCCTGTGAAGAGACCGCTCCTGCCCTTCTGTGCAGGGAGAAAGAGCATTTTCTCTGGGTCGTGTGTGGGAGGTCAGCGTATATCCCCAAGAGATGCCACGGAGTCCCTCTCTAGCCCGGATGACACCACACTGCTATTTGAGTCCCGCTTCGAAAGCGGAAACCTGCTCCGGGCACTGCAAATGTAAGTGGTCTCCTTCTGACCTGAAAGTGCCTTTACCCTTGTCTTGATGTGACCCAGTCTTTGGTTTAGCCCTCTGTGTGCTCTTACTAGGGTTACCACCTGTCCAGGCTTTTCTGGGGAGCCCCACAGATTTTGGTTGTTTGTCCCGGAATAAAATAATTACATTCTGGGACACAGAATGTCCCCGAATTTGAACCTTTTGTATAACGCTGTGTGAAAGTCTTATGCAGTCAAAGAAAATGTTTCTTGCTATTAATCCATCCATCCATTGTCCAACCCGCTTGTCCGACTGGGTCCGGAGCCTATTCCGGAAGCTTTGGTTCCAAGGCAGGGAACAATCCTGGACAGGGGACCAGCCCATCTCAGTAATCAATAATCAATGTATTACAAATCCTGGAGATTACACTGTAGGGCTGCACGATTTTGAGAAAACACCTAATTGCGTTTCTTCTAACAAATATTGGCATTGCGATGCGATTTTCTATTTTTGCGTTCAATACTTTTAAGTGCAATATGTTGTTACTTTTACGACACAGCGGGTTAAATAAACAACATACCTAGGGATTGAGGTAATGAGAATGTTTGATGGTTCGTGATTATTAAATACCTGAACCTAAATACCAAAGAATAAGAAGACATAATGGAAATTAACTTAACCACTTGGCCATTTGTTTTAAAATTTAACAATCTTAAACATTGTAAAATAGAAAACGGCACAGCGACATATTTTACATTTAGCACTCTTTTGATCCATGTCATTCTTTGCGAATTCAAAATAAGTCCAAACAGCTAAAGTACCACCCTTCTTGTTAACCAAGTGCTCCACCGCTTCCTCTCCCGTCACTGAAGAAGTGCCTTCGGCCATTTGTGCTCAGTTACAAGCTTTTTCTATTGGCACAATTCGAGGTACACGTAATGTGTTAGCTGCTTTGCTGCTGACAGAAAGCCGGTGCACTGCATACAACCTTGTTTCCATTGCCATTTCTAATTGGCCAGCAAGCCAGCAACACAAGATTCGACCATTTTGATTGGCTAATAGGTTTGTCACTCCAATGTCAAAGGCAGGGGGAAAAACCTCAGACTCCTGAGGTTAGGTTATTGCGGGAGTTAAAACCTCAATATCGATGCGATAAAGGTTAATCGTGCAGCCCTATTACACTGCCATGTAGGGTTATAATTTTCCTTTAAAACAGACCTAAACAGACCTTTGGAATGGTGTTGCTGCATGCTATATTTTTGGTCAATGTGTAGATGTCAAGGAACTTTGCAAGACAATTGTGGCAACCCTAGTACAGATCCAGCTGTAGAGTCAGTCCTGTCACACTGTAACCTGGCTTTAGAGTCAGTCCTGTCATACTCTGATCCAGCTGTAGAGGCAGTCCTACCCTCTGATATGTACGAGCAGTTTATTATATCTACATTTAGAATCAATGCCTTACTTTCCACAGAGGTGAATTTAATTATGAGCTGACCCTCCGGACGGACCTATACACCGAGAAGCACATGCAATGGTTCTACTTCCGGGTCAGGAATATGCGGGCAGGCGTGTCCTACCGCTTTACCATCACCAACCTCCTGAAGGTTTCCAGCCTGTACACACAGGGCCAGCTACCCCTCCTCTACTCTGAGAAGAAGGCTCAAGCCTTGCGGATAGGCTGGCACCGCACAGGCCAAGACGTGGTCTACTATCACAATGGGCAGTACCACCTGGACCAGCCCTGCTTCTCACTGTCCTGGACCATGTGCTTCCCCTATGACCAGGATACATGCTACCTGGCACATTGCTACCCATACACGTATGCTGACCTGCGGGCATACCTGTCCGTCATTGAGGGCAACTCCGGGCTTGCTCCCTTCTGCAGAGTGCGCTCTCTCTGCCGCTCACTGGCCGGAAACTCAGTACCCATCCTGACAGTGAGCACTGGGTCAGGCGCTGCCCCCCTGAGGCCGGCGGTGGTACTGACAGCACGTGTCCACCCAGGGGAGACCAGCAGCTCCTGGGTCATGAAGGGTGTGCTGGATCACCTATTGGGCAGCTCGGCTGATGCTGCCCTGCTCAGGAGCACCTTCCTCTTCAAGCTAGTGCCCATGTTGAACCCAGACGGCGTCATCGTGGGAAACCACCGCTGCTCGCTGTCGGGTCGCGACCTCAACCGCACCTACAGGTCCAGACTCCGGGAGCTGTTTCCCACTGTGTGGGCCGTGAGAGCCATGATCCAACGGTAAAGCCCCCTAACACAGACACACACGCACACACATACACACACACACGCTCACACACACTCATTGGCGTATGTATCTAAATGGAGGCCGTCCATTAATTTCTATGGAAAAAAATCCTGATTCCAGTCACGGCACCCCTACCCAGCCCTAACCAAACAAAATATGAGACTTTTTTACTTTTTTGATTGCATTCACACATCTTTGAGGAAACCTGAAACACTCCTTTGTCCAGAAGGGTCCTCACAATGTCAAAAAACCTAATCCACACACACTCTCTTAGCTGTCCATCGTCTCCGATGAAGGCGCTTGCTCCCAGGGGGAGGGGGGAGAATATCCTTGGATGTTCCTACCTGTCCCTTCCTGCCCCTTTGTGTCTCTGTGAATCTCTGCATGTCTCCCTGTCCCTCTGGGTGTTCCTATGTGTCCCTGCATGTCCCTGCATGTTTCTGTGAGAACCTACCTGTCCCTGGGTGTTTGTGTTCCCTACCCACATCTGCAGGCTGCTGAGTGAGAGGACGGTGCTGCTGTACTGTGATTTTCATGGTCACAACCAACAGCAGAATGCCTTCACCTTTGGCTGCGAGGACCAGCGCTCTGCCGGGAGACACCCCCATGAGCGCGTCTTCCCTCTTATGCTCAGCAAGAACTGCCAGGACATGGTAGGACACTCCCTTGCTGTTGGACTAAGTCATGTCCCTCTAACACTGTTTTGCCATCTTGAACCAAAGAAACTACATTATTGGTGAAACCTTTCTTTTACCTGACATGTATTGGTCCTTAAAATTTGCAGTTGGCTGAAACAAGTTGTCTGTTATCAGGGTCTGTGTTACTTGTGTCTGTGTTACCAATGCCAGTGTTGCCTATTAGTGTGTTACCTGTGTTTGGGGTACCTGTGTATGTTTCATGTTTGTGTGTTTCCTGTATGTGTGTTACCTGTGTTTGGAGTACTTGTGTGTATTACCTGTTTGTGTGTTACTTGTTGTTTGGAGTACTTGTGTTTGTGTTTACTGTTTGTGTGCTACCTGTGTCTGTGTAACCTATGTAAGTGTTACATGTAAGTATGTCACCTGTGTCTGGAGTACCTGTGTGTATTACCTGTTTGTGAGTTACCTTCTCTGTGCCACAGCAAGTCACCGCATCACCCTGAGCCACTTGTGTGTCTCTAAGTTCTCCTTCCGGAGCTGTAGGTTTGAGGTTCAGCGCAGTAAGGTGGGGACCAGCCGTGTGACCCTGTGGAGGATGGGGGTCCTCAATAGCCTCACCTTGGAGATCTCGCTCTGTGGCTCCAGCATTGGTAACCATCGCCAGCCTTGACGGGCCCATACCAGCCAGCTGAAGAAGAGTCACATCCTGTCCTGAGCTGTGCTTATCATTTCGGGGGTGCACCAAAGGTTGGAGGAAGGGAACCCACTTCAACACGCGTGACCTGGAGATGCTAGGAGTCTGTTTCTGCCGCACGCTGCTGGACTACTGTGATCCAGACCGGACCAAGGTGTGTGTGGCTCCCAGCCATGATCTCCGCACCAAGAGATTGTCCGATTTCCTGCTTGGACGAGCTCTCCTTGAAGTCTTAAAAACGGAAACCCGAGAGTGTAGTCCCATGTTCTCTGATTATCCATCTTGCTTGTCTCTTGCTCGTCCATGATGTCTGCCTACTTTATGTTTAAATAGGAAGGAGTTGGTCGAGGTAAAGGTTTGCTTTCAAATGGAAGGTGCAACTGAGGTGGCTTTGTCAACCAAAAACTGAATGTTCATCTAAATGTCTTTGGGCACCAAGGCCTCAGAGATTCAGTGTAGTGGGAATTTAGATAAGGAACTGAAAGCTCATATAAAGACGACAAAGAAATCTTTTCATGATGATGTAAAAAAAGTACCAATGATCATAACAGCAGTACCTGTATGGTAGCAGCTGGTGGAGCCTCAGGTCAGCTGAGCTTGTCATGTTGGGAAATTGAGTCTCTGCTCTTTGTGCTTCTCCAGTATATCTTGTGTTTGAGGGAGCTCCAGGACATGGTCAGAGCAGAGGGCGGCCCTGACCTGGCAGATGCCTCTCTCAGGTAGGCCCCAGGTGGGGAGGACAGACTGCATCTGAATCCGCAGGGGACTCTGATTTGGCTTTCCTGTCGCATACTGGCAATCAGTGTAGCATGCATGCACGGCATGCATTGTGGCAGCTGCGTAATTCATACAGATTGTACTGAACTTTTTTTTTTAAATAAAATCCTTTCTATTCAGTGGCATGATTCTGAATGAGCAGCAGTTCATGCTCAGGAATGAAGTATTTGTATACTTTGAAATTTTGCAATTGAAAAAAATCTTGCTAATTACTTGGCCAAAATAATTAAAAGTAACAGTCATCATAAATGTACTTTGAGAAGTGGTTGGTAGATACAAGGTTAATAATCAAAATACCTATGTTACATGAATAATAGAAATGTAACCTGCTGTTATAGCTAGAATGTAAATCTGTGCTCTGCAGATTCAGGTTACCTTGAAATTAATTATACTTTCTGTTCAAAATAAGTCATTATACACTAAAGGTATTGCCCTGATGCAGAATACTTGTGGTAACTGTACCTTTGAGCTGTTCACAGTATGTGACTATCACAGAGGATTTGTGTATCTCACAGGGACATGGACAGTAATATACCCCTTCTGGGTCCAGTCACATGCTTGTTCTTGTTACAGCACCAGCGACTCAAGTAGCTCAGAGTCTGATGGAACCCTAGCCTTGAATAACAAGGTAGGATTCTTTCGCATCCGTCTGCTGAATAGCTGGCCATACAGTGTGCTGTCATGATAACCTCCAAAATGGGTAAATGTGTCCCATGACCCCGAGCTTTCATGCCATACCTGTGTACAGTATGTCTCACAGGAGAGTAACATGTGAAAAATAAAGAATGTGTATATCATCATAACTGAACTGAGTTTTCCACTGAAAATTCACCTGGCTTGGTTGTGCTGGTGAGTAGGAAGATCTAATATTCTTGGAGTCACAATAAGGATTATTAGACGGCTGACATATGAAAGGCTTGGTAAGGATATCTGGAAGGTGAACATGTGGTAGCAGTGACTCGTTTGTCCACCATGTTGTGTGTGTACTACTCAGTGCTCAAGTTCCTGGTGTGCAAGGATCAGGGTGTGATATATCACACAGCACCCAAACCAAGGCATCTTCGTACTTTGACGGCGGTTTATAAGTCAACGAGTCACACAAACTGGGTTTCTCTATACCGTGGGAAGAAACCCAGATGAACGCAGTGAGAACACACAAACCCTGCACACGCAGACCGGGGCAAAATCCTGGGAAGCCCCCAGAGCTGCAAAGACACAGCACACCCATCATGATTCTATTTGACAATGTTCAATTTATTTGATGGTCAGTTATGTTCTTCACCCTGTGGTGTAAGATGTCTTGCCGTACAAAGGCACTCAGGTCCAAAAAGGAGAGGAACAAGTCCCACCTCGCAAGGGTGAGGGAGAACCTCCCACAAGCAAAAGAGAAGAAGGTAAATGAGCTTCAGGGTTCCTATGCAAAAAACCAGGAGTGCATTCCCTCCTTTGTCCAGAAGGGGCAGTGTGATCCACTTACTAGTCTGTTGTTGCTAGTTTCAGGAGGACCTCACCAAAGAGAGTACAGAGAACAGCAGATATGGATTGAAGCCTGTGAGTCTTGTTTTATACTCCACACTGTTCTGATTGCCCACATTGTTGACCGCTATTTAATATCATGGAAATGCGTACACTGATGAAAACTGAGAAGAATACATTTACAGACAAGATTGATTAAAATAGCAATGTCTGTGCTGGACATACAGCATATCATTTATTAAGGAGGGCACTGGCATCCTACACCTATACTGTGTGGGCTATCACAAAAGCATGTAAGCCACCTGATCCTCGCAGTTCACTGACCTGTTTCATGAATAGAATTGTTGCCTAGGAGAGTAACTGGACCTCTCCACCCCCCCCAATCCTGTAGGTGAGGGTACCTCCAACCATGCTTACGAGGGATATGTCCAAGGCAAGCCTGCGGCAGCCCTTCCCATCAGGCCTAGGAACTTCACCTGGACAGGTACAATCAGAGCGACTGCTGCTCCCATCCGTACTGAGTGCTGCTTCTGGCTTTGCTGAGGTTGCACTAAGCTTCGCATTGTTCACAATACATTATTCGCTTCCATCTGTCCAGGCTGTACTGACTCAGCATTCTGCTCTATGATTCTCAGTATTGGTTGAGAGCCATCGCATGAACAATAAGTTAGAAGATGGGTGAATGGATGTATGGATGGATGGATGGATGGATGAATGGATAGATGGTTACAGAAATATCATCAAACTTCATAAAACTTCAGCAAACAATGCAGAAAACTTTAAGTAACTTAGGAACTTATTACCTTTTCAGGTTGTTACATGATGTTTTGTCTCACTTTTGCTCCAACCAACTAGTTGAGTACTCTGTGAATGTGACTCTTTATACTAGTCTTGGTTTGGATTTGTACTTTCTGAACCTGAACTACACCTCTGCTGAAGTATGGAATGTACTGTGTAGTTTCTCATATTGTTTCCCAATTTATGGTAGTCTTACATTCAAAATTGACTGGTTGTCGCCATCTAGTGGGATCTAGTTGGGTAATGCACACTGCAACTTATTGGGTTTTTAATAAAAGCAGTGTGTGTGTCTGTGTGTGTGTGTGTGTGTGTGAGAGAGCGAGACCTTCACCTAATGGGAAATTCTCCTAGAAGCTTGACAGTTAATGTGCAAGTGAAACAGCATGTCTGTAGACTTTTCATTAAGGCACCATGTTTATTGCTGTCACGCCTGTTTTGAGACACACACATTCATTGCTGTCCTCTTTGTATTTTCCCCCCTGACATCCTTCATGTCTCTCAGCCCCTCCAACTGTCTGCCCAGCCCCTGCTCTTCCATACACAGCCAGCCATTTGTTCCTTCCTAATCTACTCAGTCTCAGTTTATTAGCTAGCAGGTGCAAGTATTTATTTTGTTTTGTATGTTTTGTACTTTACCATAATTTAAAATTTGTTCACAAAAGAAAGAAAAATGAAATCACAACAAAAACCAGACTGGATGCATTTGACAATGTTATTAAATGGAAGCT
>JAABNY020000001.1:28440413-28455673 GCA_015164015.2 Brevimyrus niger
AGCATTTGTGAAGCCACAACACGCACAACCTTGAGGCGGATGGGCTACAACAGCAGAAGACCCCACCGGGTACCACCACTATAAATCGGAAAAAGAGGCTACAATTTGCACAAGCTCACCAAACTTGGACAGTTGAAGACTGGAAAAATGTTGAACATTTCTAAAGAATGCTTTCAGCACCTTGTTGAATCAATGGCACGTAGAATTAAGGCAGTTCTGAAGGCGAAAGGGGGTCAAACACCATATTAGTATGGTGTTCCTAATAATCCGTTAGGTGAGTGTATAACATACATGTACATTATAGATTTATTACCTTGTAAATAGTCTGTAATGTTTGCAAGCTACCCCAACACTTTTATATAGCTAAATTTATATTTATAATGGAATAATATAACTTTGCCATAAAATTTATTGTGTGAGCGTGAGACACTGAAAGCGTCCTGGTTCATTGTCAGTGGTGATCCAAACATGCAGCAGATCAAGCTACATTAGCACACCTGGCTGAGTCATTGTGTGGTTTTAAG
The DNA here is from genome assembly GCA_015164015.2 of Brevimyrus niger. Lineage (NCBI taxonomy): Eukaryota > Metazoa > Chordata > Actinopteri > Osteoglossiformes > Mormyridae > Brevimyrus > Brevimyrus niger. Next base: position 28,440,938 of record JAABNY020000001.1, read on the forward strand.
ATGCGTAAATGTGCTTCATACAGACAGGGAAGCCATAAGGGAACCTAGAAAGTGACTGACTGTTATTTTACAGAAGCAGTCCTATGATGCAGTGCAATGCACTGAAACAGCTCCCATTTTTATTTTATGTAATTAGTGATTAATCTACAGGACTTTTTGAACACTGTTTTTCTAACACTGTCAATTTCCCCATCCATCCATCTTCTAATTCATATCCCAGGCATTAATGGGCACTAAGCTGGGGTACACCATGGACGAGATGGCTGTCAATTTTAATTTGGTGAAATGAAGAGAAACAAGGAACAGACCTGTGAGAGAGTAATCCTTGAGCAGGAAATCTATAGCGTTGGAGGAGTGGGAAGCTCACTGGCTGAAAGATGAGGACGTGTGAGGTGACGGTGACAGCAGAAACGCAGCGGTAGCACAGCATCCGAGGGCTAATTCCAAACAGCCGCGCAGTGAATCGTCCTTTCTGCTCACAGGCAGGGCGGCCGAGTCCCACGCGGCGCCGGCCTGCCTGCAGATCACATCAGAGCAGTTCTGCGAGTCGTACCTCATTTCCTTCTTGCATATCGCAGAACTGAGAGCTTTCTGCGGCCCAAGAGATGAGAGGGACAGCCTGGCCACATTTTTACCAAAACATACTTATTTCTCACCCTGTCGATGACACAGACATGTCAGCCTCTCACTTTTCATCTCTCTGCTTGTGCTTCGCTAAGAAATTACAAGACAGTGGGAATGACTGAAAACCAGTTACTGCACCAACCCTGAGAACGATGCACCCAAACAACGGTTCCCTCCTGAATGTTGGCCCTGTGCATCCTGATTGGATGGATCCTCACGCGTCTGCCATGCTTTTTTTCCCTTCATCTGAGGCCTGGACAGCTATTTCCTGCAGTGTAAAGTTCAAAGGTGGAGATCTCAGGTCCGGAGAGTACAAATCCAAACCAAGATTTAGTTTCAACCAACCAATTCAGTACTCACAGTGTGACTGTGACTCTTTATACTCAACTGGTTGGTTGAAACAAAATATTGGTCTGGATTTGTACTCTGGACCTGAAATCTCCACCTCTGGTGCAGTTACAGCTCTACGTTTATTTGGGCTGAAACTGATACTTTCTGGCTGTTCTATTCAGTATGTAAAGTTATTACTCAACAATGTCCTTTTCTTTCCATTTGAGATCATGCTGCCTCTTACTTTTATATTTAAATTTCTGAATGATCTAAATCAAAACTTTTATTTTTCAGAGCAAACCTAGGTCACCCAGATACTTTATGTTATAGCTGATGTCTTGCAAGAAAGTGATTAAAAAGCCAAATGTTGCTTGTTATTCTTGAGGACCAGTATTCACCTGTCCAGAAACACCGAAGGCTTTCACTTTTGAAACAACCCCGGATGACATAAGCGATGGCTCATGCCCTTATCCTACGTTGGTCATAAAAGGCATCAGCATTGTGGAAAGGGGAATTTTTGGTTGTTGCTTCATTTTATTGCATGCATACAACCAGGCATAAACTCCAAGCTGCCTGCTGGTCCTGAAGTTTGATGGTGCAATTTATGCTGAGTTTTGCCCATGATTCGGATGCTTTGTCCTCTGGCCGCACCACTGGGGTCAATCTAAAGCCGCCTTCACCTCCTGTCCTGCAATGAGACATGATTACCATTTATTGGTACCCAATAAGACATTTTTACGCAGGCAAGAAACTATGCTGTAAAAAATACCAAAAATGTTTGTATGTCTACTTTGCATTTAGTGTGGATCTGCTTCTTCATATATAGCCCTGAGGATCATCTTGAGGTGACTTTAATGAGGCTTAAGCAGATCGGAGAAGAAGCCCCAGCACTGCTCATACAATGAAAACTACTGAAGCAAATGAGTTTCCATGCCTGGAAAACTCCTCTCATTTTTTTCAAGCTAAATCCACAGTAATTGGGGAAAAGTCCTGAGATGAACAATACAGTGATATATTACTGTGGGTTATTCCATCATGCAACTGCATATCAACTCCACTGCACCGGGAATGAGGAATGTGTGCCTGAATTATGATGTGCTTTGATCAGGAACGCCTTCTGCCTCCATGATTTTATACCTGAACAAGTCAGTCCGCTACTTCATACATGTGAGCTCTTATCCTGGACAGGGTCGCGAGATTTTCTGAATATGTCATATTTTAAGTATATTTTTACAGTTGAATGTTGAGAGGTGTAGCAGGACATGGCATGCTCTAACTAAAATGCCTTTTCACAATTAAATTTCAAAATAATCTGACAAGTTTAGTATTTTAGTTTAATGTAAGCTACCAGTGTTCGCATTCCAGTGCTGGAACAGTATCCAAAATACAATCTTCGATTTCTTACTATACCATTTTCTTCTTGTGCTGATTTCAAGCAACTAATTAAACCTGTCAATAGTCACTGCCAAATCAAACCAAAACAACAGCAAGCCAAATGAAACACTTTGTCAGTATCTATTTAGGAATGTTGAATGATTGTGTTTTCTTACAGGTCAACAGGTACTGTGGTACTTAATACATGAACTTGTTACCCGAAGGTTGTCATTTCAAATGGATAAAAATGTCTTCTTGGCAACAAAATGTAAATCCGGCCTCTAAGAATGAAGTGGAGTTGAAATTTTCGGCAGAAATCTGAGATCAGGGGACTCTGCTCTGATTCAGTTGCTTTGTACGTACAGGAGTTCTGGGTGCATGTAAATCAGGTGGACGCCATAACATTTACTTCTCCGTTGGTCTTTATGCAGAACATAAGCAATTCCTCCTTTCACTGAACTAAAGGAGGCCCCAGCCACTTCACATGTGTCACAGGCAGGGTATACTGTGTTTCCCATGTTTTATGTAAGACAGGAAGGCTACCTTCATCACACAGAGATCTCATTCTTGTGCAGTTCTGAAGCCGTATGAAAGACTTATTTCCCCTTTTGCTTTGATACTCTCACTTATTCTGTCATTCTGTTTCTCTCAGCATAGAATATGCCAGAAAGAAGAAATGGAAAATAACAGGAAACTCAGACTCAGGAACGGAGAGAAGGCCTTCCATTCCAACATCCTGAAGACGGCCAACAGGCCAAAAGCTTACACTTCACACGTGAAATAATGTATGAATTTCCATGAGACAGTTTCGCTTCCTAAAAATGTGGATGTGCTGTAGATAATCGCTCGACTAAATGATGCTAAGGAGCTGTGCTGAATGTGCAGCTGTCAGCGGCAAGGCCGTAAATCTCTCCTCACACTCGCTGGTACCGTCCCTTATCCGCCCTGCTCCACAGGTCGGGGAGCCGGCCACCCAGCGGAGGACACTGTCTCCAGTATCTTGCTCACTCTTCTTTTCCTGGCCAAGGTCTGCTAAAGAGCTCAGAAACTGTGAGTCAGCAGAAGTGTGGCGATCAGACCCGGGCTGTGGGCCCTTGGGCCGAGACTCCCCGACAGTCCGAGTGACGGTTATATTAACCTCCTGAGAAGTCTATCAGAAAGCACTGTTTTGTTTGGTACAGACTCAGCGCGTGGCTCAGGAAAAACCAAAAAACCGGAGGGTCGCATGGATGCCGCACATGCTGTTTTAACGTGGACAGCAACTGTTTCCAATCACTGCTTTCCGGGGGTGAGTTGCTGGAATCTCTCCCCGGCATCCCGGGTTAACTATGTGCCGACAGCCTTCAGTGGATGGATGCAATTTATTTGGTGCAAGAATTGCGGAGCTTTAGTTTAGAAATCACTTTAAATGGCAATTAATGCCTCAAAAAATGGCTGCATTTCAGAGGAAAGATGCAAAGTGGCTCATGAAAGCCAGTCCTTTCTAAAACTTTCAGCTGAAAGTGGATTTTATGTCTAAGATCATTAAAAAATAGTAAAAACTATGATCACAGGCAAGGAAATGATTCATATATTTTTAATTGTCTATGTATACTTTGTTGTATATATTATAGTTGGAACAATTACCATAACCATACTTTTGTAATCTATTACCTGAATTCTCCAGTTCACACCATACAAAGTCTCCAAAATAATAACCACCCGTTCCCTGGATGAAGGAAGCCAGTGGAAATCCATATAGCTCTGACTCCCAGTAAGATTTCTAGGTTATGGGTTCCCTTCTAGAAGTCCATACTGATGAACATACAGTAATAGGGATTCTGGTGAAGGGAGAGCGTCAGGTGAATGTAGCCCAAGGTAATTATGAGCACTTGGATGAATTAGTAGAGCACAAACCTGCTCAGGATTACCTGGTAGAGGTGCTGGATAGTGAGCAGGCTGAAGCGGATGTCCGCCAGCAAACTTGTCTGGCAAAGATACGTAACGTCAGGCTGATGAAGAAGCTGAGGGTCCACATAAGGACCAGCATGAGGATGACCAGGTCCAAAGGGGGATAGAGAAGGGATTGGTGACAATCATGGCCCGGACCATAGGTAAGGGCACACAGGGAGCAGACACCCTCTACCAGGGCAAAGACCAGGAAGAACTGGTAGATCTTGCAGATAGTGTTCCCCAGTGCCCCGTAGAAGCTGACAGCTGAGTGGAGGGTGAAGAGCACCAGGAGCAGTCCGAGGGAGTCCACCACCATCATGCTGAGCAAGATCAGTTCCAGGTGAACAGAGAGAAGGGCAGCATGTTGGCACGGCAGCTACTGCCGAGGATCATGCTACGCGTGGAGGCAAAAATGATCCCATAGCTGTTGTTGATGTGCTTCACTCAGACCTGTTTGTCTTTCACTCAGGCAGTGTTTGCTCGTGTCTGCCGTACCCTCAGTCTGTTTCACCCAGCAGCCACGTCCCATCTCCGACAGCAGATGCCACGCCCCCCTCATTAACTGTTCAGGCCAGCCCTGCAGGCTCTGCTCATTTCTGCGCTCTACGGACAAGTGGCTCTGCTAACTGTGCTTATCAGCTCGCTGATGAGTTCATGGCTCGCTTTGCCCCCCATGCCTTTGACTTTCATTTGCTACTGCATCAAATTCATTTAGACTGTGGATATAAAGAGTATTGAGTTGTTTTTTTCACCTGCACTCTTGCCTTGGAGATACCCTGGCATGTTGGTGCCAGGAAATGATCTGGAGCTACTACATAATGACTACATAATGACCCACCTAAAGTAATATGGTTCAGCTGAATTACTGACTGTTAATCATCTTTAGTATGTGAGTAGGTGCACTATCCCATTCAGGGTATAACCTCATTTGCTGTTGCTTGATGATGCAGCCGATTACTGTGGTGTCTGATTGGATAAGTAGCTGTGTATGATGCATGGATGCAGACTGAGAAATGGACACATTTAACTGGAATAGGAAACGGTGAATGATGTGAATGGAGACCTACTTATGGATGGGTGGGCTGAAAAGAGAGGATCGAAGGGGGGGGGGGCAACAAAAGAAAGAAACTCAAAGTGGTTACTATTAAATGTTTAATCATTTAAAAAATAGGGTGTTCTCTCAGTGCAAGTGCTGAGCAATATTGATTTTTTACGTTTATGTACAGGGTGACTGTCTTGTACAAACAGAGGAGGGAAATGATGGAACAAGAGCAAGTGACAAAGCTGAGGGAGACAGGTGAAGCAAAACAGGAGAAAGTGAAAGGCAGGCAGGAGGAATGGCTTCAGAACCAGCCAATATTGGAAAAACAGCAGAATGGAGGGCCAATTGTTTTCTTCACTGAAATCAACCACAAAAAAAGAACACTTTATTAGGTCAATTAACAAAATTACTTGATATATATTTATATATCTAAAGTGCATTATGTTACAAAAATATAGAAAGTCAGCAGCACCGTGATAGATTTACAAAATAAATACACCATTCAAACAAAATAAATTACGAAAATCTGACATTTATAATTGGGGTACCCCTAATAAAAAAGGAAATATTCACAAAGACCAACATCTGAAGCTCCATGGAGCATTAACTAAGGTTTATTACTGTCATAATTATCATTGTTCAGATGCATTTCAGATATTTACAAGCAATAAATATTTTCCTTATTACTCTCCAAACAATCACTATTACAGAATACTGCAACATGAGTCTGTAGGTGTCCTGTTCAAATGTCTTTAGGTATCTGCAAAGAGAAGAGAAAGAGCGCATTTAGTAGCTTGAAATAATGTATTCCTTCACAGAGAATCACTTGGATCCAACACTAAGAATTCTCCATTCTGAGGAATCATATGCAACTGACATGACTCAAACTATGAAACCAGCAAAACACCAACACCCTATTATTATCATAGGCAAAAAAAAATGTCCCCAATACACTTGTAAATTACATCTGCCATCAATTAAACACCAACACGATACAAGGCAGGGCGTGTCAGCCAATCACAGGTCCCATGGATACGCTCATACACACTCACACAGAGTCAGACACACTCATAAACAGACACACGCTGTGGGATATGGAGGCATCTCTGGTCCCTGTGTCCCCGACTAGGTTGGAAGATGGACTGTTTATTTAAAATCAACCAATTGTGTATTTGGCATGTACTGCTGCAAGCATAATTTCCTAGGTCCAAGAACCTGTGTGAACCCAAAAGAAAATCCCACAGTAATCCCAATCCATCCCAGATGCACAGGGAAGCATAAGAGACATCAATATCCAAGGGATGCTGCTTATCACATATCTGACCTCTCTCTTAAAGGTAAAAAAAATCTTTCCTGGTCAGATAAAAATTACAGGACATAACTAGGTTACAGGACGGAACTTATTATATGGGCAGGAAGGTGATACAGTGGCAGCAGTGAGTAGCACAGCTGCCTCACACCAATATGGTTGTGGGGGTAAATCCCACTTTGACAGTGTGTGAGGGGTTTGCATGTTCCCTGTTTTTGTACTGGATCTTTTACGTCTATTCTGGTCTTCCCCCACACTCCAAAAAATACCATTAGACTAACTGGTATCTCTGTTGCTCATTGAGTGGTTGCCATGTAACGGACCAACTTTCTGTCCTGGGTGTCCTCCAGATTAGTTCACTGTAGTGAATTAGCATTAAGTATTTGATTAGTATTTGGTGAGCAGTCTGGAAACCGCACAGCTGGATACTGGGACCAATCCTAATTTAGTTCCCTAACCAAAGCACTTTTGTGTTACGCAGTTCCAGAAGACGGTTACCTTTGTCAGAAACTGACGGCATCTTAGTGCAGCGCCCCCTGCAGGCGTAAATGTGACCTCCATTCCAGGTGGGGGCCAATCTCAAGCTGGTGATTGCTGAGCGATCGGGCCCGCCGCTTTCTCTTCTCACTCTCCCTCCGTTTCCCCGAGCGCCCCTTCTTCTTCTTCTTGCCGGCCACCTTCAGTGGCTGGTCCTTGTAGGTCTGCGACTTATTGGTCTCCTGAGGCAGGTTGGTTCCCTGCTCGTCCCCTGGGAGGCCCATGGGGTAGTTCTTGGTGCTGCCAGCAGGCTTGGGGTGCAGGGTGCTCCCACTGATCGCAGTGCCGACCCCGGAGCTAGTGCCTCCACTGCTGCCTCCGCTGCTGTTGCCCCCGCCCCCCCCGCGTGCTGGAAGCTCACGGATCTCCGCCGTGTGCACCTCGTCCAGCAGCTCCTGCAGCCACATGCGGCGCTTTAAGTCCTGCAGCGTGCGTCCCCTGTCATGCATCAGCTGGGCGTGAGTCACGGAGCGCTTCCTGCATAAGAGCAACAGCAGCATGTCAGCTTTGTGTACAGGATCCTGCCATTTTAGCACTGGTAACCAACTGATTGCCCCTCAGGGACAAATAAAGTTTTTTGATTTGATTTGGTATATAGAATGCATCTTCATTGTCATTGTTTGATAAACAATGAAAGACTGTTTAGGAGACATCATAACAAACACTCATGCACTCATGGCTTCTAGCTTAAGTTAAGCCAGCTAACTGAGAAATCCTTCAGCGTGGGGCACCCCCAGGGGCTCTAGATATGAATACCAATTAACTAAAATAAGGGCATTTTTTCAGTTCCGCCAGCAGGACCAAAACCGGTACAACCTTCAAACTGTTAGTTTTTATCTAATTTACCGTCTTTTTAAATATGAATCCCGAACTCCTTTGAATTTGTCCAGGTGCTTCTGATAAAATGTGGTTTTGCTTAAAGTAATCAAAGGCGTACAAAATGCTGGCTGGGCCCCGCTTACTATTTGATATTATATTTATCTTAAATTGACTCGGCTCCAAGTTCTTGCACCCAAGTAAAATAAATCCAGGGAGATTTCTAACACGGCTGGAGCCCTGTGCCCACACTCAGAACGGCCCCACATTCATGCTCCCCGTTCACGCTTTGGAATCGGCCGCATGATGCTCCTAGGTTACAAGCCACATTCATAAATTGAATCATTATTTGCACGTTTCAATAAAGATCCTGATAGACATGTTGTGGGGCACGTCGGCTGAAATTGTTCTCAGTGTTTATTATAGTATGTGAGCATTCCGTTTGAGAGAATTATGAAGTTAGAAGCAGTATTTCTTCCCGATATTGTGTGAGTGTGTGTATGGACTATGTATATATTCAGGTCCCTACAAAGATTTGTGAATGCAATTAAAAAAGTAAATATGCCTTAAGTCTCATATTAAGTTTTGTTACTTATGGTTAAGGTTAGGACTGGGTGGGAGTTATGGCCGTCATGTTGGTATTAGAGATTTACCCATAAAAATTAATTGAGAATCCGCAGAAATATACAATTACAAACCCATGTGTGTGTGTGTTTGTGTGTGTGGGTGGAAAGAACTCTTAATGTAACAGAATTTCTATAGTGATATAGTTTTAGTTAATATCCGATACATTTGTAATATTACTTGTAGAGCAGGCAAGTAGGGTAATAAACACTGAAATCCAAACATTTCTGTTTGTTTTCGGTCCAAATTCCTTGAAACAATTATGTGATTCAGTACGTGACTTTTGAAGAATGCCAATAGGCTACTTCTCAAATACCCCCTTTTGGAATGGCAAAAAGAATGCTGCATTTACAGTTTTACTGTTACCTAATAACTAAAGAATCTTACCTACATTTACCAATAGGTGGCAGTAGAAAAGAAGAAATATTTCGATACTTCAATTTGTTGTTTTTAAACTGAATATGTGTAATAGCGTTATGTTTAAAAATGTGCTGAAAGAGAATGTTAAAACTGGAAGCCTATAAAAATTAGACACAACAACTATTTTACAAGTTTTACTGATGTCCTTTAAGGTCATAACATGAGGGACAACAGAATGACAACTATATAACTTATATATAACTTAAGACTTATTTAGGCCTTTTTATTTTGTACATTTGCTCCTCTGTGTTTCTCTAATTGACCTGATTCACACTTAGAAGCACTGCAGTTTAGTTTATGTGCTATTACTTAGCTGTGCGTTGGCACATAAGTATTACTGTTAAAAAGTGCCATTTTTGCCAGGGACCAGCTTGCCCAATTAATAACTGCCACTGGAACTGTGAAAGGGGCACGTTTGTGCGCTGTGACTAGGTAATATGGTAGCTGCATCAAGCTGATGTCACCTTAGCTGTCAGGAAAGTGTGTTACACAATGCACACAACGACGAATGAATCAAGCATATTCAACAGCCATCCACAGCGTGGCTTACATACTCAAAGCATTTAAGTTGCACCACAGAGAGGTCCCCCCTGAGTGTTCCTTGCTTTAAGAGACACATGTCTTTTCCAGGAAACTTCAGCAAAATCAGTTGTTATTTACTATTAAGCATATTATTTTATATACCTATCCAACAACTGGAATTGAAATGGTTCTTATAATATCTGAATATCCTCACATAAGCATATGCTAAAAAATTATTAGCATAAAATGACTTGACCAGAAATTCTAAAAATAAGGTTTTCCTGATGTCTTGGAATTTTAAAATGAGTTAATTTCAAGGCTTCCAGCTGGTCCATCAAATTACTTAAGAATGAAAGGTCAGATGATTAATCGTTCTACGTTATTCATTTAGACATTTTTTATACCATGTATGCATTTACTACAAATGAGAAATATATTATTTGATATCTGACTTCCAGATTAACTGTAAAAATGTTGCAGTAATATTAGAATTTAGCTTCTTTTGGAAAATATATGGAAAAATGTCCCTACTCTCATGGGAGAATTAGCAACCATATGATCAGATGATTAAATTAATAGGGTAAAATATAGTAATTGCTTTCTAAAGATGGTTAAGCAAATGTAAAATGACATTTTACATTTAATGAAAAAATACTATTAAAATATGAAACTTCACTAGCAGCAATCAAAAAAGAGAAAATTATTTTAGCAATGTAATATATTTCAAATAGTTTTAAAGGAGATAAATACCTATATTTAATGTTAAAACGTTAAAACCGGGTGACATTTATTGCACTGTTATTCTGTGTAACACTGTGTTTTTACCCTCTGTTACACTGTTATTATGCTGTGTCACACTGTGTTTTTACTCTCTGTTACACTATGGTATTGTGCTGTGTCCCATTGTGTCATTGCACTATGTCACACTGTGTTTTGTACACTGTGTTACACCATATTTTAACCTGCCTGGGATCTTTGCATGCACGTACAGCTTTACACATCACTCCTTTGATGTGCTGGCATTCAATTAAACTACCCAAAACCAAGGCTCTTCTTCGGTGCTGAACCTGCCCTGATTTGAAGGCAGATTCAATCCTGTAACCACTGCTCTGCTTGTGGCCCATTGGAGTCCAAATGGGAGTCTGGTTCTAGTCACAGAGATGGAGGTGTGAGAGTGCAAAGGAGCACAGAGTGGATGGGAACTAGTCCTGGGTTGTGGTGTCCTTTCTCCGGGGTAAAGCTTTCTTTCCACACTTTCTGGTTACGCTGCTCCAGTTTCTGTGGAAATGCATACGCCGAAAGCCCGAACCGTGCCGCTGCTCCCCATATACATGAAAACTGAGAATGTTTGAAGGACACGTCAGTTATCACCGTCCAACTGGAAACACATAAACACGAATCGTAATCGATGACAACTGTTTAGACTGAGCGGCCGCCTAATGGATCTGAGTGAACTTGTCATAGGCACTTAGGGTATGTAAAGGCAGCAGTTGTAACATGTGAAGGGAGTCCTTTTTGGTACTCAGGATTACAGTTAGTTTATTGAGTTTCTGGGGTGGAGTGGTGTATGTAGGGGGAAATTTGGTCTTTGATGGAATGTAAGGGCTGTGACGGGGATATTGGTGATTGTCTGACAGAAAGGTATAGCAGTTTACCCAGATGTGAGCTATGTAAATATGGATAAAATTAGTTTATGAAACAGTTTATTAAGTGACATAATAATAATAATAATAATAATAATAATATTTCTTTACCTAAAATGAATGGATTTACATAGTAGTGCTTTAGTCAGAGTTGCCAACTCTTACGGCAAATCTATATTATTCCCTTATAAACATAAAATTAGCTACATCAAAACCTTTGGGGATGTTTGAAAAACCTACAGAGTATTTACAGGGTAAAAAAAAAATGTCAGATACATGTAAATGCCTGTGCACGTGTGTGAAGACTTGTCGCGAATTGATAATCTCACTCCAGACAGCTGACCAAAGTTTCCAACCCCAGTAAGCATTTATGAACATTTCTGAATGCTAAAATGATGCTCAGACTGGTTTCAGAGACTGATACATTTAAAATTGTTCTTTTAACCTTCAACAAGTTTACTATAAGTATTATCGGCATCCCGAGGTGGCAAGTCGCCAGCGGTTATTATTTTTGGCATACCTTAAGTTAATTGTCCCTTTATGCCGCTTTAAAAACGCACCACGCATTTAATGTGACCACAATGCGCATAACTTAAGTCGTCTCCGTCTCTCCCTCCCTCCCGCTGTCTGTTTGAACTTCTTTTTCAAAGCTGGCGGCGGGTCAAACCAAACGTTTATGTGACTCGTAACGCCGTCTGGCCCCCCGCCAGCGACATTGATTGTCGAGCGCCGGTTTCATTCCCATGCAGCGTAAACTGCAGGTTTTCCCCCAGTCAGCGACAGGCAGAGCGTGACTCTACGACTAATCCTGCGCGGTGCCCGAGGAGCGACGCCGCACTGCGAGCGGGGACGGGCGGCGAACTGCCCGCCCGTTCATTCGCGTCTCATTGCGTAGTTTGGCCACATTTTGGGACACTTGCTTTGAAAGATCAGCAGATCCCATGTTCAAATCTGCAGACAAATGATTTCTCATAAAACAACAAGGCTAGATTAGTAGTGTAGTTGAAAAAGGGTGAATGTAATTTGTAACTACCGGTTAAATTATTAAAATTATGGAGACGTACATCGTGGGGCATATATTTAAATAAAGAAGCCAGAGATATATAGGTTATGCCCAGTGATTAAAATTTTCACAAAAAAAAAATAATTACAAAGTAGACAAATAAACTAGGCCATAGATTAAATCAACTTCCATCTGCTTAAACCTGTCTGATAACTACAAACAGCAGATTCCATCTCATTTGTAAGGCGTCTTCTGTGGTATCCCTTGAGCCACTCAGTGAGCTGTGCGTGGGGCGCAGGGGAGACCACACTGCAGGCAGGCCGGCCGCCAGCAGGTGCACATGCCCCCACACATCAAGTGGCACATTGCTTCCAGAATTTTCCCAGTGCATCATAAGCTATGGGAGCACAGGTTAGCGTTCTGCTTATCTTTATCAGAACAACACGGGTTGGATATTTAGAGGTCTGACCTGCACGTTTCCGAGCGTTACGCAGCTGACAGAAACTCTGCCCTCTCAGAGAATCCCAGCAGCTCGAACCGCCATGACAAAATACATTTCAGATGTGACCGCAGTGTGATCAAGCATTCTGTTGTACTAGCCTTTTTTTTACTTGAAAGCTGAAACATTGAAACATAACATTTGTTTTGAGTGGCAAGCTTTGTGGATGTTGCCGGTTCTTCTGCATAGAAACCTATGAATCTATGAGCGTTTTTGAAGAACAGCTAATCCTCCCTGCTCCTATCAGAGTAGACTCTCTCTTTACAAACTAACATGAAATCCCCCTGCACATATTTCCATTCTGATTTGCCTGGATGCGTTTCATAATCTCTGCCTAACAGAGCATCAGTGATACTTTCACCCAGTATCAGACTTCTCCTGAGTACAGAGTGGACGGTGCCAGGGCATATATGGGCAACCAGATGCCCGATCACAACGTACGGGTCCATACGTGAGAAGAACGAGTAAATAAATCAGTTTCTGTCTTCTGCAGACAATGTAACACCAGTTACCAGTCACCCCAGCAACAGGAGAATTGTGGTAATAAAGTAAAAAATACAGAATGACATTATAAAATTATTTGCTTTGGAATTAAATTTAAAATAAAAAAAATATTAGAAATTATTTGGAATTAAATTAAAATAACTGATGACGCAAATACTGAATGAGTGTCTTTATCTTAAATTCAAACTGAACTGATAAGAAAAACTTGCGAACACCTGCTTGTTAATTTTTGAAATAGGTATTATAAGAACTTCATAAAAACTGGGATTTTAATTCAAAATGATCCATATTCCCATATAATAATAATAATAATAATAATAACATTCAGTGCAGAATCATAGTCAGTCAAAATGGAATAGACAAACAGAAACTTACATTCGGTTACTGAGAGCATCAATAGGTCTCCCAAAGTGAGGAACTGGGGAGCAGAGGAGGAACAGAGCGAAACTCCACTGCTGAAACAATCTTCTGGAGCTGAGCATCCTGCAATGAGGAAGGAGAATATCCCATTAGTCAAAAGTGCAGTATTTATACAACACGACACGGCAGCTAACTGATAAACATCTGCTATTATTAGCTTGTGTGGCAGAGCAGATCAAACATTTTTATGTGATTATTTAAGTCAGTAGACCACAGTGACTACAGGATGACAATAAAAATTCCATCCTTCATTGCTGTGATGTTTCTAGTAATTAACTTGGGACAGTAAATAAGTTATTAAATGAAACCACTACAAAATTATCCAATGAACATGTTCCTTGCATGGAGATTCTTACAAGTTGCCAGTCTGGACTGCATGACTGGAGGGATTATTAAACTTAATTACGTCCAGTATTTATAAAATTGCACCCCAGCATGCCTGATATAGTGAGAAAGCCACGAGGCACTCTCAGAGAAAAGCCAGAAAGGAAAACAGGAGAAGGACTTACTTCTCTAAAGAGCAATTTCACAAAGTGTTTGGTCAGTCCCTTCTTCAGACTCCTGTAAAGAGAAAAGGCTGTGGTAAGTTTCCAGGCAGAAATGACACAAAAGACGGTTCTAGGTCAATCCAGGTGATTATCCCCCTGTAAAAATAAATGGAGAGGATTACGCTGAAAACTAGGTGTGGGAAAAACCCCACCAGAACCAATCCGCAGCCTCCTCTTCCCCAGTATCCGCATGTGTAAGACGGCACACTTACTTTCCTCAAACTTTCCTGGAGGGGAAAAAAAGAAGAAAAAAATTAAGCTAAAGTGATCGATAGCTGTCCTGCTGCGTCTGTCTGTGGCTGCTGGCCACTCTAGTGGTCCTGCATGGAGGGGGCTGCGGATCTGTCTCTTTGGCCGCTCTGCAGTGGGACCGGCAGCAACGGCAGCTGGAGCGTTTGTGATGGGAACGTTAGCAGCATGCTTGTCTGTGCTCTTCTGAGAAGCCGGCAGCCTTTTGAGAAGAAGCCTGAGAGCTGCCCCTGCTTGGGATCCCACTCCTGAGAGCCACGAGTGACAAGAAGGTGGCGCCCACGCGGCATCCAGACGCTGGCGCACAGGAGGAGCGGGAGAAGGGTGTGAGTGGCATGAC
>JAABNY020000001.1:28462659-28480119 GCA_015164015.2 Brevimyrus niger
TGTTTTTATGGATTGCAATGGTGCATCCAGCTCTGTGAAGCTCCCATTTTATTGTCTGTGTTGATACAGAGCTGACCTGCTGTGTGTGTCCATCAAGGATTCTGGAGACATGTGATTCCACCCTCTCTTACGGTACTATCCAATGCTGATCTCATTTGTTGTTTTTCCCAAGCTGACTTCATCAGGCCGGGTTGCTCCTCATGATGTGTTAGTAATTTTCGCTGTCTGTGACACTAAAGCAACGGATAATCAGATGAGACAATCACACACCCTGTTTACGTATATATATATATATATCTCTGTGGTGGGTCCAACAACCCTACTGATAGTTCCCTCTCGGTAGATTTTAGCAGTCAGGTGGGAGGGGGATGGTGTTCAAACTCACCGTTTTACCATGTGGCTGACAGAGTGACACTATCAGTGGGGCCTTTATGAAGGCCCTTAACCCCAATTGCTCTGGGGGTGCTAAATGCTAGGTGACCCTGTGCTCTGACCGCACAACTTGCTCTCACCTGTGTCTATGTGTCTCACAGACAGCATGATGGTATATCTATATCCTAAAATGCCTGTAAGTTAATATACATTTGGAATCCCTTGTGTTTGAATAGTTATAGCAGAATAAAACAAATTGTAAATAAATACAGGATGCATTCAAAAGTGCACAGAGTGCAAACATTGCATATTAAAAGAAAATGATAAAATGAAAGTGCATAATTGTAATAGCTTTAAGTTTAATAACTTTAATAACCACATGAGTCATAGGGTTGCAGGTAAAAGCCCACATGGTGCCTTAGGTGAGCTTCACCGCTGGTGCCCCCCCTGACAAATTTCACACAGCACTCCTCATGCTCGTGATGGGGGGCCACAGCGGTGATGCTTCCTCCGAAGAAGGCACCCTGGGCAGCCACCTATGCTGTCTAATGGGTTGACCAGTCATGAGTCATGGTTTTCCTTCAACTAATGTGGAACGTACGGAGAAAAGGCATTGGTGTGTTTATATGTACCAGCTGAGCTAAGTGTACAATACAATCAAGGCATTTGCATGCCAACAGGGTATTGTCTTCTTTTTGAAACAGCACAATGATGAGTCAGTTTACCCACCTTTAAATGTGAGCAATTGCGATGTAACTGGCTAGATCCTGCAGTTTCCTCTAAATGCATTTCAATGAATTTGCAAAAGTTTTCATTAATTCCACATGTACAGATGGAGCCTGTCAAAGAAACTATTAATACTATTCATAAAAGTGAAGTAACAAATTCATAAAATGTTTTGGTTAAATAGCATCAGTGTATGTGTTGTCCTAAATGTGAATGTAAAAACGTATGGTGCTTGATTTCAGCAGGGATGTCATCGTGTTTCAATGACCCAGTTCTTTACCCATGTCAACTTTTTATCACTGACAGTAAGTCTGTGCCCACTTTGGAAAGAGTGTTTTTGCCCATATTCAAATTCACTATAAGATTTTCCTGACTAAATGTGCATGAACCAGGAAATCTGCTTTATGTAGCACATTACTGCATTCTGCTTCATTGACCTGCACAGGGTCCTGGTACTTGTTTTTTGCCCTTTGAAGCTCTTTTGATAAATGAAAATGAAGCCCCAACCAGAAAGTCGGATACCCTGGGTCATCGCTTTGCAATTTAGGCAATTATTGCGCATTGACGCCTCCTATTGGCAAGCTGTTGCTAATTATGTTCCTGGGAGCCGCAGTGCTGCCTGCTTGTTGTCTTCACCCCTGGTTTACCTTAGAGCTCCTGGCCTGCCTCAGCAGTGGTGTGGTCACATACCCTAGGGAATGACTTGGTTGAGGCCGTTGGCCCTGCCCCTCCCATTTAGCTCAGTGCACACAGACTGAAGTTTGGCTGGTCCCTTTGGGACTTAGACAGGTACACGGTGTTAGCAACCTAAGCCCTACCAGTATCAGCACAAGGGCACAAATACAAACGTGAGGTGGCTCAGCAGCAGTGAGGAGTAACAAAGAGGAAGCACACGTCTTGGTCCCATGGTTTCCTTAAAACTCATTTTAGCCATGACACCTCATATTTAATATTGTGTCTCCTGAGGACTACAGCTACTGCCCTGTGGACCATGAACTACATGCGGTGTTGAGCATTTCAGGTCCAGAAACTACAAATTCAGAATAAGATTGTGTTTTTACCAACCAGTTGAGTACTTTGTGACTGTGACTGCTCAACTGGTTGGTAGAAACAAAATCTTGGTCTGGATTTGTAGTTTCTGGACCTGAAATGCCCAATACTGGCTATAGGACTCTATTGTTTAGACAAGTTTAGATCCTCAAAGATAAATACACAATATGATCCATCCATCTGTCCGTCTTCTATAATGGCTTATTCGGTACAGGGGTTATAGTGACAGAACAGTTTATCTTTACCGTTAGCCTATGAAAGCTTAATGAATTGTATGGTATTAGTGTTATAAAAATCTCTTCCTGGTCATCCTGTGAACTTGGGTTTTTGTTCATGACAGTGGCAGCATGAGTTTCAGCTTGAAACTACCCGCTAATTGTAACATTAATAGTTTGTGCACAATAGGGGAATGAATACCATTTCATTAGGCGGGTCATTGCGCTTAAAGTTGCCACATTTAGTTTAGTTTGCATTTACAAGTTAATTATACATTCAGCGACGCTGTGTTGTTCACAATCCACCACTGGCAACAAACATAATATAGATCTCATTATAGCACTAATGTGTCATGTAGGAAAAAAAAAGTATTATTAACACCCTATCATTTCATGAGTGTAAAATACTAAACATTTTGTAGGTTTATTTCCCTAGAACTGCAGCGATTCCCTGATCTGTGGACAAGAGGGCAGGCGGCTCTCAGTCACCTGTTTATGGAGATGCCTGACATTCACTTTGGGCAGATTTTTACAGCATTATATCAGTGCTTAATGGTATGCAGGTGTGGGGTGGTTTGGGGTGAAGCACTTGCCCATCTGCTCAGCTAAACAGAGTGTTTTCGAAAGAAACCACTGGCCTAAACCCTTCATGTAAACTTTATGCTGCCTCGTGGTTCCGACATAGTTATAAAATACCTATAGGGCTATTTCTGGATGCAGTATGTATATAAAAATAGCCATATTACACAATTACACAGGTTCATTTTTTGACGGTCCTGTTGAATGAAAGGACTATGGAAGTGTTGAAAGAAAATATCTAGCTGGAAAAGCATCAAGTATCCTATCGCATCCCTGTCCAGCCCTCTCAGTCACAACACCATCTTCTTACCATTGCTCCTGTCCCTGTGCACTCCAGTGTCACAGAAGTGTCCCGTACACACCCCAGTCACAGCTCCCAGTCAAAGTTAAGGTTAGTTGGAGTGACGCGCAGAGCGGGCGGTCAGATGGATCGCCAGGTTTCACACCTATAAAGGTTTTATTGGCTCAGAAAACCTCACTTCAGAATTAGTTTTGCTGAGGATTTTTACTTTCCCCAGGAGCACTTCTGAAAGGCATAGCTAGACCTCTCGCCTAAGGGCTTTCCACCCTTTAAAGAAAGATTGGTGACACTAAACTTAAAACTGTAACCTACGATGCATTGTAGATACCTTCATAATGCATTATAATGGTCAGTACAACAATTATACCAACCCTTACAATAAAGCATTACAGCATTTTCTATTGACAGTCATTAGGCATTATAGTGTTGACTATAATACTACCTAAGCTTAAAACTCTATAATGCACAATAGATACCTTCGTAATGCATTATAATGGTCGGTATAACTACTATTAAAGCATTACAGCATCTTTTATTGACAATCATAAGACATTTAGTGTTGGCTATAATACTTAATAAATTCCAATGAAACTGTCATCTATAATCCACTATAGATACCTTCATAATGCTTTATGATGGTTGGTATTAATTTTACAGATGCTCTATTCCGCATTATGAAGTTATCTATAGTGCATTATAGATAAGAACTTCATAAAGCATTTATACTGCACAATAAACATGCCTATAATGTGTTATGTCTTTTTTATAAATATAGCCATGTTTGTAATGCCTTACGAATGTATTTTGTGTAGTAACACTTTGTAAATCATTAAGAGATGATTGCATGGACAAATCTCAGTACGTCACTTTACATTCTTCACTATAAATTCTATAGAGAGCTGGATTCTTTGCTTAGCAGTTTGTTCTCTTTGAAGCATGTATGTTGACAATAAGCTGAATAACTGAAGAATTTCACAGAACACACATTTGCAGTATTAAAATATACTACAGTCAACGAAAACACACCATATAGTCATGTTGTGATTAAAATATTTCCAGGTTTTTGTAAACTGAAAAAAAAAACAATACTTACTACGGCATGAAAGCGTTATGGTTGTTGGCTTTCTTTTCTGGTTATGATTTACTACAATCCAGAGGGATTTTTTCCCCACTATTTATGAAGAAAACAACTGTAATCTTCTTTTCTTGTTTGCCGACTGTTCCCAAAATCATTAAAAAACTTTTCATGGAAAACTAGACAGGATGATAAGTCTGGAAAATATATGCAATATATTTATTTAAGTTTTATGAATTGCTGTTGAACTGCTGAAGATGTCTCAGTCCTCAGTGAGTTTTCAAAATATATATTAGGGTGAACCCAGTTGCTGACATCATTAACTAGTCATCATCACCGCCTTGTGGCAACAGCTTGCATATTTAATTAGTCATTGTGCACATTCCGTCATTCGCTAATTCTGTCACTCACAAACACAAAATTCTTCCTCAATGCAGCGACTTCCATCGCCAAGTCTTATAGTAATATTCAAAGACCCAGGTAACAATATGGAGACTGATGCTTCTTGAAATAAAATTGTTGACTACGTGCGTGTTTCTGGTAAAGTAGGGTTGTGTAAGGGGTTGAATTTCTCACAGGTTTCCAAGGAGTGCCTACAACATGACAATCAAGGGAGACCTTGCCAACATAGAGATTACCTTTAGAAATTATTATTATAACTGTAGCAGCACATTAACTTCAGTCTAGAATTATTTTTTAAAATAGGTTTGGATGTACTGAACTTCCCCTGTTTTCAAAAGCTATCCAGCAGACTCCAAACAAGAGCTATGTTTACTGTTTTGTCTCAAATACCTGAGATTCTTTTCAATTATGCGAGGACCCCATTTGAGCTTTTTTAAAAACACGTCAGAGAAAAAGGAGGTTTCCAAAACATAGTTCATGGATTTGTTCCACACACCAACCACTGTTTGCATAGTGTCCCTCGTAATCCTGGTCTCCACTGAGCTTGCCCTAATTTCTCCTGGCGTTGTCTGGTCTAGCTTTTTCTTTTTTCTGTCTAGTTGAGCGCCGCGGTTTTGGATGTTGGTGGAGCTGCTTGATACCACAGCTCATATTTGTCAGTAGGGCACAGAGTCCCAGCCACAGACATCACTGACAGCCACCCCCCCCCCCCCCACTTAAAAGAAAACCTCTCATCTTGCGTCCATATCTCTAGTGCACTTGGGAGATAGTAAAATTGGTTTCTTTTTAGCAGAAGACGTTTCTTGATTGTAATAAGGATTGGTGAATATACTTCATTAACATTTATTCAATTATGAAACAGAATATTAAGAATAGCAATGGCCTTAACCGTAAGAATAACTTAAAAGTGTAGCTTCAGATAATCTTTTACGCCACTTAAGTTAGTGTGACCCATTCAGCGGTCACTTTAACCTGATTGAAGTATCTGAACCTGGCTGGGCTCCCATGCTTTTGCCATGCCTGTCTGTCAAGGCCACTGGCTCTGAGATTCTCCTATCCAAGCTACTCGGGTGGATGATTTGTGAAATTGGCTGAAACAAACTGCTCGCATTCCAGAATTGTGGGCTGTTGCTCTGTGGACAGGCAGCCTCTAAAAAGCTAAACAGCATAGAAAATCCGCGTCTGGAGACCTTTGCTGATGCTCCTCAAAGCCACGCCATTAAGTAAAGGCATAACACTCCTTTGGTTTCTTCACCTTTGTTGATGTGACGCAATCCAGGCATTGGCTGTGGACAAGATTCCCAGGTGAAGAAGAACATGTGGCCATGAGCAGGGCCCTGGAGAGTGACTGGGGGCTGGTTTAACAGAGGCTTGGGCTACGTGGTATTTTCAGGAATGCCCCCCCCCCAACAGCGCTCTGTGGTTAGAAGTATCTTGTGTCACTCCAGGGCACAAGAGCATGCTTGTCCTATGCTCTCTCCCACGTGTTCTTCTGTGTAGGTCATACCTGGACTCCACATCTGCATTCACTCACTTGTCCCTGAAAACCACCCACCAAAACATGCTTTCTCATTTTATTGGGTGGACCAGTATACAGATATTAGGCCAATGGACAGAGTGCACCATCACAAAGGCTACGTGTTACGAATTGGGGAGCTGGTGGGCAACAGTATCTCTTGCCTTTCATCCTCTCATACTTCTGGGACTATATTTCCCCCAAAGTTTCTGCTGCTACTCCATCTGCCCATTCAAGTATTCTTTCATTGCACTTGGGTGGACGTCTCAGACGGTGTCCTGATTTAGCTGCAGTGTAGAACCCGTTCATGCTTTGTTTGGTTTAAAGTAGAGGGCTTAATGATGTTTTGACGTGGCCAGTAACATTCCTGGGCCCCTTTTAATGACTGCATGTTTTCCTTCTGGCAGTTAATTTCACACATACACCCTATCCCAAGCATTAAAACGTCTCTTTGAAGGGGAAAAAAGAAACCCAAGATGAATATCGACAGGTTGATCTTAAATTTGCCTTCATACTTTGAAGGAACCAGTTGCACTTTCCTAACAGAAAGCCTGACCAGCCTGTCTGCTCCTATTACTGTTTATGTTATTTAGAGATTTGAGGAAATCGAGTGTGAGGAAGGGCTGGCTTATTTTGGGCAATAACTCACCTGAGACCTTCCAACTAGTAGACGCTACAGTTTAGGAAGTTTCAACAGTGCCCTGCCCTGCACCCCCTACCCTACCCCTCATTTACTTACACCAGTCTGTTCCTACCAAGCTATTTATAATTTAATATGCCTAAGCAAACCCCTTTACCTCTGCATGGCAAAAGCCCACACGTGAGAAGGGAACAATGGTCCTCCTCTTCTTGGACGCTGATGTGACATTTCTGAGTCCTGGATATCAGCCCAGCATCCAAATCCCAGGCGTAAATCTCGGGAATAAAATCCCGGGCGTAAATCCTGTTTAGAAGTACAACTTTAGGGTCTAGTCGGGCGAGCGGGACAGGCGGCTGAGTGGATTAATCTACCCCACCTCCAGGTCTAGAGTCTTGCCCAAATGGCTGGTCTCTCATGCCAGATCATGTGTGGCCAGGATGTGAACCAATTACCACTTAGTCAGGTGGCCCTGGGCCGGGCTTGCTGGACCTTCCTGTGTTGGCCAAATGCCTTTGTGCCTCCTCCAGCCACCCTGGACTGGTACCCTTGAGGATTATAAAAGCTATACCTTGGTCCAAGTTCCCCAACCCATATTAACGGTCAGGTTTATAGCCTTTCATAATTATATGCATTAGGCTTGGATCGGGACCAACACCCGGACCCAGAGGAGCATCAGAGATGCCAGAAGAGTCGTGTTTGTAGCTGCCTGCTACAAATACATACGGGACCATAAATTAAACTTACCACTGAAAGTGAAAACAACTATTCCTATTTACTGTTAGCGTGATAGCAAGTGGCTAGGAGACTGCTTGTTGGAATCAGGATAGGAATCAGTTGTTCTGCCAAAAAAGATAGATATTTAGACAGCTAAACACTTAATTAGAATTGAATAAACTAATTAAGATATTCAGCTATATGAATGGTGCCATGTAACTTATGAAAGAAGATTAATCTGACAAGTAGCATCAGCTAATGAAATCATAGTTTAACACCACGTGAAAAAACTAAGGTATTCCAGTTAGAACACAAAAGTTTTTTATGTATATTATATAATGCACAAAAATATATTGTGTTTGTGCTAAAATAATGGTGCCCACTAATTGCAGTGCTAAAGGCTTATTTTTTTTCACCGTCTCTTAACAGTGTAGCATATGAAAGTTTTATGAAGTTTAGTAAAGTTTAAAATAGCTTCCAAAATATATCTCATACAGTACATATTGATAGCATGGGAGAAATCTTGGTCCAATAAATTAATATATAATAAAAGTTTTGTTGCTTTACACAGTTATACATTTTTGGTAAACATTATATACACAGGGAGTGTTTTAATTGTTAACTTGGAATTGCTTTTTAGTGTGTAATAAATCTTAACAAAGTGTCAGTGAGAAACAGTTTTAGCCATGCTCTTTTAAAAGCAATAATTAGAGCCATCTGATGATAATGCGATGTATTCTGAAACATATGACTCATTGCTTTGCACCCAGTGGAGGGGGGTGTTCGCACTGTGTTTAACTTCAGCTAATATACATACAAATGAGCTGAAATAATTCAACCAGAGGAGAGAGAAAAACACAATTAGGCTTCTTTATTCATTATTTAAGGAACTTTCTTGAGACGTTTCCAAAAGCTGTTCCAGTTTGCCAAGTTTTCGCTCTTAAAATGACAGTTTTTACTTTTAAGTGGAATGTTAAGAGAAGTAACTAGTTAGCATGTCTGTAGCCACCACATTGTATATGTTATGGAAATGTATTCAAGTATTTTGCCGTTTCTGGGCATGTCGGACATTGTTCAGTGTAGAAAAACATGTACACTTCTTAATGCCGATTCAGTTACATTAATTTGTTTAACTTAATTATCTTTTCGTGAAACCATGGAACAATCTGGGGAGACTCCTTTCCTGTTTATTTTGTCAAGTATCATTCATTAATAGGAGTTCTGTTTTTTTTTACTTTGGCACATGATACTGAACCAACCAATCATGTTAAATGCAGTACTTGTAATATACCTATAAAGATACATTGCTGAGTGTCACGTTCAGTGAAATCCAACCCCCAAAAAAAAACCCTTTGCAGAGCTAATTAGTTCAAAGAGGAATACAACACAACCGGAAATTTTGACCCTGAATAGCATTATTAAAAAACTTAATGGAACACCTCTAGATTCTGCATATGTTTGTAGTAGGACAGGGACACTCTCAGACCCCTGAATACTGTTTGCATAGCAGCAGATCTATACAGCTTGTCCCAATTGTTAAGGGCTGTGTGGTAGCTTGGAATTTCTATTTTGTGGAAATGCCACTATCCAAGGTGCCTCATGTGAGGCTAGATGGCCAGCAGCAACCACAGCAGGAGTACGGACTTCACTGGGTGACGGCACTTACATCGCTACTTGGACAACCATTGTCTGCATCAAAGTCCACCCGATAGTCTGGACCCAGGTAACATGGCTCCCGTGTAGGAAGGGGTTGGGGGGCTTTGTTCAGCTGCCTCATGATTCTAGTTTTAACTGGAAAACCCCTTTCTTCGCTGGCGCCTTCCTCCGCAGGCAAAGCTAACGCTCGGCTCTCCCCAAACACAGCTTGGACGGCCAGGCAGTAGAATAAAGAAGTATACATTACAGATGGCTGCCTTAGCTTCATCTCAAAGGACACCTTTGCGAATGGAAACTGCAGTAAACTGACCGCAAGAAAAATACATCACACGATCATAGTAAATATGAAGGGAGAAGCTCAAATTAGAATTTTTCAGCATTAATGGCAAGACGTTTGGGAGAATTACAGAGGTGGAGTTGACAAAAGCATATGTTTTGGAAATAGATTTTAATGCCAATGCTGGGAGCCAGTTACATAACGTACCCCCCCAATACAACACACACACACACACACACACACACACACACACACACACACACACACACATACACACACACACACACATACACATACACAGAGCTGGAGGAAACTGTTTAATCTTGTGTACTACGGAATTTCTAGAATTATCAGAAATTTAACCATCTAAA
The DNA here is from genome assembly GCA_015164015.2 of Brevimyrus niger. Lineage (NCBI taxonomy): Eukaryota > Metazoa > Chordata > Actinopteri > Osteoglossiformes > Mormyridae > Brevimyrus > Brevimyrus niger. Next base: position 28,472,554 of record JAABNY020000001.1, read on the forward strand.
ACACTTGAAACTTCATATTCACAACATGTTTTTCCCCTGTATACAAAGATAAGGAAATCCAGGTACTTGACTTTCAGTGTGTGATGTGGGCATCACTTTCACAGAACGTATGTGGTAATACAACACAGATTGTGAATAACTTGGGGACACCCCCGGGAAACCAGTACCTGATCCCCCCATAGGAGCGATAAGTCATGATTACATTTCTGCTCACAATCTTGTCAATGGTGTTTCCGTGTTCCCCTGCTGTACCTGCTTCATGGTGTGCTTTCACAAGAGCAGATGTCAGTTTACTAATGGTGCTGTTTATATATGGTTGCCTACAGAAGCTTCATAAGCCCCTAAAAGGCAGCAGGGGTCCTGCTGGCTGCGCTCTGCCGAGTTCTCTTTGATAGCTTTATATTACCTTTTACCACCTAAGGTGCTGATTTTCTGGACGTTCTCCAAAGCAAGCAATGTATGCGTTCCACAATGTTTACCAAACGTCTCCGAGCAGGGCCCCCAAACATCCACCAGAAATGTGTAGGTGGCCGTTCAGCTAAACTGTTGTGTAGCCATATAACGAAACCGCGACTTGACAGTTTTGACTTGTGGATGCAGAATGGATAAGTGGGCCGTGCTGCAAGTGGTCACCAATGCAAGGGGTCCAAGAGTGGTCTTAAAGCGACAAGCAGTTATAGGTCTATAATGAGGACAGCCCTAAGCCATGTCCTAAAACATGCTTACCCCGTATATTACCTAATATATGCTCAGGGTTAGAAAAACAAGCCCTTCTCTTTCAGTCATTTGTTTGACCAGAAGTACCTTTTATGTTGATTTGATATATAATGGTTGGTGATGGGTATAAAACACCGACTTTTTCCTCACGCTGTGTTGAGGAGTTACTTTTTTTATTAGCAGTGGCAAGCTGCATTAGCCTGGGAGCCCATGATGCCTTGCTGGGACAATTATATATTGTTTAAAGAGAGGCCTGAGCAAGGCGATATTACGTTATTATTACTATGCTTAACCTCCAGAGAATCATTACGAGGGAAATCTACGTTTTTGACAAAACAGAGTGCAGTTGTGAAAACATTACAAGCCAAACAGTAGAGCATTTGTGCTTGGAAATACCTTGTACATCCCCCCCCCCCACCCCAAAACTGTTCCGCCATCATGAATCAAGGTAGCTAAGGACCCATGATTTGCGAAAAGGTTTCATGTTGGAAAAATCGCCCATAACAGCTAGGCCGGAGTCTTGAAGCGATACCTTCTGTCAGCACAATGGCTGTGAAAAGCAGGTGAGAAAACAAGTTGTTTGCGGTTGAAATTATTTCAAAACAATTACAAAAATTGTCATGAAAGAAGACTCTGAGGTTAGAAATGTCTGAGATTCCAAAAAATCCCAATAAGGGCATAAAGCAATAAAGCACAGGCATTTTCACTATCCCTAATATGTTTGTGGAGATTTCACATTTTTGCCTGACTGGGGGGAGGGAGACTGCTGCTAGTTCTCGACAGGAAGGCAGGTAGGGAGGAGGGAGAAAAGAGGACAAGGAGGCAAAAAAGTGGACACCCAACAGCAGTCCAGACAGTGGGCTGGAAAACCGGAGAGTCTGGGTGAAATCTGGACAAGTGGTTCCCCAAGGCTCAGGACATTTCAAAACCTTAATATTTGTGTCAAGTACACTGCAACATCACCAACTGTTTGGACCCACCACATGAAAAAAATTCTATTTATTAAAAAAATAATATTTTATAAATATAAATAACATTTCCAGTATGTTCCATAAACTAGAAAAATATGTTTACCTTTAGTATTATCTTTTACATCAAACTTATTTATGGAATTGGCCTGTCTTGTATGAGTTGTGTGATGATAGTGCCTTTGATACATTTAATACATTTAATAAATAAGCAATGGGAAGGAAATGTTCTATTGCATTGGAAAATAACAGGATCCCGTGTCATGTGATTCTGTTATTCATTATGATGTCGCTGTGATATGAGTAATTCCTGGGGGAATCCCATCCTAGTATTTAACTCAGTAAACTCATATAAATATTTGGTTAGGCAAAAACATTCGACAAAGGAAGCTATGCTTTTATATTATACAGGAAGTACAGTATATAAATATACTGTAATAATTAACGATGGTGCTCCTTTTGGTATTTCAGGCTTGGAGGAGGTGCTGACTATGACATGAGTGAATATTTAAAATATTTAAAATATTTTTTTTAGTAAATTTCACTATAGGAATACACACATGAATAATGACAAAGGTGAAGGAGAAATGTGACAAAAATAATATAGTAAAAATGACTAAATAGTTGCTCACCATACAGATTTTTTTTAAGGTATCACTTAAATTTTTATAAATAGGAATCTGTCACAATTAACTACAAGATTCACAAACCTTGCGTGAATCTTAAATCATTGTGCAACTGTACAACTTTCAGGTCCTCTTGTCAGATGTTGCAGTAAACATTTTAAGTGCAGCTTAATGAGAAGGTGACTTCTGTTTAGATGACTTTTGTTGCTGAAATGGAAAACCAAGCAGATGTGGAGAGTGTTTAGTCTATGTTTTAAAGTTCTGTTTACTACCAATGTTAAACTGAGGGAAGAATGTACACAAGTGTCTTTACACTGCTGCTACTGCTACCTTGCAAAGGGGTGTTTAGTATTACTGACTGAATTGTACAGGTAATGCAAGTTCTCTGAGAAGCTTGTCACAATCCAAGCCAAGATGGAATTGTTAGCTTCCGTATCGCCTCATTAAAGTATAACACTGAAAAAACAAAAGAGATTTAGAAAAAACTCAGCTTATGTTAATGCTTCAGTTTTGGTGTTTTTATGATTATATTTCGTTTCATAGGTTAGTGTTTCCCATCCCGGTCCATGGAGACCCCCCAGACAGTCCATGTTTTTTGCTCCTTTCTAGGTCCCTGCCAGACAGGTCATGTTTTCGCTCCCTTCTAGGTCTCTGCCAGACAGTCCATGTTTTTGCTCCCTTCTAGGTCTTTGCCAGGCAGTCCCATCTTTTGCTCCTTCCTGGGGCAGGGAGGAAGCAAAAACAGGGACAGTCCCCAAGGACATGGGGGTCCCCAAGATCTGGACTTGGAAACACTGTCATAGGTGAATCAGCACAGAAGAAAGTAGCTGAAACGCAAGATCTGTCTGATATGGAGTTGAGAAGGTCAAGGCAGAAGAAAAACACAGTGGCAGCACTCCGGGGGCATGGCCAAGCACAGTGCCTCCCGGGCCTGGCTGCGGATGCCCGCTCTGTAGCCGGTGGCGTGCTCCGGGCACCACTGCCGGGGGGCTCTGTCTCATTCCCTGACCACACACAGCCCAGAGTCTGGTCCCTCCACTCACCGCGTGGGCCTGTGCCAGCTGGAGCCAGGCGCAAACCCCCACGCAGACACCGCGAGGGCTGGCCCCTGTGCTGCCCCCAGCCCGCTCACACAGACCTCAGCGATTACCATAAACTACATACCCATCGCCAATAAACACACACGGCAGCTCAGTCTGACTTTTACCTTTTTTTTTGCCTCCTTCTTTCAGCCGCTCAGTAAAGATAGTAATCTTGGTGGGGGAATCTCTTTGGTGTTCCTCTTTGGTTAACCTGCGGTGGGTTGGGGGGCTTTGGAGTGTTCCAGGAGAGCCGTGGCTCTCTTCCTGTTTTGGAGGCTTGGATGATGTCAAGTTCTGCTTGCGGAGGGAGTGCAGACAAGGAAGGAGTGCCTGCTCCTTCCTTGAAGGGGACCGTTATTGTGGGTCAGCATTTGAGTGGCTGAGAATGCCCCCCCTTCCTCTGTAACATCCAATTTTCACTTTTACCCCAAGTGGTTTTTACGTTTCCTAAGACCTAAAATGTTCTCCATCTCTGTTGTTTGCCAAATTATTATTTGTATAATATAATATAATTGAAATCATTATAGGGGAAAGGTCAAATATAATGCATAAGATACAATATCACACACATTCAATTAAGCCTCTGTAGTGGCAGCAGACGATTGGTTTGTTTTGGTTCTTGCTATATGCCACACATGTGGTCAAATATGTCAGCTAACAGCCACTACGTCTGCTTTGGACATCTCTCAATACATTTTAGTCTCTAAGGGAATGTAAGTATGATTGGACGTTCCTCAATAGGACATAAATCAGTGAATGACTGTGTATAGCAAAATTTGCATAATAGGTTACTATTGTTATACCCTTGTTCTGGTAACGTAAAATTACATATGAGCCATGCAACTGAATAACTTACAATACACATTGCAGCTTGAAAATAAATATGATACTATTGTACATAAAGTACTGGATGGTACTGTTAGCATGGCAAATAATTACCCACTGATCTAACCAGTGTTTTTTATGTGGTGACTGTCACTTTTTCTTTTTGAAAATCTTGGGGCCCCTTTGGCTCTGGGTCCAACTGTACCCCTTGCACCCCCCTGCCGTGAAGTGAAAGGTTCAATTACAGAGGATTAAATTTGCAACATGAAGGCCAGAGAAAATTAGGTGTAATATGGTGACAACTTGGGACCAAGGCAGTGATTGATACATTTGACAGGCAGGCTTGCCACAGCTCAGTGGGTACTCTTGCCCAGCAGGGTCCACATGCAGGATGGTAGGAGCCACAGAATTTAACTGTGAATGTTGAAGAAGGCACACTGATGTCAGAATCCCTGGATTTAGCTCACTGACATGTCTGTAGAAGCACATGACCAATACATAGTGATAGAATATGTTTCTCAACCCTGGAGCAAGCCAGACTGGCCAACTGGTCAAACTCAAGACTCAAAGAATCAGAATCTGCAGAATCTGGCCAAGTCTGCATCAGGGTGTGAGTGAACTGAAAGAGTAATTCTTTGTTTTAGTGTGTGAGATACTGGTGCAACTTCCTAGCTCATAACTAGAGGCTGAGGAGGACCCTATTTCTAATACTGTAACCCATAAAAGGGGTCTCTCTTTTATTGCTAACCATCTAGTCATGGGCCCTATTAGCCTGAAGCAGAACACATCGTTTAAATATATTAATAAATGATAACTTAAAGTACTACCAAGTATTGACCTGATAGGGTGGGGGTTGAACTGGGAAAAATAAGGCACTGATTAATAAATAATAGTCAAAACCAGGTTTATTGGTTCACACACTCTCTGTCTCTGGTTGTCAACGCTGACATACATACAGTAGAGGAGGTATAGACATAATTAAGACAAGACAATGGTCACATACATTGCTGTTGATAAGCAGTATTATGCAGAAGTCTTAGGGAGTCAAAGAAAATGTTTAAGGTGATTTATATTGGGAGTAAATGTATGTTTGCTCCAAAAAAAGATCACATTTTAACATTAGAACATATGCAAGAATTTCTTTGGTTATGATGTTTCTTCTGATATCTTGTTGGGCAGCTAGATGAACACTGCTTTGGTTCCCAAACCTCTCCTGAGGGAATTCCTGCCATACCACAGGAGTTTCATATTGGGGGAACAAAACACAATAATTTAAAAACAAAGGTCTATGTAGCGGAGTGGATGAATCAATCCAAATAAAAAATGGAGGGAGAGCAGAATGACTTAAAATCCCCGTCTCTGTCAACCCATTTCGGGCAGTTTTGGTGCGTTCCATTTGCTCTGGGAACTCGTATTCCGAGTCGTATGGTGCGTTCGATTGTTTCTTCCCAACTCCGGTGTTTTTAAGCTGGAAGTGACGACATGCGCGCTCCCGTTTCTCGGAGATCCGAGAAATATCTCGGAGCAGCACGGAGGATCCCGAGTTCGGAATCCAAGATGACTGCGCCTTTTATCAACAGAAGGGAAAGTTGTAATTTTATTCTGTTCAAGCGCTACTTCTCATTTGTGGCTCATTAGATCGGTTGCACACACTATACCGTCCAACTTATCTGTGGACGTGTTGCGACGGAGTTTTACACGTAAAGCACCGCGCATAATATGTTATCAAATGATATTGCTAACAATGGCAATTATTCGGGCTAGAATTAGATTTCATGATTAGCCGGATTATTTGTCGGATTTATGGTAGTTCGGGTTCATTGTAAGTAAACGAAAATAAAGACCATTTTAACTGAGGTACCTTAAATCTGACAAGTAGTGTGGGTAAGCAAAAAACCTTGCTTTTGATATGGTATTGCAATTCTGTGGCAGATGGAATGCATCCGACTCGTGTTCTAGATGTTCAATAAACATATTAAGTGCATATATATTCCCTTTTTTCTTGAGCCTGTTTGCGCATGCAAAATGAAATGTGATTATTGTTATGTAATTACTGCTTCACTTTATTAATTAATTTCATCACTTAAATGACTTGATGAGTTATTGATTAGCAAAACCGGATATGCTAGTGGTCAAGTCAAAAAATACATTAGTTTATTGGATGGTTGCTGCATATACTGTGATGATTTTAGCTAACAGGCTTTGACAGACATAAAGAGAATCATAGAATTAAACCAACATGAAGAGTTTTGCATACTATACCATATATAATTCAATTTAATTCAACCTCGAATGGCACATGACACACAGAAAAAAAAGCAAAGAAAATGGATGAGAGGAAAAAAAATACATTTCCAAGTAGGGAGAAAAAGAAAACTTCTGAAGGTCCAAGGTCAAGTGACTAAACACCCCCCCCCCTTCCATCCATCCATCCATCCATCCATCCATTCATCATGTAAATGCTCACCCTGGTCAGGGTCACCAGGGAAACAATAATGTACCTGCAGCTAATTGAATAGAGCCAGAAAATGTCAAAGAAGCATGTTGGCATGTATACTGAGCCAATGTAGGAGGCTGCCAATGAACTTAAATGTGTGACTGTGTCTGTTCACTATCAGCTAGCATGCAGCACTTTACCCAATATGTTTACATCCTGATTGTGACAAGCCAGTGAGATGGAAAAGTCTGCAATAAGGCAAAAACCGCCGCAGTTGATCATGCCCCAGCTTTTAAGCATTTTCAGCCTAGCAGTGACCTGCATCAAAGTGACTATGACATTTCTGCCTTGTCTTAGTAGAGAACCAAGCCTGCAGACTACAACAATGACTTAATCCTTTTGTAATTGTGTGGGTGTGGCAGTTTATTTAGTGCAAGCTGTTGCTCAAAACACAGACACAAAATGTACATACCCCCTATTTTGACTCAACTGCAAAAATGGAATTTACCGAGTGTATGAAAGTTTTCCCGGATCCAGCTCCTAAGGAAATGACAGCCTCTTCTTTTTACAACCCTGCTTCCCTGATAAATGAACCTAATTGGGCCTGGTCACAGATCTCCAGCTGTAAACATTTTCTATTGGAGTAACACGTTTTACAGGCTTCTGGAATTACAGCTACTAGAAACTACATAACAAAATAACACTACAATAAAATATATAATTTTTCACTGTGTAACTCTTTGGTGTTTGTTCAGTTTTTATTTTTACCATTTTACTTTGATGCAGAGAGAATAACAAACAACTCACTTTCTGCCATAGTAACTGCGGTTGGGATAAAACCAGGGGCGTCACTAGGTATTAAGGACAGGGGGGGCTTAGCCCCCAAGAGATGCATACGATATGAACGAACG
>JAABNY020000001.1:28480219-28491688 GCA_015164015.2 Brevimyrus niger
AAATTATTTAGGGGGGCTTAAGAATATTTTAGGGAGGCTTCAGCACCCCTAAAATATGCCTAACGACGCCACTGGATAAAACCTTTTCGGACCAAAGCCCATTTTCTTATGGAAGCCCAAAGTGATGATGAAATTGATTATTCAATTGATATTTACTTGTCTTATTGTACTTCCATAGCTTTCATGTTTTCGTTCATCTTTTGTCTGCCTGCTCCCATGAATAATGTGATGTGCATCTAAGCTGCATATTGTGGAAAGTTAGCAGATGTGTTTTTTAATGAGAGACAGAGTTGTGGGGGGGGGGGGGAGGGTTATATCTCCAGGCTCGGAAGTCACATCCTGCCTCACTTCTGTGTGATATGCATTTTGTAAGTGCCTGGTGTCTCTAAATTATCCATGATGCCTGATTCTGTATATGTGCCCTGTGATGGACTGCCTTCCCGTCCAGGGACCTCAGCCTTGTACTTTGTGCTGCCTGGGACAGGTTCCAGTATTTCCCAAATGCCCATCCAGGATACGCAGTTGGAACATGGATGGATCACAATTTGTTATGATAATTTCCATAGCTGTATATACATCATGAATTTGTGTGGTAATATTTCTTCCATGGGGATTATTTGTTAATAGGAATTAGAATATGGGGACAGCTTGAAACTTCAGATCCCATTTCCAAGTACAATAAATCAAAACCAACTTCAGGATTTGAGTTCGCTGAGTACAGTTTCAGCATCTAGTGTGGTGGAGGCTCAGGAGAAAATGACTGGGACTTGGGTACAAAAAGAGGACTATCTGATAAGGCTGCCAGAGAACAAACCGATACACGTCATTTCCGGATTCATTTGCAGCACGAAGCAGTCTGGTGCCTCTTTGTCTGTCTGACAGTACATAAAATCAGAACACCAAAACTGAGGAAGAGGAAATGTGAAAGGCCTTCTAAATGCAGAACGGAAGAGGAAGGATGGCCGGCGATGAGGCCAACCATGGAAGCAGGGCCACAGAACAGGCTTAAGAAATTTCCCCACAGTTCCGAGATCCGCGTTAACCACCAGGTGCCGAAATCTGAAAAGAACTGTAGCCTTTCATCGTGCCTTTATTTTCTGACGTTTGTTTTAACAGGGTGTCTGTTTTCTGCAGAAACCAGGGGCGGCACTGAGTTTGCCTGACCCATATTTACACACCGACGATTTGGAAAAACACCATACTGAGCATATCAGGTTAATATTGGTATGAGTTAGATGTTTGTTACAGTGCGAGACTGCTCCCTCTCAGGCCTGTTCAGCTGGCATGGGGATTTGGCAGGCCCGCCTGACGGCATTTATTTTGAAAGGTATGGAGGATCGTCAAGTTTTCCACTTTTTTAAAAGTAGCACTAAAAAAAAGGAGAAATATATAGGCTGATATCATTACAGCCAACTGAGGTGCTGAAATCAAATGTACCAAACTCCTGATAACCCATAATGGACAAGGCACCACCATGCTCACGACCTACAACCCTCTGCTCTTAACGTCCATCTGTCATCATCCAGACCGACATCGAAGCGTCTTCGACTGTTTATTGAAATTCACGTCTGATTGAACCCGTCCCAAATTCTGCTTCCAAGAACCTTTCCTCAGCCTCCTGCATCGTTTATTGTACTTGGGTAATGTGAGACTAGGCTGGGCCTGTCCAGGCTAAAATGGTCGTGTCCACAGCTTGTCCCCGAATGCAGAGAAGTCAGTACCCCCATTAAAAGCTTCCAAATGGAAAACAGGGCTGATTTACGGATCCCAATTGAGCTTTCATTCTGGGCTCAGGGGTGGTTTGTGGCAGAAAGCTGCTCAAACAGTGACAGGGGATATTTCCTTGCTGGTGGATGTGATCATGATTTTTTCGGCTATTGATGAATTTGCAGAAATTAAATTAAGATTTTCACAAGGCCGCTGGGCCAGTTCTGCTCCACTGTAATAATAATAAAAGACCCCTTTATATTTTGAGACCATTTAAAACATCCACACAATACAGTTTTGCAAAAGAATTCTATAACATAAGTCACTAGGCAACTGATATTAATAGTATTGTATGGAATAATGTAAAATGCAAATATTTTCTGGAAACTTGGACATGGTACCAGTTCTGTCAGCGTCATACGCAGCCTCTGCTGATCTCTTTCCTGGCTTGCGCTACCATGAGACTTAATGAAGCTGCGTTAAGTAGGGAAGACGTCATGCTAATTCCCTATAAATAGCACCGATAGGTGGAATAAGGCGTCAAAAGCCACTGAATGGACTCAGTCAGCAAATGATTTAATCCAATGGGGGCCAAAAAAGTAGCCAGGGGGGAAACTGGTGAAAGTCAGAATCCCATCCATCAAGGCTGCCGAATCCTCTTGTTTAAATATCTTGCTTGAATCTTCTTTTCCCTCATTCACTCATAACAAACAGACAGCCATGTCAGGTCAGCCATTTTTAATGGCTCTGCAATAGCAAATATTTGTGCTGGAAAAACATTATGAAAAAATACTAATAAACCTACACTGGGAAAATCTGATTTTTAAATGATCCATGATTCTTCATCATTTTCATAGCTGCACAGATTCTGGGTGGGTTAACTAACTGTTGGTGTCACTTTCCATTAAAGTTGCCTTGATCCTATCTAATTCAATAATGTCTTCCAGATTTTTGCAGAATGCTTAAGGCCATCCTCTTCACCGAAAGCAAATTCTAATCACAGCGCCGTTCTTTCACCGCAAAGAAATCGCTGAAGTGGGGAAGAGGACCCTGGTGCCGTCACTCAGGCTGATCTGGAATTATTTTCAGTGACATGAACATAATTCTTTATTCTCAGTCCGTACAGCTTGCTGAACGATGGGTTCCACCCAGATCCCCTGCTCCCTGCGCCCTCAGGTGAAGTCCGCTAACTAATTTGAAATATAAAAGTGTCAGTCGTTCTCAGTTTAGGCTTCATGTTTGTTTTCATTGCATGGAAGTCCATGAGAAGAAAATGATCAATCAAAGGGTATAATATTTTGGAGAACAATTTGGAAACACTATGGGTAACTTATGATATGTTAAACATTTACTTAGGACTGACATTAAGAAAAATCATAGTTGGACTCATAAATATACATGTAACACACACATAGCGTAACCATAAATTAGCAGAAGACTAAACCATAATGAGGTTAGACTGAAGAACTAGTGATAGAGTGATAGATTCACCAAATGGCCCTTTTCATTTCAGGATTTAAGAGACACTAATATGCTATTTAAAAATAAGTGTATTGTATCTAATTATTCTAATGAATCCCTTGGCTGTTGCTCTCCAGCATCTTACTGAACTGCACTGACAGGCAACTACTTTTTGCGAGGAAATGATTACGATTTCTAAACTAGATACACTTTGGTCAATTATATGAACCAGAATTTTTCCTGTAACCAAATGCCTATAAGAACCGAAAATACTGAGGTACAGCAATATTTTAATAAGGTTTTCATAAACACTGATAAATGGCTGGTGTGTTTAAAGACAAACTGTAAAGTTCAGAGAGACGTAATCATCTTAAGAGCTGCGATATTTACCCATCTGCACCGCTAATCCCAAGCCATCAGGTGACGGTGTCGCCCTTGGATTCCCAACAGAGATACAGCTGTGTATAAAACACAGAATGAACTTAATTCAGAGGGGAACAAATTAGTCTGCACCCACAAGGCCAGGTTCTGCTGCTGGACCATCAGTCCAAAATAACCCAAATCTGATCCCTTGGCGACAGTGAGGAGGAAAAAACTCCTGTGAAGAAACCTCTGGTGGTCGGGCCAAGAACGCAGGCATAAAACTTTCAGCATCACGCTCTTTAAGGGCTGAGCGGACTGTATTCTAAGCACTTGCTGTCTGGCTGTTGTTCATGGCTGCCATTTATTACTAGACGCTAAATATATTTACAAAAGATGAGGCTATGAAGGCTGCAGACGCTGTGAAAAGCAGCCCTTCTGCGAAGCTCACATTCCTGTTTATTTGAACAACAACCAGAAAAAGGCTTGTCCAGTCCGGCCTGTCGTCTTTTATCCGTCTACCGCATTGCTGACACTGGTATGAAACTGCCGTCTACTGTCATGCTTGGATTTTCATCTCTTTTACCTCGACTCCATAAAACATAATTGCTAATAACCTGCTGTTTTATTTTATTCAGCACATAATTCTAGGAAACCTTCAGCAAACTCTTTTAAAGCCCGTGCCTCGCAGTCTTGTTCAACAGACAAGTAAGACAGACAAGAATGTTTCAAAAGTTAGAACTCTGAAAATAGCCTTTTTAGTCATAGAATCCATTAAAGTCTTGAAAAGTAGTTTGATTTTCTCCTTTTTATTATTAAAATTATACCCATGATTAAGTAGCATGCATATTTTGGAACGATATGTAACTTTTACTTATAATAATTTCTAAGTTAAAAGAAATCAATTTTTTATATGAAGTATGATTAAGTTATTCCCAAAAATAAATGTTTGTTATAGCTAGACTTGAAGTGCAGAGGCATCAAAAAGTGTAATTATGGTAAGAGACAGTGTCTCTCTGTTAATTTAAGAAATTTATATTTAAGAAATATCTTGTCTTTCTGTAGTTTAAACCGTCATATACATTTTTGTTTTGTCCTCAGATGAGTTTTAGAGCAACACATCTTTTACTTTTGTTCCAACCTTAAGTAATTTGGAGGATAGTAGGCAGATAAGTGGTTTGGGTGTATGTCTCAAATTTGGTCCCATTTTTCCTTGTTTAACTGATGATATTATACAGTGTAGCTACTATGCAAACTTCAAAATGTCCACCAGCTCCCACCCCCACCCATCCAGCAAAACCTTCACTGAAAGTTTTAACAGTTAATTTCTTGGCGCATAATGTAACAGCAGCCATATTACCTTGGCCATACATATTTGTCAGTTGAAAGAGGAACTAGTGGAGCTATGAGACTCTCGACTGATGTGTGAGATTTCATAGTGTATTAGGATGATTTAGGAAGAATGACTTTTGAGTTAAAGCAAGTAGCATGCCACAATGGAGCGGTAGAATATGCCAGAATACTTGCTCATTATCTAGAAATCCTTCATTCATGAGGCTGTATCTGTTCAACTGACAAATCAAAATAAAATCTTCATCAAAGGGTCCCAGGAACAAATGGCTGATCGCCATTGAGCGAGTTTTACTATTTTCAGATGATTTACCAACGATGTCATGTTATATAATACATCCTGTTTACTGTAGATAATTGCAATATTATTTCTGCTGCCAAAGGAAATAAAAAAAGGGACATGAAAGCAGCGCGAGACCTATGATGCATGTTTGTGTGCGAATGATAAGTCTGCCTCGCTATTGCAATCTTCCGCTGTGTCTCCTGCCGCTCGTGGGAACTGGGTGCTGGGATGGAACTGAAAGGCGGCTTTTACGGATAAGCATCGCTCGTACGTCTCCAGGACACATCCCACTGCTCACGGGCTGACAGAGCCAAAAATGTTGTTCACTCAGATTTATTACCTTCCCCAGAAAACAGTTTTCCTAGAGACGATGGCGATTTCTGGGTGGGGACACAAGCCCGACGTTAGCCCTGCAGGCAGAGTGGGGGATGGGAACAGAGTCGTCCCGGCGCAGCACAGAGATAAAGTAGTGCTGGGTCATTCCAGCCACGGCCGGTATCACACATACCACTACCTGCCACTAGGGGCTCTGTCTCTGATCCCACATCGAGAGTATCTGCCGTTTGGCATTTATCAGCACATCATGAGCATGGTGTTTTTTTTACAATAATATGTGATTAATCATGGACTTAGATAGCAGCATAAGTAATGCTAGCTGTGCTAACAACATTCCTATCTGATCTTCTATGGTTGTAGGCTGTAAGCCTATTATTTAATTGTAGGTCCCTTATTAGTATGAACCAAGGTGCTGCAGCAGTGTGGTGGGTAGTTCGGTAGACTCACACCTCCACGGTTGGGGTGTGAATTCTTGAATTCTGGGTTAACCGCTACACCCCTTGCTACACACCAGAGGCAGCACATGTAAAACATTCAGAGCGCGGAGGTGAGGAAGGGCATAACAGTCCATCCAGAGGCCGCCGAAGGGGCCTCGCGTTGTGGGGCGGCCAGAGTCTTGGGGGAGCCAGTCGCCTCCGTCGTCCGCAACACAGGCCAGGACTGTGTGTGGCTCAGGGGCAGATGTGCCGGTGCGGTAATTAGCTAAACGAGCGGCAGTGCATAAGCGCAGCTCTCAGGGCCCGGAGCAGGCTGTTTGCTTAGGCCCCCTTGCCAGGGATTTCATCAAAGGGGCGCAGTCTTCTCTGGCAGAGGTGCCCGTAACGTTCCACTCGCTGCACATGTCCATTGTGACTCACGGGGCTGGCCGGACAGCCTGTGGGCCCTGATTGTCTGGCACATTCTCTGGACGACAGATAAAATTACAGCGTACATAGGAGTAATTCTGTGTCGCTAACACACGAGCGTTTTGTCCGACATGCTAGCTAAATAAATCGTATTTATACAAGAGTTAATGCTTTCAACAGGGATGTCAATTCTAACGGTCTGGCTAACGGGCTGCTCCGTAGTATATCACCCGCGTTAAGTATATCGCCCACCGTGTTCAAGGACGGCTGGAGAGGCCGGTGCTGGTGTAACGAGAGGCACACCATCCCATGTACTCATACATGCTCTTTGGATTTAACCAGTTGTGTGGGCAAGCAGTCTGGTTCGGATTAACAGCAGCCGGATGTGAATAGGAAGCAACTATGAGGTTGGGCCTTCAGAAGAGTGATTTGGACCCTGCGGCAATTAGCATACGAGTGAAAGCCAGCGGCAAACAGTGGGTTTGAATTTCAGGCCGTGTTTTATTAAGGGATATGCATCACCAGAAAATTAAAAAGGAAACTCTCTGAGGAGAGGCTGGCTCAGACAATATGTAGACACTGCTAAACTGGTTTTTATGTCTGTTTTTGTTGTGGACATTCAAGTTTATTCATGGCTTTGATGTTTTTGGTGTTTACTGTAGAGTCTTTCTGTGCTCATAGGTTGGTTGCTGTATATCAACATCTCACCCCCAGTCCTTATGATCAAATTGTGGTCAGAAGCAGCACCTTCAGGTTGAATAAGTACACTCCAAGTACGTGGAAAAAGGTTTTCTGGTTTTCTAATTAAGTTAGGCAGTAATTACCAAATGACGTTATAATTGCGCTTCGTATTTGTTTGATTGTACAAGGTAAACCCATTTCCTCAGTTTAATTTGTTTAGGAGGCTGGTTAAGGACCCAACAAAAATACACTACCAAAGACAGGACTGTAAGAGCTATGTGGACCAAGTCGCGTGTCCTAAACACTAGTGTAACAATTGTAAAAGTTAAAAAAAGTTTTATTAAGCTGTTGATTTATCAGTATATTCAGTACACTAGTGGCCAAAATTGTAGATACACCTAGCATTTTTGGCATTATGCTTTAAAAATTACTGTATATTGGTGTAATTGTTCAGAAATATCATACAAATATCATACATTGGACAATTAAGTAAGTTCTGCAGTCCATGAATATTGGAGTGTTTCCATAAATTTGACCACTACCATAAATGCTTCTTAGGTGTTCCCAGAAATGTTTCAGAGTAGGTGCTGGCCTGTTTGCTCTTCTGGATTCTACAGAATTTTTTTTTTATAATAATACTATACTATATGGCAGTACCATTGACAGCACTATTTACTGGTTCCTTTTTTAAAGTAATGTGGTTTTGCTGTGTCTACAGTTAAGTGGTGATGCTTGCCCCTTCATGATTCAGGGTAGCCTGAGAAGCTGCCTTCTGATGGTTTACCTCTGATCAGAGGCCGCCAGGCCGTCACCTAATCCATCCAGGTGACAGGAGCAGGTGCTCAATGGAGACCCGGCCCAGGCCGCCGACCGCCGCGGGCACTAATTGCTCCAGTGAAAAGGGTGAGTTTACTCTGAGGCGGTTCCCAGCCGCCTGCCACATGCACCTCAAGTTAATGGAGACGCAGAGCTCGGCTATTTGTTTAAGCAAGAGTGACCCGATGCCCTAGTGAGAGGCGTTTGTACAGCTTGTAACCGCCGCAATGCCGGCTGGTAAACAAGGCTGGCAGACTAACCACAGAGAGTGTTTATGTGAATGAGTGTGTGTGTGTGTGTGTGTGGATCAGGATTATATTACATTGGGGGACCAAATGTCCCCCCACGATGTGATAAAAACCTGTTATTTTGATGGCGTGGGGGTTTTCAGGTGTCAAAGGTCTGTAAATGCAATCAGAAAAAGTCTTGTATTTAGTTTGGTTACTTATGGCTATGGTTAGGGCTGGGTAGGGGTTAAGGTCGTCATGTTGGGATAAGAGCTTTTCCCATGGAAATGAATAGAGACTCCCCAAAAAGAAAATGCAAACCTGTGTGTGTGTGTGTGTGTGTGTGTGAGGTCCAGGCGGCCCCATAGCAATTATGAACTGAAATGGCTGTGCCCCGTTCCTGAATACAGAGGCCCGGTGTCTGTCAGGTCCTGCTCAGCCTCCTCACCATGGTGCCTGGATGCACTTACTCACGTCTGATGTATTGCCCACTGCACCAGAGCTGTCAGCATGACTGATGAGCACTTTTCAAGCTCACACAAACAAACCGTATTGTGGACTGACGAGTCTCCCGATCCGGACGGCAGATCGTGCTGCTCCCCGTGCCTCATGGAAACACTTTCATCTCCTCAAACTGCACTTTTCTCCTGGACTGTACAGTAATTGTTTCTAGTGGCTCAGTGTCAGCCAGATGCTTATTAAGCCAATTAGTTAATTGGTGACTGCTTCCTATGAGGAAATTACTAATTCGATCCTGAAAAATGTACCTTTTATAAAATCTCCATGGAGTGTCTAAAATGAATGTCACCTCTATGTTTACATTCACTGGAGAAATTCCACTTCACTGGAGTTTGGAATTTCGCTGGAGTTCTGCAGTTAGCCCTTATGTTTCACTACAGACCAATTACAAACTGGCAAAGTTACAGTTTGAATTAATAGAACTGTGACATTTTTGGGTTTTAGTTTTTCAGGTGTTTAGGAACTGCAGGTTCAAACCCAAAAAGAGATTTGATGGTACTGTTTCTGTTTCTTTGATTGTATTGCTTCTCTATAACAGCTCGCTCCTCCTGGCTCATTTAAACACTGGTGCTGGGTACTGAGAGTGGGTAATGCAGATACTTTTCTCTTTAAGTGAATGATCTAATTTTTGTGCGCTCACACTATGAAGTGTGATGATGTCACTTGCCATGTGATTTGAGGTGGAAAAGGAGAAGGAAGAGACTCAATCACAACAGCCATTAAAATTTAAAGTGGGTTCATGAGATATTGCACTTAATCTTTGTGGTTTTGCTAAATTTGGAATAAAAATAGCTCTTAAAATGTCTAAATAATGGATATTATTAATAAAAACATAATAATATATTTTATTATTTTTAATAATAATATCATGTGTATTTGTTTTCCTAATGACTTGTCATATGAAGATGAATTAGGCAACTGGCCTGCCTTAAGGGAGACGGTGAGGTGTAACACCCATGGGGCCAGAGATTTGCCGCCATGCCGGGAATGCAGATCACCTCTGAGTTAGCCGCCCCCACCTCCTGCCCCCCCCCCCCCCCCCCCCCCCCCCCCCCCCCCCGCCCCCCGCCCTCCGCCCTGGCCAGGGTTTGCCCCATAGTGGAGGATGGAGGCAGTCCAGGCCCCGTCACGCTGCATGAAGCGTGCAGAGAGAAAAGCAGAGTGCAGCTGAGCTGCATGAAGTGCAGGGGGCTTGTTCCTGTGTGGCAGGATCGGAGTGGGGGGAGTCTGCCCAACTCTTCCTGGAATCCAGCAGTGCGTGTGGAAGGGAGGGGGCGCCACACCAGGCTGCGCGAACATGTCCAAGTTCACAGTCTGCTGGGGGGTGGGCTGTTCATTCTTCTCTTTCATAAAAAAGCTTACTTTTCTTGTGGAAGACATTTGAGGGTTATACCTCCAAATGAGTCGCTGTTTGATTGCAGCCAGGCCACAGTTTGTTATATTTGTAATTTCACTATTTATTTTTCCGGTGTCCTGAAAGACATAAAAAGCTGCTTTATTTATAGCCTTCCAATAATGTCAATTTTATTAGATATATTAATACATATAAAACAAGATAAACATGCATGCACACACGCACACGCACACACACACGCACACATGTCAGCTAGTCATATGTAAAATGTGGAAGTTGTCTGGTACTCGGCGCGAGGTTGAAACAGATCCCAGCAGGGAAGACTGTGAGACGTGTCTGAAAGATGCCAGCCTTGTCACCCAAAGTCCAT
This sequence comes from Brevimyrus niger, assembly GCA_015164015.2. NCBI lineage: Eukaryota > Metazoa > Chordata > Actinopteri > Osteoglossiformes > Mormyridae > Brevimyrus > Brevimyrus niger. The sequence continues at coordinate 28,490,529 of JAABNY020000001.1, forward strand.
AGTGGGAGGAAGCACTTATATGAACACCAGGATGCTGTCATTAAGCCAGAATGTGACAAGATGTGATTAGAGTGTAACAGACAAACTGCATACATAGCTGACCATGAGAGACGTGGTGAGTGGGGGGGTGGAGCCAGGTGACAGAGCCACCTATCACCTGACACTGCACACCTGCAACATCAGTGTTTCTCATACTGGCCTTAGGGGACCCCCTGATGGGGCTGGGTTGAGAAACACTGGACTACATGACATGGGCCCAGACCCTGATGCACTAATCCAGTAAAGACCCAATGTTTGTGTTGTTTTGTTAGTGTCCATTGAACACAAAAGTGGGAAGTTAGTAAAACATGGTCATGATGTGGGTGCCATTGTTCTGGCATTAGAGGCTGATATTGTATTCTGAAGTTCTCTCTGAGGCCTTGGCATACCCATAGTACAGCTGTTCATTTCATGATGTTACAGAATAATTTACTCTGGCCCTTTCAGGTCATTTCAGTAATTATTATTATTATTATTATTATTATTCTTTTCTTCTTCTTCTTCTTCTTCTTTCACTTTCACCTAGTTACTTGATGTTCAAAAAACTTCTCTATTCACAAAACAAACAAAAAAACAACAACAAAGAAACAATTTATGACCACTGGCAGAAGAAATCAAGTTTTTTGTGTGAGTGTCTCTTTGTAGAAGGATTGCCGTTGTGTGCCATTGCATGTTCAGTTTAGCAAGCAAATGTGACCAGGGTGTGCGTTGGTCTATAAGCTTCATACCACTGTGAAATTTCAAAAAAGGCAGGAATATATTTTGAATATTTTCAGGATCCTTCTGTCAGAATCTATGTCTGACAGGTATTGATTTTTTAAAAATCAATGGGAGATTCTTGGATATTCCGAGTTACTTAATTAAAAAAGAATAACAAGGAAGTTATTTCAGAGTTACGAGTGAGATTTCAATGAAAATATTTGTAGTTTGCAGAATTCCTAAGACTCACCAAGCCCACAATACTGAAGTGTATAAACTGATTTAAATAACAGTAAATTAAGCAATGAAATATCCATCCATCCATCCATCCATTTTCCAAACTGTTTATCCTACTGGGTCGCGGGGGGTCTGGAGCCTATCCCGGAAGCAACGGGCACGAGGCAGGGAACAACCCTGGACAG
>JAABNY020000001.1:28495641-28507750 GCA_015164015.2 Brevimyrus niger
AACCCAGGCGGAGACTCGAACCCGGGTCCCAGAGGTGCGAGGCAACAGTGCTAACCACTGCACCACCATGCCGCCCCAGCAATGACAAGCGTATATTAGTTTGATAGTAAAACATTTCTTTGATAAACAAAAAAGTACACCTTTGCAGGGGGGCTGCACTGGGAACTCTGGGAAATCTAGGGCTGCGGGGTTAGGGTTAGGCTAACTACCCCGAATCGCAAGTTAATTACAGCAATTCCATTTTATGGTATCAACCATGAAAAATGTGCAGCCTAGAGAAACGATAATTAGTAAACAAATAAATAAAGATAACTTTTGTTCTGTGCTTATTTGCACCGAGGAGGTTATGGCTGTCAGTAGGTACAGGCCAGGAAAGAAACCTCCACGATCATGTTTTGAATTTCATCATTTCTCGTTGTAAAATTTAGACAGGCCTTAAAGAGTGGAAAAGAGAAACACAGGTTATGTCAATAAATCACTAAAATGGTTTCCCATCCTCCACTAAGCTTCACTCTTTTGGTGAGAGAGGATTTATGCTTATGGAGGTTAAAGAGACCTTTCTGAATCTTGGCAGTCTGTGCTCTATGCACGAATGACATAATTAAACATTTTGGCTGAGTACGGTCATATTTTTAAAAATGTGTTTACATGCATGAATGCATATATAAGAAAATCCAGTCAAGAAAATAAACCTGCACCAAAACATTGTCACTATGAATCGTACAAATAACACTCTTTATTTGAATGAAACTTTAAGATTGACACAACACGCTGAATGCTTCCTGCATTCTCCAATGTCACATCTCTTCTATTTGTAAGCTGTCTGCCAAGCTGATCATAGTCAGAAGGCCTGTTAAGTAAGAACCAGCTGGGCGTCACTTTTCTCTTGTTTTCACATTTGCCCAAGGCAGGAAACCGTATCCGTTATGATGAGAAAACTGAAAAAAACCCCACTTCCTCATGTAGTCTCACAGCACATGGGGTGGCCAGTAGTACAAGGAATTGAACTTCCAAAACCAAAATGTTGCTGGATCAAATCTCAGGAGATAACTTGTGGTTATACCCTTTGAGGAAAACACTTAACCTGAATCACTTTATTTAAATATTAGATAAATGGGTACCTTGTACAACTCCAGTATTTATTAAACAGGCAATATTAACCATAGTTCATAAAAAAATAGTCTTAGGGTTACTGACGGATCTATAGTACGAATGAGCATCAGTGAAACATTTGGATTTGGCCAAAGCCGGAAGAATGTCAAGTTGGCAGATGCAGATCTGCTGTAGTGGCTGCTGAACAGCCCATATTTATTAATGTTGCCCTCATTCCTTCTCTAAAATTGAATTACTCAACCACACAATAAAAGTCTCATCAAGCAGACTCGTCTGGTTTGAAGCCTTCGGCAGACTGGGACATCGTGTTGTAGGGTTCAAGCCCTGCTTGTAATTAAATAGCTATATTGAACCTCGCACTTTATTTAAAACATAGTTGTGGGAGGGGGCCACCCACCCAGATTGGAAATGTTTGGTATCAGGGTAGACGGGTGCTCCTTACAATGGAAAATTTGAGGGATTTCCTTGTGACATGTGCCTGTTGGAGGGGTTTGAGACAAACAAGTATATATCCCCTCCTCAACACACACAATTATGCTAGATGTATTAAAACCCACCCTTTTGTAAAGACATTGTCTGCACCCCCTCCTTGTTTTTAATATGAACTTACAGGTTTTCCCTGCTATCCAAAAGAAGAGTGTTCCTGTGAAGGAAGCTGAAGTGTTGCAAAACAAGGGTCTCCAATTCCAAGTCCTGGAGAACTACTGTCGAATAGGCTTTCTATCCTACCTGGCTTCTGATGAGGCAACACCTGTTCTCAGGTAAATACCAAAAATATGTGTGGCTCATCAGAAGCCAGGTAGCACAGAAAACCTACTGGACAGTAGCTTTCCAGGACCATAAAACGAAGGAGCAATAACTATTCATTTATATGGAAAAATATTTTGAGCATTTCCAGACCAAAAAAAATAAACTTATTAAATCACACCAAATAACACAAAAAAACCTTAAGTAACACTAGCATACAGTAAAATTATGGATGATAAGATAAATACACAGCCTATATAAAGAAATAATGTATGTGCAGTGTAGTTTCACTTACCAGATTCTATACTGTCACGTGTCACATAATGACAGACATACATTCTGAGTTTTTCTAGTTCCTGTGTTTGGTAATTTTTGTATTCGGTTTTGGTTTCTTGTTTTGAGCCTTAGTTATGTTTTGTTGGTTTCGTTACTCCCAGTGTTAGATTCTGTTTTTCCCTGTTTCTTGGTTAGTTCTTAGTTTCCCCGTTTAGTTCCTTTGAGTTAATTAGTTTCATCTGTGACCTGTTTTCCCAACCTTGTTGATTAATCTCACCTGTCCCTTGTTAGTCTTGTTACCCTCTGTATTTAAGTCCCAGCCTCTGTTTAGTTCACTTGTGGTTTGTTGATTGTGATTGTTGGATGTTTGTGAAGACTGTATGCTTACCTGCCCAGTTTTTGTCATCAGTCTTTGTTTGTCCCCATTTACTTTTGATGCCTCGTGGTCCTTAGTTTTTGTTAATGTTTTCTAGTTCATTTAATAAATGCTTCCGTTGTCCCATGGAGTCACCAGTGGGTCATTCACCATTTCTACCTGTATTATGCCTCAGACTAACGCCAATTTCATCTGAGTTCATAACAGCTGTTGTGAGAACATCATAGAGTGTATTTATACAGACCTAAATGAAATATCCTACTATTCACCTAGACTAAATGGGTATAGCATAAATAATGATGAAAAGTTCAGTACAATAAGTACATATACCAGTAATCCATCCATCTATTTTCTGTAACTGCTTGTCCTATTCAGCATCACAGGGGGTCTTGAGACAATGGTACTAACTACAGATGCGTTTCATTCTATATATCTAGTAATGCATTTTTAAGAAATATAACCATATATACTTCCAGTGCTGTCTCATGAAAAAGCCTGTAGAGTACTTCAGCTGTCACTACATTTCTCAGGAAGACCAATAGACAGTGGTTTTGGGGTGTATTTGAATTCACATTCACTAGTCAAAATGATTTTTTCCTTTGTGACTATAACTGGAAATCTACTGATTCCGAACATGTCAGCTTGGACAACAAACAAGTCATGGAGCACCACAAGATACATTCTTTAACATGAGATTCTATCTGCATGAGATCAGGTGTGGTTCATCAGAGACCAAGTGGGATGGAAAACCTGCTGAATACCAGCACTTGAGGTTCAAGGTTGCATACCCATGGGCTTAAGGCTCACTGTGTCAGGGTTAGTATCCATCTGACCCTTCGTGTCTCTACACTGTTTGACCAGCAGGTGTCACTGACCATTTCACCTTTTTACTCCCTATCTAAGTCTTGTGTGTTCCCCTGTTCCTCGAAGTGCTGCATGGCTCAGGTAGCTGAGTCTATAGCACAGAGGCTATAACCCTGCAATCATGATTTCACTGACAGTCTCACTTGTTTTGTTTAAGTATTGTTTCTTTTGTTCCTAGTGTTTGTTGTTGGATCTTTGCTTTCCTGCTTTGGCTGGCCCTGCTCTTGTCCTCTTTGATTTTGACTTTTTTTCCCTCTTAGTCTTTCCTAGTTTAGTCAGCTCTCTGTTATGTTCCCTACTCTATAGTGCTTTCCTGACTTGGTGGTTGTTATAATTCTCTATTTCTTGTACTTTTTAGTGTTTCTGCTTCCACCTGTTTCTCATTGTTCTTGTGTTTCATTTGATTGGTTAATTGATTATTAATTGTGCCTGTTCCTTGTTTGCCCTGGTACTCCTATGTATTTATGTGCCTGCCTGTGTTCAGTTTCTTAGTTAGTCGATTTTACACACACACACATCTCCCTCTGTATACGTAATGGAATATCTAAAAATAAAAACATATATGGCTCTTGTATATTCTTTTCATCCTTCTTCATGTAGCACACCGGCAATTCATTCAAGCCATAATTCCGAGCGACGTCCGCGTAACACTTTCCTTCTTGAAGCATATCTAGGAGTTTTACCTTCTCCTGAATGGCGCTGCTGCTTAGGCTCACTACCATCAGAAGGCTTAGAACATGCAAGATGCTTGAAAGTCATCGTAGGGCTTAAAACAAAATGAAAACAATCAGATCATAAGCAAGGTAAGCGATATGCAGAGAACTGTGACGCGTAGGGGAAAAATCCGCAATATAGCGGGGGTGCGATTGCAGAACCGCAATATAACGGGGGATCACTGTATAGTTTACCCATTACATACAGGAAATCAAATGTAGTGCACCTACTGTAAATAGGAAATTGAATTTAGTGTACCCATTGGATACAGAAAATCATTTTTATATAGTGCACTCATTGTAAACAGGAAATAGATTTTTTCAATGCATCTAAGATGAGTCCAGTTGCAGACTAACATGGTTTATTGCACATTGGTGTTGCAATCAACACAACAATTGTCAAGAAATTTCATTTGAAGACTTGGTGGTGTAGAAAAAGCCAGCACATACATTATGTACATATTTATGTTTCATTTATTTTATGTCAAGCTTAGTCTTCCCTGAAGAGATAGGTAGACTATAGACAGTGTTCATGGAAATGGACTTGATGACACAAAGTGCTGACAGATACCTCTTGTTGTGAAAACAGGTGATTCCGCTGAACTCCTCATTAAATGTTCACCCACTGTGGAAATGACACAGGTAGACAGTATAAGACTAAAGATGGTCAGCTTAGCAACAAATAAAACTGACTGGAGCAAAGGTCTGACAACAGGTAGGCAGGGAAATCCACCCAGAACTGACATGAGCTGAAGCATTAGAGAGTTCTCTCAGCTGGTTACACTGTAGGACCTGCATCTTTAATATTGCAAGAGGAGGAAGAAGGGCCCATTCTGGAGGTGCTTTGTTTCTGTGTGCAGGTGTGGCCTCCCACTGCAGTAGTATCCCATAATTCAAATTACTTGTAATAACTAATAGCAATTATACCAGAAGAAGCTATTTAGATAACATTTATGTTTGGCGGTAGGTAGCTCTCGATCTAACTGCTGAGTGTTTATCCACAAAATTATAGCCATTCCAGGATTTAATAGAGCTTTCTCTTTGGCCATATTACTGGGTCCCAAGCTAGTTTTGACTTGCACTCAGGAAATAATTAGTCTCATTTCCTTATTTATTGGTCAAATTCGGGCAGCTCTACTGAGGAGGTTATGGCGGCTGCCTTCAGAAAAAGATGTTTGATGAGAGGAGCTTAGTAAATATGTGTGTGTGTACAGGGTCGATTCTCCAGCCATCCAAGTGATAAAATAGACTATTGCCTGAGCCACATTTTGAGCCACAGACCGAGTGACCCTACACTGAATTCAGTACATAGCTTGAAAGTGCAGTTTTTGTCTTTGGTTCTGGTCCAGATGCTTTGCCATCTTTTCTGATTTTTGAACAAGACACCAGCATTTTCAATTTAAACTTAGACTGCAGCTTCTAGACATCACAAGTACCTTATTACATTAGATTGAACTTACAGGTACAATGAAATGCAGCTTAGCATCTAATGAGAAAGTTCAAATAGTAAAGCGCAATTGACAGTGGATGTAAATGGTATATTAAGGTGCAACAGACAGTAAGGTACAATAAGTCAGCATACAAATGAAAACATGAGAATATAAATACGTGGAATTTGAATTTACAGGTAATAAATATAAGGGAGAGTGTGATCTGATCAGTTTGCATAGAAATGTGATACACACACACAAAAAAAACGTGTCCCCTTGCGGTTGGGGTGCGAGGCATCCTTTACAGACATCGTGTATGCTGCAGGTCAGTGATGGTTGGCAGCGGGTTGCTGATGAGGTGCTGAGCAGTTTTCACCAGTTATCACGCATTATCCACTGATTCTGACTTGCATAACTGCTTGAAACGTGGGCCTTTAAGGAAACATTGCATAAAGATTGCGGGTCATGGTGTAAGCTGTCATAAAAACCTTCACAGAGGGGTCTCATCTGGGGTCTTGAGATGTGAGGTTCCTCTGCCAGGTGCCGTGTTCCACATTTACTGTGAGAACACCATGTTCATAACAATTTTTGTGTGACTTCAAAGACTAGGTCTGAAATCATCTGCTTTTGGATTTTTTCTTTGCAGAAATTGATAACGTGTGACCAGCCCCAAGCCTTTCCTGGAGTGCTTTTATTCGGGCATCTTGATGAGCCCCCAACAGCTGATGCTAATAAGCACCTTCGCTGCGAGCTGAAGGTAGCCATACTTCATGAGGTGGTAAGCTTTGACAGCGTTGTACCTTTTCCACAATAAAATAAAAAGCTGCAAGCTATTACAACTGTAAAAAACCTTCTCTGATGTGGTCCCTTCTCCATCCTGTCCTCATCTCCTTGCATGTTTTTACTGTGCCATAAATAACTAATGGAGAAGACATACTAATGGGGCAGACACTCTCAATGATGCCTCATAGTCATTTAATCATTTCATCATTTTTTATGTATTTCCAGTCAGTTCTTCCTGGCAGTTCTGCAACCTTATGTAACACATTTATGAATTTAATAAGTAGTTGTAAGCACTTATGCTGCAAGTGTATGGGTGTTGCTCTTTGTCACACATGCAGAATTCTTTTCAAAGTAACTGCAGGGACTGTCTGAATCTTCATGTTTTGGTGGATTTATTGGGGAACTGATTTCCATATTCTCCTATCATATGCATGCAAGCCTAACAACCATAATAAGTGTTACCCTAACCCTAAACAACCTAATCCTAACTTTAGTGTCTAATCCTAACTCTAAGCAGCCTAACCTTAACCCTCTGTGACCGCCAGCGATTTTTGCCAAACCATTTCAATAACTCTGCGAGTTTTTGTCATATACACATTTTAAAAACACCATCAGAAACCTGGGAAGGTTTTCTTTTCAAATATATATATATAGGTATAAACTAAATATATTACCGATATTACCTATACCTAACCCTAAAAAACCTAATCCTAACCCCTACAAAATTGATCCTATCTCTAACAAGCTTAACTCTAACCATAACAAGCCTAATCCAAACTCTATCTAATCTAATCCTAACTCTAAAAAGTTTCATTCAAACTCTAACAAGCCCAATTCAAACGCCAACAAGTCAAATCATAACTCTAACAAACCTAACTTTAACTTTAGCGAGTTTAGCCTTACCCTAAACAAGCCTAATCTTAACTCTAACCAGTACGGTATATCCCTAACAACTCAAATCCTAATCCCAAGAAGACTAATCATAAATCTAACAAGCCTAATTCTAATCCTAACTAGCGCTGGATATTTTCAAGAATCTGGAAATATGACATGTTTTATGATACAGGGATATGTATTGTGATATTGTAAGCTGTACAATATGTTATGAATTTTAAATCTCATTTTAGGAAAACTGTAATAGTATAAAAAAGCACCACATGCATAAAATCCAAGGAGAAAGCTTTACTTATTTAATACAATCAGAACAGTGGGATTTGCATTTGCATTTATCAGGGTCCCTGTAACAGCCAACATATTAGCTCTCTTTTCGTGCAGGTTCAACAAAAGAATAAACGTTTGCTTATATTAGTAAAAAGTGCTTGCAGGATACATAACACAGACAATAGAATTGGCTCTTCTCAAACTCTTTACTGCCTTTTTTTCAAAAACCCACACTTCAGCTCTGTACACCTTGGCAGCCATTCTAACAATTTCGGATTCAGCCATTGGTGGTAATGTTTCTAATCAGTTTGGTTTGCTAATACTAATGTTAGCGGTGCACCCCCATGCTACTTCCTATGTTCTTTATGGTCACTGTACAAATACAATGAGATGTCATTTGGAGCAAGCCTGTGCATGTTCAGTTAAGGAGTAAAATCATACAATGAGTAACAGTTATAGACTACAAGTACCGGTATGATACATTATAAATTAAAACACAAGATATATACACCGAAAATAAAGACGAAGAAAAATAAAGAATAAAATGTGGATTTTGGAAGCAAAGAAACTTTGGTAGATGATGCATATCATAAGAGTACCACTGGTGAGCTCCAGGCCACTACGCCTGCTATGTCTGCTGCCATCTTGGTTCATAGTAGTCAGTTTAAGTCGTGACACTGGAGTGGAAAACTCAAATGGTTGAAGATAGATTGCAACACTGCTACCTAGTGGTTGGAGATTTAAACACAACTGAACAAATGAACCATCTGCCTGTCATGGATCGCTCAGGGGAAGCCCCTATGACGTCACACGGGGCTCCCCTGCCACGCCCCCAGCGTTTCCCTAGATGTGAGACGAACAGCGGCCGGAGCGCATCTTTTACACTGGTCCCGAGAACCAGCAGGACTGGTTACCGTATGCCCTCCTCTACCAGCTAAAGTCTGTTGGATTGGTTAGAGAGCCTTTTTATTCGCGTCGGGCACATTTACCTGATGCGAGATTTTCAGCCTTCAGTGCGAATTTCGAGCGTTATTTCCCTGCCTGTCTGTCTGCCTGTTCCCTTGACCTCTGTTCTTCTTCGACCTCCGATTCTTCTGCCCAGCCCTCTTACTGCCGACACCAATCACCTGACCATTGCCTGTCCCCAGATCACGAGCCTGCCTGCTCCCCTGGATTCGCCTGACCCCTGCCTGTCCCCAGACTCCAAACCCAGCCTATTCCCATGGATACCGACCCCTACCTGTTCTTTCTCCTGGGATCTGTTGAGAATAAAGCCTTTTCCTTATTGGGCTGATCCGCGATTGCGTCCTCCTTATTTTTCTGGTGCCCCGCCGTAACATCTGCCATGTAACTTTGCATGTAATTTATTATTTAAAAATTGATAGCTTTTTTGAGAATTGATACGGTATCAGAAAACAAAATACAAGTGCATCGATATTTTCTTACACTCCTGATCTAACAAGCCTAATCATAACTCTAACAAGCCTAACTCTTGCAAGCCTCATACTATTTGTGGAACTCTTTTATTAATGCCCTGTTTAATTCTCTGTCTTTGAGCTCCTGATGATGGACAGTTCCCTGCCTGCTCACCCGGCCTGGCTACACATCTGCCACCTGCTTGCAGCTGGACTGCTCCACCCCTCCATCACGCCAAAGGAAGCAACTTCCTCACCTGCTACTGGACCACACCATCCCTCCATCCCGCTGAAGGAACCATCTTCTTTACCTGATTGTCCCAACATCAGCTGGACCTTCCATAATTATACGTTTACTATATACTACTCTACTTTATAAATTGGGGCTTCATTGGTTTGTATTTCCTCTGCCAACCTCAGTTGGATGGTTCCTCCCAAGGTTTTTTCCTATGATGAAGTTTTTCCTTGCCACTGTCGCCTCTGGCTTGCTTCTCTGGGGGCATTGGGCAGGGACAGTGGTGGACTCAGGTTGCTTGAAGGGCAGCAGCCCCCATTAATTTCTGATGCTGATCAGTGTCTTAACCCATCTGGGTCCGAGAGTGTTCTTAGCTCCTACATCCAAGGACAAACTCCAGTGATTTCCCAGAAGGCGCTGTCTTTGCTTGGACCTAACAAACCTGATGGCACCATATGAAGGCAAAATATCAGTCCATGTCGAGGGGCAAAAACTGTGGAGAACACCTAAGAGAAGTAAGGGAAAAAAGCAAGGTGCAAATCATACAAATTGTTGCATAGCAATATATGAATAAGTATTGGTGGGTTTTTTTTTACTGTCACACATCCACCACCTAAGTCTTCAGGGAGGTGTGAAGGTTTAGCCAGTCATGTTCTACTCTTCTGTGCTCAGTGGTTGCTAAAGAACACCTATGGTGTCTTGAGACTCCTCAGGCATTGCTGGGGCACTGACCTCACTGTTGTGTCTGTTCTGTCTGCAGGCTTGTGGCTATGGAAATGTCTCTAGAAAGCATGTCCATCAATCCATGAGACTTAGCTGATTTTATTATAATTTTTTTTTAATTTCCTGTGTGTTTAACCCTACATCAAAGTTATTAAAAACTAGCCAATTAACATTTCACAAGGGCTTTTATGGAATGAAAGTAAATATGCTCACATTAGGTGCCTGACTAACACTTATATCCAAAGCAACAGAGAATTACATCCCTTCATAGAGCGAGATTGTTTTATTGGAGTAATTCAGGTTAGGAATTTTGCTCAAGGGTCCTACACTGAGCCACCTTTAGGTCAGCAGGCTACAGCCTTAACCACTAAATGACCTACCATTGCTTAAAATTATAGGTACTGCTCATTTATAAATATTTTGGTGATTTCCTGTATGCTAAATGGGGGTCAATTAATTTAGCTTTCAAGCCCAACTTCAGGATAAAAAAAATCAGTCACTCAAAATCCAATCAAAGTAAAGTTGTTGTTTTAAAATCCATTTTATTCTGAAATAGCAAAAAAAAAAAAAAAATGCAGGCTTGCACAGATTCGTAGTGGATAAAAACTGGATTATAATTAGCTAGCAAAAAAACAAACAGAGTGGTGGTCTGTGAAGCTGTCAGTGTCGGCCGCTGTGGGAGGGTTTTTCTGCAGAGCCTCGAAAGCGAGCAGCCAAACCCGAGGGCTCGGGCTCCGGCCAAAGCCCGCTTCCAATTTCACACTGATTCTTGTAATTACTGCGTCTCGTCTGGTAGCGAGTCTTAAAAGACGTGCAGGGCAATTCCAAATTAGCATTACAGACTAAGAAATTGCTCTGGGTATGAAGCGGCCGCTAACGGTGGCTTCATCCTGGGAATCAAAGGGTGGTTTACAAGGCACCCAACAGCCAGACTGCTTTCTAGGTTAAGGGGCTGGAGACTGCGTCTCCACCGGCACGCATTCGGAGTCACTTTACTCATATGGCTAAAAATACATGCTTTAAACCGCGGCTTTTAATAACAATGTGCAAAGTCTGCTGCGCGTTAGTGGTCCCGTTAAAGAATACCGAAGGACATGTCGAAATGGTCCCATAACAAATTGGGACGCCATATAAAAAAAAAAAAAAAAAAACGCCCCTTTGATGGTAGTGACAATGACATACCATTGATGTGCTTGGCAACGGGGCCTCATGTCAACAATCTGTAACTGTGATTCCATGAGCAAGGGCACAATGTCACAGTGTCACAGCAGGACGGGCACCCTAATATGGCATTTTTAAAATGGCATGAAGATGTTTTTATTTTACTCATTAATGTCAACGTGCTTTGTGGCATTTTTAAATTTGCCTTGTTTTTACAGGACCTCATGCGTTTGCAATGCATCAGTAAGATTTCAAACGGCACTTCGGTTTTCTTTACAATGTATTTTTTTTATTAGTTTTAAAAGAGAAAAATAAACGGCCCTTCAACCATCATACTAACAACACCATAACCTGCACCTCCAGCAGTATTTGGTCATGTGATTTCTTTATACTCAGCCCCAAAGCATAAATGACTGTTGCTGGCCTGTTCTTTTCCACAAAAAACTTCAATTTATTAAAAAAAACTAAATTACATTCCTTTTAACTCTGCCTGAATATCATAAGGGAAGTCTTAAAGTACTTTCCAGTTACTTTCTTTATTGACATGCCATTTCCTGGTCTTTTCCCTCATAACAGACAAACAGGATCATCGAGGAAATGCTGCATTTCCATGAGAATGGGATTGGGAATTGGCTGCCTATAATTCAGTCTGTCTTGGCTTATTTTTGGAGCCTGTCCTTTCTTTGGATTCAGATTAATTGATACAGTTAAGCTGCCGCTCAATGCATTTCCATCCATCTTTCAGCCACTTTTTCTGAGCAAGGTTTGTGGGGAGGTCTGGGGCTGCGGTGAAACCAGGATATGAGCAGACCATAGCTCAGCGCTAGATTGATTTATGACAGGAAACCCATCATCTGTCTTCTAGCTGCTTATCCTGGTCAGGGACACATGGCCTGCAGCATATCCCAGGCAGCACAGGACAAGGGGACAGCCTGGACAGCAGGCGCACACACTCACAGTTATACCAAACGGGAAATGTAGAGGGCTCAGCGTATTAGGAAACTGGAGAGCTTTGAAGAAACTCGCATGACCCTGGGAGAACACACACACACACACACACACACACACACACACACACACACACACACACACACACACACACACACACACAC
>JAABNY020000001.1:28508773-28527678 GCA_015164015.2 Brevimyrus niger
ACACACACACACACACACACACACACACACACACACAAACACACACACACACATATGCACATATCCAGAGTACTGTGCAAAAGTCTTAAAGGTTAGGCTACCAAAGAAAATGATGTTCAAATCATCTTTGTGTTGGTCACAGCAGTGGTAACAGAGACCATGCAATATACCCATGTATTTGTTGAGCTAGTGGTGAAATTTAATGAATACATGAGAGATTTGAGATCCGAAGCTGTGTTCTTCTAGCCGTCCAACAAAATATCAATAAGTATTTGGAGAGCACACAAAGCATAACATAGATGCTCGTTACTTTTAATTATGTTGCTATTCATTTGCATATGTCCTAATGTTAAATTGTGTGTTTTTTTTTCCTGAGCAAATATACACTTACTACCCATATTCAAATAGCTTTAAACATTTTATTTGATGGATGTTCACGTGTATGAAAATGTAGAATACAGTCCCTGTCTCCGGAGTGCATTAAAACAAATGCCTGGAAATCATTGGTTGAATAAATGCCAAGCAAACGTACACAGCCCTGGCATTCCTTCATACTGAAATGAAAGCAAAAATTAACCCACACAATTAGCCAACACTCACTTTAGAGCACTTCAAAACAAAAAAAAAAACATCTGAAGTAAAATATTTTATGCCCTTTTATGTGTAAATAATTGGCCTGCACTGTGGGGTGTTCTGCTTATCTAGGTCACTGTGTTTGCTGCTGGATTGATAGGAGGGATTATTAACACATGCGTACAGACACACAAGCAGACATTTTTAAAACCAAATTTCCATCCATTGTCTAACTTACCAGCAAGCAAAATTCTTTATATCACCATCCAATAATTAAAATCAGCTTGAAGGTGCAACAATAATGAATCAAAACTAACAGACTAGCTGGTTACCATAGAAACATGTATAATTATGATAATTGCTATACAAACTGTGAATATCCTTACCCCCTGAAATTAAATAAATATACATTTTGGTAAGATGAAGTAAACGATTTCTGTTGGTATATTTTAAAGGTTGTCTAAAATGCAGAAATGCATTTTCTGTATCAGCATGAATGCCACTCCAAAGGAAAATGACACAAATCACTGCATAAAAAATGACACAATCATCGCATATAAAAATACGAACAATTAAGGTGACAAACAACAGTGCCACTGCAGTCACTACCTGCTTTGTCCATATGATGAATATTCATGAGGCCTCATTATGCTGTCATAAGGCTGGGCGCTCCTGCTTACTAGTTATTATCCATCTCTGCTTACCAATCAGTGCTCACTTATTCAGTATTTCACCTCCATAAAAGCGGATTACTCACTATTTGGCTTGCAATCAATCCTAAACAAAAAAGATGAAACTTAGCATTTTTTAATGTTTTAAACAATTACAACTTCAAAATATCTTAAAACAAACCGTTTTCTCAATTTACAGTAAAAATCACAGATATTCAGTCTCAGATATTAATAGTTGTATTTTCTATAGGTAATGCAATGTTTAAACAACATATGGAGACTGTGTGTTACACAGACATTCCTATGCATATGCTACCTGATAGTCCTAAAAATGTCTGAAATCTGTAGTATTTCTTTAAAACATTTCCTTTTGCAGAGACAGATAAAAGGCAGGCAGCCCTTGCCTGAGAAAAAGGCCTATATGAAATGTCCGCAGCAGTTGTTAGTGGATGTGGCCTGTGTACTGCATGTGACCTGTGAGTGAGGTTTGTGGGTGTGGCCTGTGAGTGAGGTCTGTGGGAGTGGCCTGTGAGTGAGGTTTGTGGGTGTGGCCTGTGAGTGAGGTTTGTGGGAGTGGCCTGTGAGTGAGGTCTGTGGGAGTGGCCTGTGGGTGAGGTCTGTGGGAGTGGCCTGTGAAAGAGATCTGTAGGTGTGGCCTGTGAGACAGATCTGTGGGTGAGGCCTGTGAGAGAGGTGTGTGGGAGTATATGTTATATAAAGTATACCTTATATACATCATGGGTAAAAAAAAGCACGATGTTTAGCCTAAAACCAGGAATGTGAATTCACAGAGGATATTTTGGGAAAAAGCACATGGAAAGCAGTAACGCTAGCCTGAGAGAGGAATGAGAGCAGAGGATGGAGCTTTGAGCTGCTCCTTGTAAAGCCGTCCAGGCTGTACACCTCATGCTGTGTCCAAGGTCAGTCTCTGCCACCTACGGGAGACTCAGACACTTTCCAACAACGTCCTTAAATGGTCCATTTTCTAATTAAGCATGTATACGACCCATGTGTAAGCTCACCATGGATAGTATTATGTATGGTAATATACGGTGTTTGGGCCTCACTGTGGATAATGGTTCATATAGTAATATATGGTGTTTGGACCTCATCATCGAGAGTGTTTTATTCTGGACTGTATAGTGTTTGGGCCTCATTGTGGACAGTGTTTTAGTCTGTACTATACAATATTTAGGCCTCATTGTAGACAGTGTTTTATTCTGTACTATTCAGTGTTTGGTCCTCATTGTAGAAAATGTTTTATTCTGTACTATACAGTATTTGGGCCTTTTCATCGACATTCTGTACTATTCAGTGTATGGGCCTCATTGTGGACAGTGTTTTATTCTGTCCTATACAGTATTTGGGCCTCATCATCGACAGTGTTTTATTCTGTACTATACAGTGCTTGGGCCTCATCATGTTTTATTCTGTACTATACAATGTCTAGGTCTCATTGTAGAGAGTGATTTATTCTGTACTATAAAGTGTTTGGGGCTCAATTTAGACAGTGTTTTCATCTGTACTATACAGTGTTTGGGCCTCATCATCGAGTTTTATTCTGTACAACTATACAGTGTTTGGGGCTCATTTTGGACAGTGTTTTATTCTGTACTATACAGTGTTTGGGCCTCATCATCGAGTTTTATTCTGCACTATACAGTGTTTAGGGCTCATTTGGGACAGTGTTTCATTCTGTACTATACAGTGTTTAGGGCTCATTTGGGACAGTGTTTCATTCTGTACTATACAGCATTTGGGCCTCATTGTGGAAAGTGTTTTATTCTGTACTATAAAGTGTTTGGGCCTCATAGTGGACAGTGTTTTATTCTGTACTTTACAGTGTTTGGGCTTTATCATTGACAGTGTTTTATTTTGTACTATACAGTATTTGGGCCTCATCATCAACAATGTATTGTTCTGTACTGAAGAGCGTTTGGGCCTCATTGTGGACAGTGTTTTATTCTGTACTGTAGGGCATTTGGGCCTCATTGTGGACAGTGTTTTATTCTGTACTATAAAGTGTTTGGGCCTCATTGTGAACAGTGTTTCATTCTGTACTATATAGTGTGTGGGCCTTATTGTGAACAGTGTTTTATTCTGTACTATACAGTGTTTGGGTCTCATCATTGACAGTGTTTTATTCTTTACTATATAATGTGTGGGCCTCATTGTGAACAGTGTTTTATTCTGTACTATACAGTGTTTGGGTCTCATCATTGACAGTGTTTTATTCTTTACTATATAATGTGTGGGCCTCATTGTGAACTGTTGTATTCTGTACTGTACAGTATTTGGGCTTCATTGTAGACAGTGTTTTGTTCTATACTATATATTGTTTGGGGCTCATTTATACATAGCACTCAAATGATAAAGAAACAGTGGACGGGGCACAGGCATGTCCATGTTTAATTGTAGCCTGTTATCCTAATGCTTTCTATATGTGTACAATTCACATGTAAATGTGTTTATAAATGGAAACACTACTGGTTTTACAGCTGGCTGCAGAAAATGCAAATTGCCTGGGATTAAGTGGAGTTTGCTTCTTCAGTTTATAGTAGTAAAGAGTTTAGTCTGAAGCCAGGGGACCATGTTACTAATCTACATGGGAGAGACAAATAGCTTACAACACAAATCAATGTCCATCTTCCATGGTTACTGAAAAAATACCAAAATAAAATGGGGGAGCTACTATGGAGCAAAGAGCACAATCAGGGGACAGATTCAGATTTAGATAACAGATACCAGTTTGTGGGCCAGATCCAGATCATCAACACCCTCTCTTGGACTATAAACAACTTGGCTGTATCCTCAAAAAGGCCAAGAAGAGGCAATTCATCTGAGGAGGCTAAAGAGCTTTGGGTTGGGACCAAAAACCCTGATGAAGTTTGATGGTGCACCATTAAGGGCATCCTAGCTGGATGCATCACGGTGTGGTTAGGTAAGCTAACCATTCAGGGCATCAGATTACTGCAAAGCACTGTCCCAACTGCTTCAAAGATCATCAGCAGACCTTCCATAGCTCCAATTCATCTACCTCTCCCACTGTCAGAAGGGGGTTGAGTCCATCATCAGGGACGCCAACCACCTTGCTCATGCCCTATTCACACTCCTACCTACTCAAAAGCATTACCACTGCATCAGCACCCACACTACTTGCTTTTGTCCCTAAGCCATCAGGACGCTAAATAACCAGTGACCTGCACCTGTCCCCTGACTGCACTGTACCGTGTGCTGAGGTTAATATTCCCCTCCTGCACTTTACTGCCACTACACTACCTCTGTCTTTATTTGCGGACCAGAATCTCCAGTGCATCACCAATTTATTGCTTACTTATTGTCCACTCATTCCTATACTGCACAAGTCTTTTGTCTTGCACTATTGCTTATTGCATCATTGTTTGTCCTACTGACCCCCCTCCCCCAGGCATCTGTCCCTTCCCCCACAACTGTACCATAAGAATTGTCACTGTGTTCCTCAGAACATATGTGGCAATATACCTTGAGACAGATCCAAGGAGCACATTCAGTTCCTCCTTATATATTTATATATTTTTCCTTGCTGCAGTCTCACCTTCTTAATGTGCTTCCCAGCCTCCACCTGCTCTGCCCCCGGGCCTGTGCTTTCCTGCCAAAAGGAATCAGAAACGCTTCAGTGGAGGTTTGTCCTCCTCAACAGTGCCCTGGGCCTCACGGTTCCCTCTGCAGGTCGGGAGGCTCCCAGCGCGGGACCTAATGCAGGAAGAGTGGGCTGACGAATAAAGCACTTCTTCTGAAACGCTACTGCAGCACCGCCCTGAAAATTCTGCCAAACTGTGGCTGCTTTGCTCCAAGGGAGCTTGTACTTCCCCACACTTAAACAAGAACATTTGTGGCATAAATACAGAAGAAATTGTGTTTGTCTTCTAAAATTTTTACATTTTGCATCACATTACTCCCTCCTACAGGTTGGATAAATATCTGTGAAATATTATGACTTTGCGTGCATCCTGGCTGCCTGCAATAGGGCAGACTTTAGCTGCAGTGCCTGCCTAACAGGATTGCTTGTGATGGTATCCACGAGATATCCAGGCAAGCACTAAGCAATTCAAACATGCATATATAACTCTTTGGGCAAATCAAATATAAATATTATTATTGACAATAGGAATATTTAGGCCATTACTGAGCAAATGAAATCTTTCCAATCATTTTTCTAGTAAAGAATCACTTCCCATCCCGGCCAGCAAAACCTTTAAGGCTGGGGAATGGCCCGGACATCCCAAGCCTTGTGACGCCCGCCGTCCTGCATCTATTGCACCCCCAAATATTAATGAAGCGCCAGTCTCGCGGTGCCCACTCTGCGGCATGTGCGTGTGCATGCTTGTGTCCCACCACGCTGGTGGAGAGCACGGGCATACGCAAACAGATCGCCCAGATAGCCCCCTTCCCTGCTTCGCCAAGGCAGCCGGGACAGTTACACAGTACATTCACCACAGCTGTTCTACACTGTACAGTGCACTTGTCAGCCAAGGAGTCGCCACTTATTCTAAAGTTCCCAAGTTCTAGAGTAAATTCCGTCCTGTATAAATGAGTCACCGGTGAAGCTATGGAGGGCTGGCTGCAGCAACCTCACGAGCTCCTCAGAATCTCTCTGATCAGAGTGGTTTGGTGGTTATTAATGCAGAGGTTTAACTATGGCTCATCCCACAGCAGATGGGTCAGCAGTGGGGAGGTGTGTGGCTCACTGGGTCTGGACACTGTGCTTGTTGCCAGATGGTTGCTGGTTTGAATCCCAGGGTTGGCAGAGTGATGTCACCATTGTGCCTGGGAGCTTAGTCTCCAATTCTTCCGGGTCTGTCTGGTGCTATATGTTGATTTGTATAAAAGAGTCTGATAAATTTTAAAATGAGAGACATCAGGGACCTTGTGGTTCCTGATGGGATGCTGGTGTGGCCATGGTGGTTTGTGTTGTGTCTGTATTATTAAATAAACAGTCTCTTTGATGAACACAGAGGGGATAAATTATTGAGCTGACTGCTGCAATGGGGCTTTTTCACATTGTCTGTGGCTCCTGTCATCCCATTCAAAAAACGGGGAAAACCAGCATGAAAAAAATAAGTGATGGCATGAACAGCGCCAGTTTATATTTGATTTCTGAAGCAGCAGCTGGTGCTTTCTGGAGTAAAGTACAGTGAAGAGAAGAGCAATTGAGGATCTCACCAGAGTATTTTTATATGATTAATCACATTCTGCATCTCTTGAGTAATATAATTGACACCAGGGTCAGTTTGATTCTGTGTATCTTTGATTGAGAAAAGGAATCACCAACCTATCCATACAAGGACCAATGTCTCCTTGGCAAAACTCATCTATGTCCACGGTAAAATGTTCTGACTATGAAAAAAAAGAACTACTGACTACAATGCCTGTGGTAAAACTGCATTTTTTCCACCTAATATGCCATCAAATATGCACTAAAACGCACTGTTTAATACTCATTGTCAAATACATGTCAGATACCCTCTATGAAATATGCGCTGTCTAATACACACTATCAGATATGCACTGCCTAATATGCACTACCTAATACACACTAATGTGCCCTGCCAAATATGCACTGACACATTCACATTAGTTCCCATATTTAATATGCATTGTCTAATACTTGCTGTCAAAGATACACTGTCAAATATACACAGTAAAATACTCACTTTCAGATATGTCAGATAATATGCACTGTCAAATACTCACTGTCTAATACTCACTGTCTAATACGCACTGTCAAATACGCACTGTCAAATAGGCACTGTCTAATACTTACAGTCAAATATGCACAGTCAAATACACCCTGTTTAATACGCACCTTCAAATAGGCACTGCCTAATGAGAACTATCAAATACACACTGTCTAATGAGCACTGTAAAATCTGGACTGTGTAATACGCACAGTCAAATTCACACTACTCAATGCACACCATTTTATATGTCTTGTCAAATACGCACTCTAAAATATGCATTGTCTAATACATACTCAAAAATACACACTGTCTAATACGCACTATTCCTTCCAATCCTGTGAGGGTGTTCAGATTCTAGAATCTCTCAGAAACCCCCAGATGGCTCCACCAGTCCCTAGCAAAGCCTGTTCTAGGACCTTTTCTGATTTGATTCGCCTGGTATCCATAAGGCTCAGCCTGGCTCTGTATGAAGATGCCATTTTGTCACTGAGCTAATGGACTGCATTTGCCAGTGACAGCTGTGGCTTTTCACGCAGGTTAATAAATACATCCATCTCTCCATTATGCTAGGTGAGAGTGTGGGTTCTGGAGGTCCTGTCAGAGCAGGAGCAGGTTCTGCCAGCCGTCATATGGCCTCTCTATTCTACCTCCCATCACAGGTAGATGCCAGGAAGTCACCCCATAGCATGACATGTTTCACTCAGTCGAGGTTCGAATCTCGCCCTTGTCAGAATAGCCACATATGCTACGGGCCCTTGTGTAAAGCCTTTACCCCCCCCCCCCCCCCCCCCCCCTTCCCCAAGGATACTTCTGCATTGAGGATCCCAAAGACCATTCCCACATCTGAAATACTGCGCTATATACTGCGCTGAATGCACTACAGCTTCATCAAGTTATACAAAGGTCATCTTAGTGCGCTGTACTCGCTGTTGTGATTTTCACCGTGAAATACATATTTTTATTCCCTTTTTGTTTATTTCAAATTGGTGAGCTACCTGTGTAAATCTGTGGAAATTGACCACTAATGCATGCAGCAGTAATATATCAAATGTGATATAGCTGCCATTTGTCATTACCTGTGGATGCTAAATCCACTAAATTGGTAACATGTATTAGCCACAGCGGCTATAGGTATGCAGCATGCATCACGCACAGAGGCTATGGGTATGTGCCGTGCATCGGCCACAAAGGCTATGGGATCTGCAGCATGCATCAGGAAGAGGGGCTATGGCGTCTGTCGCATGCATCATCCACAGCGACTATTGGGAATGCAGAATGTGTCATCCACTGAAGCTAAGGGGACTGCAGCATGTGTCATTCACAGAGATGAAGATCCAGCAACTCCCTGCAAAGTCACGAGCCTGAAATTAAGCTCAAGTGATTGCATCCCCTGTAGGATCTCCTTGAAGCCTTCTAATCCCGGGGTGCATATTGCTGGATCAGATGACCGTGACGCACGACTGTATTTCATCATAGACGTTTAAAACTTTAAAAGCCATTGCAGGCACTCTATTTCGGGAGTGTGGCCGACGCACATGACGACAACGATGGAGAGGCTGTTCCATGCTGAAACAGTACATGGGGAGTGACCCACTGCTGGGTGCAAGAAAGAGAGTAACGCATTTTCAGCAAGCTGTGTGAGCCTGATGAATGGATACTACAGTGTGCCGTGGTGACGTGCGGTATGGTGATGTGGCTGTCCTGTCCACGGGACGGGCCTGTTTCCACATGGTGATATGCTGATCCCCTAACCCAGCGTTTCCCAATCCGGTCTTTAGGGAACCACAGTCTGTCCATGTTTTTGCTCCCTCCAAGCTCCCTGCCAGACAGCCCACATTCATGGGAGGGAGCAAAATTGTAGACTATCTGTAGGTCCCCGAGGACCAGATCGGGAAACACTGCCCTAACCATTAACCTTATGACACCTTTCACACTCCAGGGTTGACTTATACTGTAACAAGCCAAGACAATTCATCATAAAAAAATGTATCCATTAATGTGCCCAGGAAGAGACCGGCTTTATGTTGCTAATTATTTGTTGCTGCTTACATTTTTAACCTTTTAAAATTTCTCTCCAGTGTAATAGCAATGAAATCTTGTTTTGATCCTTTTCATTACTGAATGGTCAAATGCATCCTTTACTGTAAGTTAGTTTGCAGAAAGAAAATGTAGATATGCATGATTTAAAATATCCAAGATTGTATAAGAGAGACATGGGATGTTCTGCTTATTTAGCTCACTTCATCACCTCCTTTTTTTCTACCTTTCCTGTCCATTTTATGGCATCTGTAGTTTCTTTTCCCATTTGTTAATTTTCCCTTTTACTATGCAAAAAACCAACACCAATAGTAATGCTCTGAGAAGTATGACATCACTGTGCTTTCATGGCATGCCATTCTCTCTTTGGATCATTGCTTTTAGCGGCTTGCTGCTGACAAAACAAAGACAGGCATCAAACTGTAACCACTAACATCCTTTTGCAGAACATGTTCATAGTTTTCTCTTAGACGTGCGTCAGATTAAACCAAAACTTTCACCCTTTCAACTTTCACTTGAAGACTTATTATAAACACTGTTCTTATTTTGTCTTACTACAAAAAGAAGCTGAACTATTCATTTATATTTATCCTCCAACTGCACATATTTGTGACAGAAAAACTTTGACATAGACAATCAGAGAAAACAATGAAACATGGGACTATAGGAATGATATTATAGCCTCTTTATACATTTCTGTGTATAATGTTTACTGCATTAGTAGGTAAGCTTGGGGAAGCAATGCAGTCTCACTATATATTCAACACTGAGTATTTCTAGTACATATATTGGGTTTTAGAAAATAATTTATTTGAGTATTAGCAATAGCAGTCTATTAAAAATGATGCCGGGAAGCTTTATGGCCGGTTAGCAGATGAGGAAACTCTAGATAGTCAATCTAACCATGAATGGAAATGGTGGTTTGCAAAGTCATCAAATGCTTAGTGAGGAAATATGGCCAGTGACGGCTTTCTTGTAACTGTAGCCTTTGTGCAGTTTTATTTTGCCATCCATCTTCCATAACGGTTCATCCGGTGCAGGGTCAGGGTGTGCCTGAGGCATCCTACAGGATATGCTGCGGTGGAGGGCAGGGGGGACCCATGAAGCAGAAGTTCAGGTCCAGAAAGTACAAATACAGATTAAGTTGTGTCTACCAATTAGCTGAATACTCTGTGCTTATACCTCTTTATACTCATAACCGGTTGGATGAAACAAAATCTTTGTCCGGAATTGTGCATTCTGAACCTGAACTTCCAACTTCTCCTAGGATGGATGTCAGCCCATCACAGTCAGACACAAAAGGAAACATAAAGGCACAAATTTACTATAAGTTCATGGATTTGCCTTGCGGGAGGAAGTCGGCGTCCTGAACGAAATTGCTACAAACACACAGACACTCACACAGCTGGGTGTGCAATTCGAACCCACAACCCTGGTCATCCAAGGCCATAGTGCCAACCACTCAGCCACATGGATTCCATGTTTTTCATTAAATTCATGTAAATAACACCTGTGTTCTGTGGTTACCGCAAACATATACAGTTTTACAAGCATAGTAATGTCAGAATGTCAGTAAAGCCAAAATGATACAGTATTTTGTACTTGGGTTACGATGCAGAGGAATATCAATCCAGCGTCTGTTCAGCATCACTTTTCATGACCAATCTGTCTCAACTGTTATGACTAAACAGCAGTGAAAAGGGCAGTCAGCACTAAGAAGTACTGAACGAAAAACACTTTTAACCCAAAAGTCACTGGAAATAGTCTGGCTTTTGTTATTGTGGAAAAAGCATTTAACCTGTATTCTCTCAATAATTATTATGCTTTATAAATAAAATGTAAA
Source organism: Brevimyrus niger (assembly GCA_015164015.2). NCBI lineage: Eukaryota > Metazoa > Chordata > Actinopteri > Osteoglossiformes > Mormyridae > Brevimyrus > Brevimyrus niger. The sequence continues at coordinate 28,519,618 of JAABNY020000001.1, forward strand.
AAAGAAGCTATGCAAATAGCTTTGAATAAAGTTGTCTGTGGAGCTCTGCTATTGAGAACTCGGAATGCTAGTTGGTAGAACATCAGACTTTAATCCTAATGGTCCAGAGTCCCTGTTCGGACAGCGATCCTTTTAGAAGTCTGCCGAAAAACAGCTGCTTGTATCTTGTTACTCTGAAAAACCCAGGTGCTGAAAAATTCATTACATGACATGGGAACTTTACCAGTCTTCCGTAATTTTTGGCTCAGTAGGTTAAGGGCGCTGTGCCTATGATCAGAGCGTCACCAGTTCAAAGGACCGGCAGTTCCCTGAAGAGAGCCCTTAACCTCCAATTGCTCCAGGGGCTGTCTGACCCTGCATGAATAAAATGTAAATAACACCAATAATCACTGAGCATCTGTTAGAAGCAATGGTGCCACATTCCCAATTTTTTTATTAGTGACTTTGCAGGTTGTCGGTTCAATTCCCAAGGTCGATGAAGTAGTTGCATCACTGTTGGGCTCTTAACTCTAAAAAAATACTCCAGGAAACAGCTAACCCTGCACTCTGACCCCAAACTCGTATCTTATATATCTGCTCGTCTCAAAGGAGAGGAAGATGGGATATGCGCAAACTGAAGAACTGCTGTGTAGCTGTGCTCATACAAATGGCTAACAACTCCCCTTTTCATTTATCAAATCTTCTGGCTCAGAGGCATAAAGTCACTGTTGGGTCCCAACAGGGACACTGTGGGCTGCCGCTCTTTGATTTGCACTTGCATGCCACTTTGGACATACGTGTCTGCTAAATAAGTAAATACAATGTAAAAAAGTATTCAGTATATCCATTCATTCATCTTCTGACTGTTTATCATGGTCAGAGCCATTGGGCATTCAGTACATATGAACTGTAAATCAACATTTCAGTGACCGGATGCAAGATATTTAGCAGGGCACATTGGCCAATGCCAGCTAGATAAGGAAACGGATGAAAGGAAACCAGAGGCTGAAATGATCAAAACTGAAATTAAACAAAGGAGTCACCACGTAGCTGTAAGACAGCAAGGAGCTATTCCATGCTACAATTTCTTTCCCTTGGGAGCAGATATCTAATCTGACTCCCAATGGCAAGAATAAATGACTTTAGATATGGCAGAGCATAACAGGCCTAGTCTGAGTCAGTAGTGACTCAGGAAATGACATCATACATGTACAAAGCAGCCGGCCAGCGCCAATCTGTTCCCTGTATCACATCCGTGTTGCTATTGATTAAGACACCAAAAAAGCTGTTGCAGTTGAGACTTTCTCAGTACTTTTATGTTTTTCTGTGGTGTTTTTAAGATATTATTTGCAAGACTGAGATTCACCGTGTATAGTTAGACCCTATGATGCAGTTTGTATAATTAGAAAATGACGCATATGTGTATTTGAAGTGATCTGTAAATCATCCTCTCTAACCAAGAGAATGGCCATTAGGTTCACAAAGCTGGTAGAGACATACCTAAAAATCTTCCTCTTGTGATTTGTAATATGAATATATGCTATTTTTTGCAATATAAATGTAACTGTAAACAGCATTTTTATATTAGTACTTATAGACCCACAATCCTTGTTTCCGATTAACCCTCAGATGGTGTCCTGCGATGGTCTGGCATCCCAGGTTCTGTCCTGGGCCCCTCAATTGTGCCCCAGGGCCATAGGATAAGCAGCTTAAACACAGATGATAATTTTCCTTCCAAAAATCCATCTAGTACTGAAGTATTTTGTTCTTCTTCTATCCTGGTTTCACCTCCGATTTCTGTCATAGCAGAACACCTAGTTCTGCAGGAGACCTTTTGGAATCACATATGAGACTGCAGATACAATAAGCTTAAATTCCTCTGCATGCTTCCAGGAGTTTGTTGGTCCAGCAGATGGAAGCCCTCCACTCAGGTGAGATCACAGGCCCTGGCGTGAGCACTGACACGCATGCCACGGTGCATGAGACGGGCCTGTGTGCCCACGCACAGCAGCCGTCACTCTGGTGTAGGGAGGTCCGACGGACCACCAGGCCAGAGTTACAGCACACCGCCCAAAAAACTCAAACACACGCTGCCCAAGGAAAATAACATATGCCGGAAAAATGCAGGTGTCATGGGCAAACTAAGGGCTGTTTAAAGGGCTTTCCTCTGAATGTTCCCGACGTCTGCTTGCAATACGCGATAACATCTGGAAGAATTGCAGGGAAAAGGTAAACATTCCCATAAACACAACTGATATGAAATACGCTCCAATTGTGTTTATCAGTAATGAAATTGATTAATTTCATATTAATTAAATCTTATTACGATTTTTTTCTCAGGAACTTTGGGCTGTCGGGTCATTCAAATACATGACTTAATTTAAAGCTATCAGCTCTCTGAATATGATTGGGCTGCAGCGGGAATCCCACAGAACAGAGGGAGGGCATGCAAACTCCACACACACAGAGCAGGAGTGGGACTCATTGGAGGTGTGAGGCAACAGTGCAGCCCACTGAGCCCCCCCCCAGGAGGAAAGCATTGTTATTTTCCACAGCATCGTCGGGTAGACTGGATTTATCTGGATTTATCACTCTTTAATTTAGAATAGATTACACACAATGAAAATGATTTAATTCTCATGAGATTTCTTGTTCCTAGAAGAACACATTAAGAGCCTATATATGTTAATATAAACCAATAATTAAGAAATTATATTTAGGAAATCTCTGTTTAATATGAGGATCCCTTTGCTCCATTGCACAGGAAAGCTATTACTTTTAGAAATCTATTGCTTTGGGAATGATAAACCCCCTTTAATTTTAAAAACAAGCAATTGAGTGATTATGAGTCACCTTGTGTTTTATTTGAAAGGGTTATTTAAGGTCACAGTATTACTGAGAGTAAATATGCTTAGAACCATAAACACTGGCACGTCTTAGGTGTTCTTGTTTGCGTTCAGTCTGCATTTCTGCTTGTACTGGTCAGCAATCCAGCTTTATTTCTCCAATACGTAGTTATTGTAGATCCCATATATCTATATTCTATCTGATGCATCTGTAATATAATTTTAGCAACGTTCCTGCCATTAGTTTTATTCTGAGAATTTGTTGGATCATACAGACCATAACTTCTCATTTAAATTAATATTTTCACTTTAACTATGCTAATAATTAATTCTGACAAATTAGTAAAATTCCACTTAGAAAAATGATGAGCGAGTAACTTAATTATAATTATTAAATTAAAAGCAGAAATCCAGTTTGCGTTCATGCTATGTTAAAGTACAAGTCATCCCATTCATTTTACAGTTACAATAATATTTATGCAATATACATTCACTCATCAACATGCTGCTGCTATTTAGCTGTGAAGCCAGTGCTTTTTCCATAAACTAACTTGCAGTTCAACCCATTAATACAGCGGGACATTTTTCTGGAGCAATCCAGGTTAAATACCTTTCCTAAGGTTAATACAGCACGGCCCCTCCTGAGTCCTGAGACTCGGAAATATAGTTGACATGTTACCACCCTCAGTTAAGGCTGAAGCTGTTAATGTGATCAAAAAAAGACTGGGTTTGAGTCCTTTTGTAGCCACCCCCGCCTCTTGCTGACGTGGTATAGCCCAGGCATTACTGACCGAGGCCAGTGGACACAAGTCATCAAAAGTACACCGAGAGCCCGTCTGCCCTCAATTATGGTCTGGGGGTAGGCAGTGTCTCAGACAGACCCCATGCGGATAGACCACAAGGATTTCCCTTCAGACCAAAGACCAGTGGTTTGGTTCTCAGTTCTCCTTGTGTGTGACCTCACTCAAGTATTTGGATTGGAAGGATGCAGACCTACGTCTCAGTCAGCTTTATTTGTGAGTTTATAGATATCTACAAAACTGGAAATGTTGGGTTGAAATGGCAGGTCTGTCGCATACACTTGCTACCATGCATGATCCAAGTTTGCATCTCGAAAATCATATCATGAAAAACCAAACGGTGAGATAATTTCTCAGTCTTACTTTGTAATACTCTGATGGTCTTTGATGTTGATCCAGATGAAAAGCAAGTCTTTGCAGATCTCTGCTTCTGAAGGAGAAAGTGCCTAAAAGAGTGTTAATAACTGTTTAGGGGGCTAGAAACCCACCAAACATCCTCAGAACCAGTTCAATGCAAATCCTCTAAAATTATATCAGTGTGAGGTATGTGCATCCTGTCTGTAATGTATCAGCTCTGAAAAAAGCTCCACATTACAATTTTATGACAGGAAGCACACAAAGTCATCACATCAGGTTTACCTTCTGTGACATTTTAGCTTTTATCTGTAAGACAGAGTAAAGCTCGATGTGGACGGGAGCTTGTTGCCCCGCCTTTAAGGTTTTAACATTCATTGAAACCTTAATTTCACTTTCCAATTAGGTGCCAGAAGCCTGTAATTGAAAACTAATCCACAGACATAATACTTATTGACGACCCTCAGCTGGTTGTGTGGGTGGCCCTCCTTTCATGTCAGCTAGTTATTAAACAGCCATAGCCGTGCCATTTCTAGATCAGAATTAAGTTTCAAAGATTTCAAATATCTACTAGAGGAAAAAATAATCGCATTCTTCTGGATGAGTTGCCTCAACAAAACTGAAACATTCAGCTGCTTATCATCTCGCTGGAGATTCCTGAAGCCTATTTCAGAAGACAAACCTGAATGGGATGCCAGTCCGCTGATGGACGCACATTCTCACAATCACATTGCATGGGGCAATTTAGAGATGCCAATTAGCCAACTACACATCTTTAGATTGTGGGAGAAAACCTGGGCAAACTCCACACACTACACCGAGTCAGGATTTAGACTGAACCCTGGAGGTGCCACAAATTGAGCCACCATGCTACCCGGTAAACTACTGCTGTGAAATCATTCCCCTAGTCTTACATTTAAACTTCCAACCTTCTGATTATGTCTGTCCCATAATAGTTCTTCCCTGTACTTCCTACGTTCCATTCAAGTAGCTGTTGTCTAGAAATCATTGCTGTTAGTGGAGTTCTACTACATATGGTCTCACGTCACTGAAAAAGGTTCTATTTATAAACTCTGGTCTGACTCCGCCCACTACTGGATAACACATGATACAGCTAATCGGACAAGAGAAAACAGGACCTACTAAATCAACAGGGCAGCCCTTCCTGAGGCACTGTTACTTTGAATTCTATTAAGAGGCGATTTTATAACAGAAGAAATAAAAATTAAAAAATTAATAAAGCAGAACCAAAAATAAAAACTAAACATTTAAGTGGTATATTTAGGTTTTCCTTAATTCCATTTCTAATTTACAAATTTATTTTATCCCTGCACACATGTACTGAATAACTGGTTGGAAGATGTATGAACATTAATTTGATGTATTCCTATGCTATATATTTCATACTCATGCATTAAATATCGACCTTGCGAGACTGTTGGCTAACTAACCATCAGCCCCACACTCCTTAAGCCACTGCTGTCTCTGATGCAGACAGACACTCCGCACCACAGAAACCTGCTTGTTTTCTTTCTCTCCTGTTACAATAGAAACCCATCATTTTCCTCTGAGCGTCTGGGTAACTGCCTGAGTCACAGGACCTTTCGGGAGCTTGATTTCCGACTCCTCTGACTGCCTCCTATGTGGTCTGGCTGGTGGAGGGGGGGGGGGGGCTTTAAAAGAGGAAGATGTCTCATACAAAAAGAAAAACAATTACACCCATGGGGGTGGGCGACTACACAGTGCAGAGCTCCAGTCCCCCGACACCAATGGCCGATGAAAGGTAAAGTAATACTGTAATATTGTAACAAGTCAGTTAGTCCGTACATGTATGGGTTTGGCAGTAGATGAATCCACAGCAAGGATAATCCAAATGCACGCCAGCCAGGGCCACCAGACTTGTTTTCTGTACGATTGTGGCTTTTTAACAGTTTGAACCCGTCAGGCTACACACAGCGTTTTGTCTCGGCTTTTTATTCCCCTTGTAAAGCCGGGAGGAGCGTAGCAGGCGGGGCTCCTGCCGTTCGGGCAGCGCCGCCCACGCTAGCGGCCCGTCGGGTCCCGGGCTCAGCCCAGCGTATAAGGCTGGGCTTTCATAACCTGCGCCGGCGATGCACGAGCGTGGGGGAATCGGGTTTTAACAGTTTGTTTTTCAAAGGTTGCAAATAAGGCAGCACTGATTCAAGGCCCTGCACCCCCCCAGCCCCACTCTCCCGCGGGGCCCGGCCCATGTGGGTGGCTCTGGAAACGCTGACCGAAGCCCAGTGGCCGCATGATGCGGGCGGATAGGGCAGAGGGAAAGCGTCCCCAGCACCTCAGCTGTGTGCCGCCCCTCTGGAGGGGGGAGGGGGCTCCTCATTGGCCGTTCACCAGAGGGAGGAGGCTCCTTATTGGCCGTTCACCAGAGGGCGTGGCATAGAATCCATCACTGTCGACTGTTTATGGGTTATAGGGGGAAAATGTTTTGTGTTTATTTTTACAGCCCGGCGTGGGTGCCACAAACCGCAGATAGCACCGCTAAGACTAGGAAGGCTGGTGTCTCCTGCCTCAGCCTCATCTATTAGTTTGCTTGTTAAGTCAAAAATGACTTCAGACTCAGGCCCTAAATGATTTATTATAGTATTTATTAATACAATTTGGCTTCGGACTTTGGGAACAAATGAGGCAGTTTGCATCTTCTTAAAAATGTCTGCCTGAGGCCCGTATCAGAGGATTAGAAGGTGCATCACAGCGCTGAATTAAGGGGATGCTTGCTGAAACATGGTCCAATCAGTATCGCCGAATGGGGCCTTGGCTTGACATGTGTGTTCCTTAGCTCACAAGATACGATTTTCCCAGACATTGCAAAGGCTGTGTCCGGGATCCCAGAGCCCCAAGAGGGGCAGAGCGACATTTCAGCCTTAGCCAGATTATGAAATCAGCTAAACTTTTGTTTATCTTCCTTGAAGTAGAAAGATTTAATATTGTATGTTTCAGATATATTTTTGACTCCACCTTCTAACTGCTTATACTGATCAGTAGAAGGAGCCTATCCTTCCCAGCACAGAGCATGGGAATGGGGTACAGCCTTCTGGGATATAACTGATTTGTGATTCTCCTCTTTGCTATATTTATTAGTAAATCAATTAATCTTTTATCATTCTGTATCTGAAGCTTGAGAAAGAGGATTAAGTGAATACAGTGTTTCTCTTAAGCAAATATATTATTCCATCATTGTGACTCATTATTTCAAGATATAAAGATGGAAATGGTGCCGCTATTTGATTGAAGAAATCATGAATGGTCAGATTGAGGTTCAGCTCAAGGTCAGGAGGCTTGCATTCCTTTGACTTCAGTCAGTCTCGCTGAGTCAAAGGGGTCACTTTGTTCTGGTGTTTAGGGATGTTTTTCTGGAAGAGATGAAGACATGAGCCTTGCTACTTGACCCCCTTGACCCTCCTCACAGCTTTGGCAGACTCCTGCACATGTGCATGTGACCCCAGGCTTTCCACGCCTGGGAAAAGGGGAGCTCCTGTTCCGGGATTTACGACCTCCAAATCCATGATCCCTAAATCACAGATTTCAGTGAGAAGGGTGGCCAAACCGCGCAGAGCGCCATTATAATTAAACAGGAACGCTCGAAAAGAAAACAAATTAATCCTTTTCCTGGCCAGGGTAGGCTAGTCATCTCCTGGCGGGGCAGGGGGGTCTTTCTCAGGCATACTTCAGATCATATTACTCAGAGAGATCATATCCTGCTCATACACACAGGTTTCGGGGCCCGCATTAGGGTTTAGGGACCATACACTGCTCCCACACACAAGCTTTGGGGCCCGCAATGGGCTTTAGGGACCATACACTGCTCCCACACACAAGCTTTGGGGCCCACATTGGGGTTTAGGGACCATACACCACTCCCACACACAAGCTTTGGGGCCCGCATTGGGGTTTAGGGACCATACACTGCTCCCACACACAAGTTTTGGGGCCCGCAATGGGCTTTAGGGACCATACACTGCTCCCACACACAAGCTTTGGGGCCCACATTGGGGTTTAGGGACCATACACCACTCCCACACACAAGCTTTGGGGCCCGCATTGGG
>JAABNY020000001.1:28527778-28554623 GCA_015164015.2 Brevimyrus niger
CATTGGGCTTTAGGGACCATACACCGCTCCCACACACAGGCTTCGGGGCCCACATTGGGCTTTAGGGACCATACACCTCTCCCACACACAAGGTTTGGGACCCATTCCATCAAACTCTCCATGAGCTTGCTGCTCATGTAGGTCCTACAGCCCCAGCTGAGGCCCAACAAGCTCACTTGGTTCTGCCACCCCTGAGGCTCCTGTCCTGAGTGGGTTTGGCACCTAAAACCAGACCGTAAGCCGCAGGGAACAGGTCCAGGGCACTGGGGATCAGGCTTTTACTTCATGTGCTAAAAAAAATACAAATGGAGACATCCTGAAGACGTGCAATACATTCTTACACATACTTTAACGGCTCATTGTTTTATCTGCACCATCACAGTAGGCATTTATTCTTGATTTCATTAGCATCCAGGAAGTACAGGGAAGAATACCATTGTTGTTTCATTTTACACTGCTTCTCCGTTCTTTCCTTTGCACAGCTACTGATGTCAGATGTCAGAAGTATTTTGAGAAATATTTTCTTTTGGTTCCCTTACACAGATAGTTTTAGTACTTATTTACTTATAGCAGGTTTGTGTTGTTAATTATTGGCATTTTTTCATTTGAGGCATATGAGTCAAGCCTGTTATAAATTGTCTACCAAAGAAAATCTTCTTTTATGTTATCGTACTGAAAGATTTTTTAACAACAGCAAGCTGCTGTCTTATTTGTTCAATAATGTATTATTGTATCTGACCACCAATAACTTGTTTTCCTAGAGTTGAACATAGTCACAATGTATTTTCTACCAATTATGATGCAATTTAATATGCCATTAATTGAATGATTATTTATTCACTTTATGCGTTAATTAATGTGTTAATTGACTGACAACCATAGTTTGTCTGTGGATGTATGTAGGTGTGTGTGTATGTGTGTCTAATAGGATTTGAAGCACTCCAGTTCTATCTGAGAAGGGCACTGCTTGGTCTTATATCTGGTCTGTCTAGACACAGAGTGAGCCCCTCTATCCTGGCACCTTTGTGGCTGTAAAAGATGGAGAGCATCTTAACCATCTGTCCTTCACTTGTAGAGATCGCGGAGGACCTGGTGTTATGAACACAACGCAAGCTCTTTGCAGCTTTTTCTCAAGTTGTTTTTAGCTTTTAAGAGTTCTGAAATGCTTTATGTGGTTTAGCAGGCCTGAAAGTAAAACACTGTGTTATTAGCGTTAAAAAGTCTGAAGTCTTGTCACAAAAAAAATCCTGGATATTTCAAGCTTCAATATGCTTATTGTCTAAAAGACTTTCATTACATAATATTATGAAATGCACAGTTTACATAGCAAATGACTTTCACAGAAAACCTGTGGTTCTTCTCTGTGGTTTGAGGTTCTGGTCTAAAATTCTGGCCCACCTACAGCCAGTTTTGCACTACTAAAAAGACCCCACCTGGCCTATGACATTATTTTTCACTGAGCAATTTTAATTAAATTTATTTTTCACAGCTGTGCATCCAGAAATCAAATCAGGCAAAAGAAATTTGCTTTCATGTTTTGCACTTTACTGACATATAACTTCTGATTCATTTGGTTACCCTTTAATGCTTTGTTTTGAAATCCACCTTAATTATAATAAAGTGAGTCACAAATGTGGGAAACACACATTTTGCTTTCATGTGGATAAAAGCATTGTTTCAGAATGAATGTCTAGAGAAAGGTAACCTCATGTAAACAGAACACTTTCATGTAGTTTAAGAAAACAGAAAATGCAGCTATATATCATTATACAGTACACCTACTGCGCACTTTATTAGGACCATTATAGTATCACCGGATTGGCATCCTTTTGCTCTCAGGACACCCTCACTTTTTCATGGCATGGATTCCACAACATAATGGAAGTATTCCTGTGAGATTCTGGTCCATGCTGACATAATTGCATCACACAGTTTTTGCAGATTTGGCAGCAGCATATCCTTGCTTAGAATCTCCCATTGTACCACACCCCAAATGTCTGGATTTAGATCCAGTAACTGAGAAGGACACTCAAGAACACTGAACTCATTATCCTGTCAACAAACCAGCTTGAGATGACTTTTGCTTTGTGACATGGTGCATTATCAAGCCGAAAGTAGCCTTTAGATGATGTTTAAATTGTGGCCAAGAAGAGATGGGCATGGTTAGCAACAGTATTCAAATAGGCTGTGTCAATCTATTGGTGACTGAATGATATTAACACAGCAAAGTGTGTGATATAAAACATTGCCCACAGCATTAGACTAACAGCAGCCTGGACTGTTGGTGCGAGGCAGCTTAGGTCTATGGAGTTATGCTGCCGACATTAAATTCTGACCATACTGTCTGTGTGCCTCAGCAGAAATCAAAATTCATCAGCGCAAGGTACATTTTTCCAGTCTTCAACTGTCCAGTTATTGGTGAGCCTGTGCCCACTGTAGCCTCAGCTTTCTGATTTTGGCTGAGATCAGCCAAACCTGACATGGTCTTCTGCAGTTCAAGCCCATCTGCCTCAAGGTTCGCTGTGTTGTGCATTGTGAGATGCTTTTCTGCTTACTAGTTGTACAGAGTGGCTATCTTAGTTACAGTACTGCAACCTTACAGTCTGGCCATTCTGTCCTGACCTCTCATCAACAAGGTGTTCTATTTGTAGAACTGCAGCTTATTGGATGTTTTTTTTTGTTTTGTTTTTCACACCATTCTGAGTAAACTTGAGAAATTATTCTGTTTGAAAATCCTAGGAGAATATTAGTTACAAAAATACTCAAACCAGCCTGTCTGGCACCAACAACCGTGCCGCAGTCAAAATCACTGAGATCACGTCTTTCCCATTCTGGTGTTTGGTGCAAACATTAACTGAAACTACTGAATTGGGGCAATGTGTGGCTCAGTGGGCTAAGCTGTGTGCCTGTAATCAGAAGGTTGCTGGTTCAAGCCCAGCCTCAGGATGTCTGTGGGTCCTTAAGCAAAGCCCTTCACCCACAGCTCCCTGGGCGCCCCAACAGGTGGCTGCCCTTTGTGGACAGCTTGCTCTACAAAGAGCAAGTTGAGGGAGGTGTAAAAAGAATTTCCCCACAAGGGACAATAAAAGAATAAGTTAAACTGTATCATGGTTTATATGTAACCATAACTAGTGAATAGAATGTGAAGTTGTTAGTTTAGCTTCACATCTTTGAGCTGGTTTAGTATTTCTGAGCTGATGATCTTGGGTGCCCTCTTCTGAGGGACATCACCTTAGCAAGCCAATTTAATTTAGTCTTAGTTGGGGGTGCTTGCCTTGGGTGCCACATGGGTTCTGAGTGATGCTGCAGCAGTCAGATATTGCTCTTGTATTTCCCAGCTGATGACTGATCACTCACACCTGGTTCATACTCAGATACTCCATAAGCTCCAGGCAGTCTAGAACCTGCCTCCTGCTAGATGCTGTGCAGCTCTATTCCCCAGGCAAAGGGCCAGCTGTCCTATGTGTCCTGCTCCACAGGCCGTGAGTCCAGAGGGCGTGTGGAGTCATGACGTCATCCGAGCCTGCAACAGTGCAATGACTCATATGTCGGGAGCCATGCTAAGGCGAGTTCTCGGTCCCCAGACAACAACCCACCAAAGGAGGAGAGGGATGTGTCATTCCCCCGTGGCCAGCACTGGGGCGTGGGAACGGCAGGCCCCTCAGTTAGAGGCAGCCCCATCACGCCATTAGCTCAGAGACATCGAAACTGCTCACAGACGTCAAAGTGTCGCACCACTGACCAGTTATGAGTGTGGATGTCACGGTCCCGGATGTCATTGTCAACATTCATGGGACTAGATCAATCCCACAATTCATTATTCTAATTGTTGATGGGGGACAAAGAGTCACACAATACAGGACACGGCACATTTGAACATCTTGTGTCATTAATGAAGAAATAATATGAACCACCCCAAGAGTTTTTCATTTCTAGAATCTTTCAAATGCTCGTTTGTGGTTCCTTTATTTTCTAGTTTGTTTTACAAGTAACAAAAAAATGGAAAATGTGAAATTGAATGTGAATCTGTTCTCAATTCACTTTAACATTAATTACTACAGCTATTATTTTCAGATGAAATCATCCAGTAGTAAAATTAGCCCCAGGCATCCATGTGTCATTGGCTCAGGAAGACCGCCACGCCCAGGAGAAGCGCACACTTCCCTTTCTGACAGATGTATGACACCCCTGACAAAGATGCTTCCTTCCGGGAAAGAGTGTGCTCATCCAATTCACATAATAATAGTAAGAACACAATGCACACACCGTGATGTCCCCTAACCGCACATAAACCGACATTCAAACCAAAAAAATGGTTATGGGGGCCACAGGTAATATATAAACCTTATAATTTACTACTTAACTCCATCATGGTCTAGGTGGGATAGGAGGAGTGCTAGGAGAAGGGTCATCTACCCCTCCCTGTAAAACCTTGCTAGCTACAGAAATAAATAAGAGAGACACTCAGGACATCTCACTCTAGGAGAAGGTGGAGCAGCATCGAGGGGACCTGTGACATTGGAAGGTGAGAGACAGAAGCATCTGGAAACTCCCCAGCTGACTACCATACTTTATAAAGCTCCTTGATATCCAGCTATCTTCCATGCTGCTTATGTAATTCAGGATCGGAGTGAGCCAGAAAGCTCATTACAGAGAACATGCCAGTGCATCATGGTGCCATTTTCCCTAACTATATGCTTTTTTGGTGCACAAAACAAAGCCCTTCAAAGGGAAGCAAAGAGGCAGGATTTTGAAGCTACTCACTCTCTCACCAGACTGAGCTACCTTGGTGCTTCAAACATGTGACACTCGTAGAAGTATTGTAGGTAAAAATTATAAGAAAATTCAGCAAACAATGAAAGTATAAAGTATAAAGCCTATAGAATTGAAGTGAGAAGTGAGTGAAAGTTAGCTCACAGTCAACAACACTGGGGACTGGCTGACTTTTGAACACGCATTCCCAGCAGTGGTTTGCACTGTTGCCTCACACCTCTGGGACCGGGGTTCGAGTCTCCGCCTGGGTTACATGTGTGTGGAATTTGCATGTTCTCCCTGTGCCGTTGTGGGGTTTCCTCCGGGTACTCCAGTTCCCCCCCCCGCAGTCCAAAGACATGCTGTGGCTGATTGGAGTTGCTGAATTGCCCATAGGTTTGCATGTGTGAGTGACTGGTGTGTGAGTGTGCCCTGCGATAAGGTTGTTCCCTGCCTTGTGCCCGTTACTTCCAGGATAGGCTCCAGACCCCCCGCAACCCAGTAGGATAAGTGGATTTGAAAATGGATGGTTGGAAGGGTTTTGCTTAGGTCACCAAATTTTTCTTTTTACCAGCTTTTGCTTAGAAAGTCAAATGAACAAAATGGCAAAATCTCAGTCCATACTGTCCAAATTTTAAGATTTGAGTCTCAAAGTGGGGGACAGGCAGGCGATGACAGGCAGGTGATGGTTTTACTTCTAATGGCAAGATAAACAGTGGTACAGTAGCAGAGTATGCAGGACAGATGTCACAGACAGGAGGGTGTGGTAAAGGTATCGCAGGCAGCAGGGTAGGCAGAATATCTTTTAATAATTTTGGGGTCTCCAGGCAACCTACCTAAGGAGGGGTAGGGGAAATAAAATGTGCAATTATCCAAATTAAGAGAGACTAGAGGTAGTGCAAACAGTTAGGTGAGTGCAATATGTAATGTAAGCTCTGGCACATATGGCTATGGCAGCATAAGTAGGAGGGAGAGACAAGTGGGACGCAGGCATGGGGAGTCCCTGAAATGTCAGCACTCCAATCCCACAATGGGGTTGGAACTTGGAAGCTAGAATGACAGCACTGACAGTTCATTTCTTCCAAAGCCAATGGAACCAATCTCCACCAAGTTCTACACCTCACACTACAGGCCTAACTTGCGGTAAGTTGTTTACTGGGGCTAGAATTAGAGTTCTTTTAAGGTGGACTATTCAACTGTTTTTAATTTAGACCTGAATATTAAGAGTGACCCAGAATCTCTCACATCCCCTAGGAGACTTTTCCTCAGCTGAGGAGCTCTATAAGAGAATGCTCTGCAGCCTGCCAAAATTCTTTATACTCTAGGTACTAATAGATACCCTGCTCCTTGAGAGTGAAGCAAGCATAGAGAGTTGTAAGAGACCAGTATATCTGTGAGGTTTGCAGATGCAAGGCCATTCAGTGCTTTCAGTGCTATTGTGCTTTATTATTAAGTGACTGAATAAATATGCTTTAGTGCAACCTACTAGTGGTTTGAAGCCTGCAGACTATAATGGTCCATACGATGTGACAATTGCATATGCATGAAATACCATGTCATTATTAACATCACACATCGGACTAGCCTAGTTGCAGAAAGGCAATCTGATATTAGCTTTCATAGCCACTGGCGCTACATGCTACTACCAGTTTACATTCAAAATAATATTCATAAAATTTGAGCTAAACAGCACGATAAGAATTTCTATGATCCACAAGCAGTTTATAAATAGTTTATATGGCATTAAAGTGAAGAGCTGGCTTGGGGGAGAAGTCAATGCAGCTCTTTCAGTCAGTGAGCATTCGGCATATGGGGCTCCCAGACCTACCCCTGATGCCTGTGGTTCTGCAGACTTTAACCACACTAATCTCCACTGGGGGATGTGGCCTCCAGGTGAGGCTTTGGGCAGCCCTCAGGGGTTGAGCCACAGGTCACTTGCAAACCAGTATGGTGAACCACGGCACAGGATGGGACAGGACCCTCCTGCAGAGTTTCACCTGCTGTGTTTTGTGGTTGGGCTGACAGGGCTCCGGGCAGCGCATCCAGAGAGCCTCTTTAGCCTATCTCAGACCTTCCCAGGTTCACTGGGGTTAGGCCATCCAGGAACCTACGGCCTTACGTACGGCTGGTGTCACTGAATGCTGAATGCTGATCTGTGGAACCTTCCAGCAAGGACATGGCTGTATAGCGAGTAAAGTATCGATTCATCCAATTTATGCATGGATATTATGATTACCACATAATATGAACAGTACATGCAAACTTTGATTTAGTATTGAGGATTATTAGCCCATACAGAATATAATACTGATACTTTATTTATCTTCATATGGAAATTCTCATCTATTCTCATTTCACCTATGCCATCTTACTCTCAGTGAGATAAAAATAAATAAATACAGTTGAGAACAATGCTTGGAGTCATAGCACAGGGTTACTTAGTGTTCCGGCCCCCTGGAGCAATTGGGGTTGATTTTCTTGTTCAGGGGCCCAATGACAGCATCTGTCTGCCATACATGGGATTTGGACTTCTGAGCCACTTATTGCTCCCATATACACTCAATGGCCACTTTAATAAATCTGCAGCAACTGTGTGATACTATTATGTCAACATGGACCAAGGTCCCTGGAGAATGTTTTAAGCACCTTGCTGAATGTGTCCCATGAAGAATTAAGGCAACAGGGGAGCTAACCCAATGATAGCAAAGTGTACCTACTAATGTGCCCAGTGAATGTATATGTAAAATATCTATATCTACAGTATATCAGTGTGTCTGAAAATATCCACGTACTTTACCTACATGAAACAAAATATGATGATCAAGGCAAGTTTATGATCAAATGAGCAGCACAATTTAACATGAGCAATACTGCTGGTGAACACCGGGCTGGAATGCATATATGTCAAAGGATAATTGTCTAGTGCTTTACTGCTCCAATGAATGCAGAGAACTTCTGAGCTTCCTGCTTTATATTAATACTGTAAGATTCTGCTTCAAAGAGAAAAATCAAGAGAGCTACTGAATATTAGGGGAAAGGAGATGTTTTATGTCAATATTCATTAAGCAGGTGTTAGAGTTTAATCGAAATCAAAAATAAAGTGAGCTATTTTGATGCACTGGCATCTAATGGTAGAACTATGCAATTGCACATTACTCAGATTCTTTATCTGTCTGTTATTTCTCTTCAGACATTAGAGGGTGTACACTATCCAAGTGCATGGAATGTTCAAATCCTGCGGTGAACAGAGTCATACTGTCATTCTTAGGCCCTTGAGTAAGGCCCTTAACCTGAGCTGGTGGGTGGCTCTGCAATCTGACATGATTTCCTCACTTGTATGTTGTATTTGGATAAAGCTAATTATAATAATATGAATATGGTGAGACTGGAATCCAGAAACCATTGCATCTGCTAAATATAATTAAATATAATAAAGAAATGTAGGGAGACTAAGGGAAATTGTCTAGGAAGATATCAGGACAATGTCAAGTCATGGAGGCTCAGTGAGCAGGTTTGGTGGTCTGACTCTTGCCCCGTGAGTGTGGAGTTTGCAGGTTCCCTGTTTTACTCTGGGTTTTCTCTGCATATTCTGGTTTCCTCCCTCAGCAAAAAGACATATGATTCAGTTTGTGTCTGAAAATGACACCTTATGTACAAAGTATAATGAAGAACTGACATCCGTTTTAGAGCACACCCTACCTCGCACCCTTGCCTCTGGCATTGATTAAGTGGTCATGGAGCCATTATAGAAAACAGATTTGTGAATTGCGGTAAACTCACTTTTTAAATGGCAAATACATGTCTGCTTATGACTGTTTCCGAAATGTTCTTTCTGTTCCTGATTTAGAAGTGACTGATGGTCCGTCCCATCAGGGCACCATGGATATTATGGAGGAGTCATCATGCACAGCTTGGTGGCAATTCTGGTCTGTACTGGATACTGAGAAAAACAGTTGCGAGGGTTCTGAGGGTAGATAAAGAAGCATTTGTTAAAGGGATCTGTGAGAAAATGACACAGTATCTATGGTCTAGTGACCCGTGTTCTGTTTACAGAGAAACAGAACATGACATGCATTTGCATTGTGCACACCCAAATCTGTTCCTTGGAGAGTCGCAGTGATGACGGATGATGAAACAGCCTTTACGAATGACACTGCAGTTGTGACCCACTGGGCCGACTACTTTGAACAGTTGTTTAAAGCTGATCTTCTGGCTAGGACATTGGACATCTCTGATTCCACAGTGGTCGAGGCTGATCTTCCAATTAGCTGTGAACCACTTAATCTTGTTGAGATGGTGGTGAACCAACTGAGGGTAGGGAAGGCTACAAGTTTCTGTGGTATCCGGGATGAACTTCTACTGGCTAGTGGTAAGGTGGTCCTCCTGGCATTGCAAGCCTTCTTTACTTCCGTTTGGGTGAGGGGCATCATCCCAACTGATTGGAAAATGGGACTTTTTCATCCTCAATAGAATCTGTGATCACTTGCTTGCCTACCAGCGACCGAAACAATCTGGTTTTATGCCAGCTAGCGTATACCATCGACTGCATCCTGGCACTGAGGGTTCTCATCAAGCACAAGTGCGAATATCGGCAGAGCTTCTTTGCAGCCTTTATCAATTTTCATACAACTCAGTAGATAAAGCCGCCTTGTGGGACATCCTGAGACTTGGCAGGATAAAGTTGCTGCATGTCATGGCCGACCTGTAACCTAGTAGTGTGAGTGCTATGCAGAATTGAGGCAGAACCGCTGCATTCTTCCCAGCTGATTTTGCGTTTTATCAGGGCTGTGTTCAATGTTTGCATGGACTGGGTGTTTGGCAAGGTTGTGGGGTCCAGCGGCCGTGGGGCATCTGTTGGTAGGGAAATATTCACTGACCTTGATTTTGCCAATGATACTGTGATCTTTGTGGGGTCAATGGAGGCTCTGATTTAGGCTCTTAGACTTAGCAAGGAGTCTGAGTGTCTGGGCTTGCAAGTGTCCTGGATAATAACCAAGATCCAGGCCTTTATTGACCTCTTGGACACAGAAACCAGCAATGTATCTGTTTGTGGAGAGAATATTGACCGAAATGAGCAGCAACATTCGTGTCTCTGGTGATTTTTCATATGAAACCAGTGGACAGACTGGGAAAGCATGGGGGGTCGTGAGGTCACTAGAAGGGTGTGTGTGGTGCTCCCAATATCTTTGTAAGAGGTCGAAGGTCCAAGTCCGGGTGCTTTTCATATGCGGTTTGGCTGTGAGACATGGATGTTGAGATGAAGACTGTACTCCTTTTAAAATTTTGCCTTTTTGGTGAATCCTTGGGTACTGCAGGTTTGAATTTGTGTCAAACAAGCAGTTGTTCAATGAGTCCCAAATGAGGCACATTACCTGCATTGTGGCGGAGCATGGGCTGGGGGTTTCCTGAGGATGATCCAGATCACAGGATCCTCATTCCTGAGGACCCAGGCAGCTGCACCAGGCCAAGGGGATGCCCTCGTAACACCTGACCGTGGCAGACAGACAGCTATTTCCAGAGGGTGAGACTGGACCACATGTTCGGCCTAGGGGGTCGCCAAGCAGGATCCTAGGGTGTCTTGTCATGTGGTGGGTGTGGCAATGTGTTGTACCAGTGCATGCTCCCCAAACTGGCCTGATGTGACTTGATCTGATGCTCCCAGAACCTTATATTTAATCTCCAGATAAAATCATAGTACCAAATTCTAATTAGTGCAACTGAGCATTTATGTTTTGTAATATTTCAGAATTATGTCATCTTCTAGCTCAGTATATACTACTGGTTTGTCCAGATTATTCTTTCACAGTTAGAAGGTTCCTGATGCTCAACAGACAAAAATGTAACACTTAACACTTTTATTTTGTTGCTCTAAAGGACACTTAGGTTTTAGTGTTGCAGACGCTCGACTGCTGTATTGTGGTGCTGTGCTTTACAGAGACATTCAGTGTTAAATTGAAGGGCTTCAGTATTTAGCACTTCTCTCTCCTTGGTAACCCTTTCACTCCGCTGAACCGAAACACATACAAGCACTTAATTTGTAAACGACCTGTTTGTTTCGCAGTCATGGGCCGTCACTCGGCACCCTTGGTGGGCCAGGTGTGCAGAGAGGGCCCTGGAGTGCAGCCAAGTCGCCTCTGGCACAGTGGCACAGGACCGTGGAAAGTTCTGGAAGTTGTCTGTGCCGACGGGGCTCTCATCGGCAAGGCTGGTGTTGGCTTTGCCTCCAACGGTCTCTTTACAGACCCACTGAATACCAGCGAGCAGCCAAGGGACATTGAGGGAGGACAGGGCTGGCGACACACACTCCTCTCTCTCTCTCTCTCTCTCTCTCTCTCTCTCTCACACACACACACACACACACACATTTGTAATTATATCTTTGTGGGGACTCACCACTTACTTGTATGAGGAAAACTCTAATATCAACATGACAGCCTTTAACCTTTACCGAACCCTATGCATATGCATAGGTAACCAAACAAAATATGAGACTTTTGGCATTTTCAGTTTGGTTGCATTCACAGATCTTTGTGGGGACCTGAAAAATGGTCCCCAAAATGTCAAAATAACAGGTTTTTATCACATTCTGGGGGACATTTGCCCCCCCCACAATGTAATGTAAGCATATTCCACACATATACACTCCTGTCACACCCACACGAGCATTTGGCTCCCCCGCTGAGACACATATACAAACATGTACATATAAATGCATCCTATCCTATCTCCCACACAAGCACACAAACATGCACAAAAAGACACTGGATCCTTTCTTTCACACAGATGAACATATGTGCCTCTTATCAACACAAACTTGCTCACACACCCTTTGAAACAAACAAAAAATTTTGACTTTTACATTTTTAATATACAGTGGTACCTCAACTCACGAACAGTCCTGTTCATGAACAAACTGCATTATGAACCGGATGTTCAAAATTTTTTGGATATTTATACAAATATCCCCCAAAAAGAACCACCCGAAACATGAAGAAGTGTACATTATACCCAAGAATGGTTGTGGAATGTATAAAAAACTTATTGTACATGTATGTTTTTACTATATCTCATCAGAGGTCAAATATCTGAAAAAAGATAAAAATAGAGAGAGAGAGAGAAAGAGAGAGAATGTTCTGTTATAGCGGTGATTGATATTTCAATGCAGTGACACCTGCATTTACAGTTCAAAGAAGTTCATCACCATACAACCTGTGGCATCACAAAATGTACATGTTATCCATGTGAAAATAATGTACCGTATAATAAAAAAAAAAAAATCACATTTTCAAAATTATTGTATTGTTTTTGACTGTTAGTCTTTTAATGCTAATTGTTTAGGTTTTTTTTGGGGGGGGGGGTGGGTGCCTTGTGGTTCCTTTCCGTGTTTTGGCGTCTTTCGAGCGACCAGCCTGCCAACAAGCATATACTTAGTTGTGTATTGGTCTGCCTTCTGTAAACGTAAATACTCTCTTTCCCTTTTTTGCTCTCAAAGGTCACATTAATATAAGTCTACATTCTTGGTCACAGAAACACATAAAAATTGAAAAATGCAGTGTTTCAGAATTATTTGTATTTACATTATTTTAAATGGGGAAAATTGATTCAGGTTGCGAACTTTTCATGTAGTGAACTCGACCGAATTAAGTTTGTGAGCCAAGGTATGAATGTACAGTACTGTATAAAAGTCTTGAGATCTCAGCAAAACAATTTCCAAACCTCCCCTTAAAGTCACCTCAGTATTTGCGGCAATGACCCAATATACCTGTGTTAACTGGACCGTTAGCATAACATGTTTGGTCAATCAGTACCTCATCAAGTCACTTAACTGATTAAGTTAATTAATAAAGTGAGTTGGTGCTGAAATTTAACAAACACATGGAATGGCTGAGGTGACCCTAAGGAGAGGTTTGGGAACTGAAGTGGTGTTTATCTAGCCATCCAGGAAACTGTCATGGCTTTTTGGAGAACAGAAGAAATTCACAAGCGATTGTGAAGCTAGAGTGACAGCGCTGTCAATTCAGTTTATCCAAAGCCAATGTCACCGATCCCCACCCAGCTCTACACCTCACACTATAAGTTGAACTAGGAGTGAGGAGTTAGCTAGAGTTAGAACTAGTGTCCCTATGACCTAAAGCTCTATAGGAGAAAGCTCTGCAGCCTGCCGTAGCTCTTTCTACCCTAGGTACTAACAGATATCCCATATATCCAAATATCCTTTATAGTGCGGTAGGGGTGGAGAGCTGCCTCCTAGAGGCCAAAATAGGCATCGGGGTCAATCCCTATGATGCAGCCCAGACTTTTGCGGGTGATCTCTATGATAGGTGGTGACAAGGTTGGGATCCAGGACATCCTTGGTGGGACCCATGTGCATTCTTCTGGTCCATAGCCCTCCCAGTCTACCAGATACCAGAGCCTTGCACCAACGTAAGTCCAGGAGGGCTCGGACCGTATATATTTTGTCGCCATCCTGCAGTGTCCGGGGCAGCAGGATGACAGCATCAGTGTGGGGATGTACTGCGCTATACCAGACAGGCTTGAGCAGGGACTTTGGGCCAACCAGGTATACTATCTTAAAGGAGCTAATGAACTGTGGAGCTAAATTCTTGCCTTTAGGCATCTTTAGATTTGTTTTAGACAACAAGGCATATTGCCCTGGGCAGTAAGTGAGAGCTGGACACTATTATCAATTGGCAAAGGTCTTCTGGAAGCCTAACACATACGGAAAAGGAAAAAGTCGAGTCACAGGATTTTCCCTGGTAGGAATTCAGATGATTCTTTCACAGGAGCTGCAGGTGAACTGGGGGCCACAATCAAAGACTTCATCGGGGTACCGTAATACCCAAACACCAGAAGATTGGCCAGCTCATTCTCTGACAAAAGCTTGGGGAAAGGAAAGAGGTAACATATTTTTGAGAGCCAATCCACAATAGTCAGAATCACAGTTTTCCCAAGTGATAAGGGGAGACTGGTCATGAAATCCAGCGCTAAATGTGACTAGGGCCAAGAAGGAAGGGGAAGCGGCTATAAATGTCTGCCATGAGGTGCGTTGGAGGACTCCAGCTGCGAGCAATCTGGGCACTTACTTATCCAGGTCCTTCTGCCATTCTGACCACCAGTATCTCCAGGAATGAAGCCAGGCGGTAGCAGCAGCAAGTGTAGACTCACCGGATAATGGCTGACTGAAATTGAGAAGGCACAAAGATCTTACCCACTGCACAGTTGGGGGGTAGAGGATGTTGACAGTTGGTGGTCTAGATGAACTCATCTAGAGTCCACATCACAGGGCCCACAAAGCAAGACTTACATATAGTATTATTATTATTTATGTGAAATTTCTGTTTCTTGATATATATATGGTGCTTTATAATGCACCATGGAGGACCTGTGTGGAATGACATTTCAATACACTGTATACTGTGTATATTTTTGTATTGACAATAAACTAATCTCAAAGATGGTGAATGATTGAGAAGGTTGCCCCTCAGCCACTGGCTGATTGTCCTGTTGGGACAGGGCATCTGCTTTCTGATTCTTTGAACTAGGTAGGTAAGACACTTTGAAGTTAAAATATGTGAAAATCAAAGACCATCGCTAGTAACGCCACTGTTTGAGTGCTAGTTTTATGGCCAGAGTTCATGGTTTCCAACATCCTAGTTGCGCTTGGCTGAAGAGAGCATTCTGCAGTAGCAAGCACATGGGTGCTGGGTGTCTTTTAATCTTGTGTTGCTGCAATAGAAATGCACTGTCTCCTACCTCTGAGGCATCAACCTATAATTCAAAAGGGAACTCGCGATCAGGCTAAAGGAGAGCTGGATCAGTGCAGAATGCATTCTGGAGCTTGTGGAATGCTACCATGGTGTCCTGGGTCGACTACAACCTCGTGCCTATCCCTTGGGTCAGGGACGTCAGGGGGGTGGCCACCTTGCTGAAGTTCCTGATAAAATGGTGTTAGAAGTTAGAAAACCCTAAAAAGTGCTGTAGTTGAAACAATTGTGGCTAGATCATGCCTTACTAAACATAGTTAACCAAGTAATCATGGTTTTAGCGGGGATCCCGGACAGCTTCTCAGCTTAGGCCTCTCTAGGGAAGAAGCTTTACAAGGTAAGGACAAGCACTGGAAATAAATATGAAGGGGACAATGACAATAACTCTGAAGAGGAGGGTGTCTCCGCGGGAGACAAAATCATGCTGCAGATCTGGCATCAGGGCCCGGCAATACAAGACCTTTAAGAAGTCATCTGTTCATTGTAGACCCACAGTGATTGTTATAATTATCTAGAACTGCCATCGACACCAGAGTGGCGGAATGGAGCAGGGAGTCAGGCAGGGCAGTCTGAGATGCTTGTCCCAGTAGCAGCTGATGAACCAGGGAGGTAAGTTTGTTCACTTAGTCACGGAGCTGCTGGATCTCTGTGGGGTCCATCTTTGGTTCGGCAAAGTATTCTATCACATCGGGAGACCAGGGACGACAAGAGACCTCAATGTGGTAGGCCAGGTGTTTTATTTGTGTCTAGATAACCAAATTCAAATCACAAAAACATAAATGTGGGCAAAAAGGAAAATCCAAAGGGGTCCATTGCCAGGGGGAAGCTATCCAACAAGTAGACATGAGACCAGGAACAGGTACACCAGACAGGATGGGTAGGTAGGGACAGGAGCAGGCAGAAGCAACATAGGCGAGCAGGCAGGGCAGAAGCAGGCAGGTTCAGGGTGAACAGAGTAGTTTCAGGGCAGGCAGGGCAAGAACAGACAAGGCAGGAGCAAGCAGGGTAAATACAAGCGGAGACAACATGGGCTCTGATGAGTTTGCATGCAGTTTATGTGAGGAAGTTGCAGGCTTGGGTATGATAGAAACTCTAATGTGATGTAGGAGAACTTCTATGATAAGACCTTGAAGGTTTTTAGGGGTTCTGTTGGGGTTGTCAATGTTCTCTGAAAGAGGTGTTTCATCTCACAGGGCATTCTGGATATTATTGAGAAGAGTTACATTGCACAATTCGGTAGCAACTCCAGTCTGTACCAGGAACGGAGGAGAATGACTGTGAGGGTTCTGAGGGCAGATAAGGAGGCATTTGTTAGACAAATCTGTGACCAGGTGACACACCTGTGGTCTAGTAACCCATGTCTTCCTTACAGAGGAACTGAAGCATTAAACATATCTGAATCTGTTCCTCAGAGACTTGGAGTCAGGGCAGGTGATGGAACAATCCTTAAGGATGACACTGCAGTTGTGACCCACTGGGGTGGCTATTTTGAGCAGTTGTTTAAAGTTGATCCTCCAGCTACATTTCAGGGTTCACATTTTGTGAGGCTGATCTTCCAATCAGATGTGAACCACCCAATCTCACTGAGATTGCATGGGTAGTGAATTAGCTAGGGGTAGGGATGGCTAAAGTGATCTGTGGTATCCAGGGTGAATGTCTCCAGGCTGATGGTAAGACTGTCCTGATGACATAGCAGATAATCTTTTCTTCCATTTGGGAGACAGGCATCACCCTAACTAACTGGAAAATGGGTCTTGTTGCTATCTTAAACGGGAAAGGTTATTTACTAGTGACCTCACCAAAAGATTCAGTTACCTCAAGTACTAGTGGCACTACTGATATCTTTGCAAGGGGATAAAGATCCAAGTATTTAGTGTTCTAGTGCTCCCTGTCTTGCTGTATGGCTATGAGACATGGATGCTCTCCAGTGAGCTGAGATGAATATTGGACTCCTTCGGTATTGTGTCTCTTCGAAGAATCCTTGGGTACACCAGGTTATATTTTGTGTTGGACAAGCAGTGGTTAGGGGATTCCCGATTGAGGCATATTGCCTGCATTGTGAGGAAGCTACAGCACTACGGCCATGTAGGGCGATTGCCTGAGGGTGGCCCAGATCGCAGGACCCTCATTGATCAGGACCTGTACGAGTGCACCAGACCAAGAGGACATCCAAGTAACACCTGGCTGTAGCAGATGGATGCCCATTTTCAGAGGGTGGGACTGGACTGTGCGTCTGCCTGGGGGGTTGCGAGGCATTTCATCATGACGTGGTTGCAGCAATGCACTGCATCAGTGCATGCTCCCCAACCTGAACTGACCTACACAGGTATACGAGCAGATTAGTCCTAATTGGCAGGCTCCGCCTCATGGGACACAATAGACCACTCCTGATGGGGGCCAAGTTCCAGGTCATGGTCCCAAGAAATAGAAAGGGGTCAGGATTGAGTTAGGTTCTTCTGAGAAATTTGGCAGGTTGAACTGCCTGTACAGGGTGTGTTGACATTCCAGTCTGGGATCCAGCTGTTAGAGTATGGGTGCAGCACAGAACAGATTTTCTAGGTGGTGAAGAAACTTCAGCTTGCGGGGTCCATCTCAAGACGGGGTGTTTGTCATGAAAGAGTGATGTGCGTGGGCCAGCCACTGAGCTGAAACCACAGATAAAGTGGCGGTACAAATTTGCAACACCCAGAAGGCATTGTAGCTCCATCATGGTTCAAGGTTGTGGCCACTCATGGACAGCATGGACCTTGTCTACTTCCATGGTGACTCCTCCAGTACAGATCACATAGCCTAGGAACTTGAGGTAACATAGATGAAATTCACATTATTCTCCTTCACAAACAATGTTATGGTTTCAGATCCACTGCAACATGGACATGATGGTAGTGCTGTTCTTGTGATGAGGAGTTAATCTGAATATCATCAGAATATCATCACTAGATATTCAGATTTTCCAGTGCTAGTGATGATTGAAATCTTCCATTCACCCCCCTTCCAAAGTTATAAGTGTTCTGAAGCTCAAGCTTAGTGAAGATCTGGGTATCACTGAGCTGTTCTAAAACAGATGGAATAAGAGGCAAGAGCTCACATCTCTTTACTGACCTGGTAATCTATACAGGGTTGAAGGCCTCCGTCTTCAAAAAAAAAAAACCCAGAAATGACAGCTGAAGGAGATGGGTGGATAATACCTTCTGCACATGCCACCGAGATGTACTACCCTTTGAGAGGAAAGTACCCTGTAGCAGGTTGATGGAGCATTTGGATTGACATTGAGCCAATAGCTCAAAGCCTTTGGACTTAGCAAAACCTTTACCCATTATCCTGGTATTCAGCCGGGAAGGAGGACTTGTTACCTACTGAAGAGACTTGACAGGGCATGGTTAAATATTGGGAGAAGCAAGTTGGGGACCAGGAAGATAGCTCTCCTGTAAACCAGTTGATCATTGGATTGTGGTACAACAGCCACTGATGTCCCAGTATGTAGTAATACCAGTAACTTTATTGTCTGTCAATGAGAAATTCCTGTGTGGAGAGTCAGGGCACCATCTGGTGTGTGATAATACCTGTCACCAGGGGTTTCCTGTCTACTCCGTGAACAGTAATTGGAGGGGAAATTGGATCCAAGGGGGATATGCAGATGCTGGGCAAACTGGGCATCAATGAAGTTACCAGTAGCACCAGAATTCAGGAATGCAACTGCATCTATCATTCTCTCTCCCCAAGCTAGAACAGATGGCAAAAATACCTAGCATATCTCAATGTAGAGGAGGATGGAGACCCCTATTTGGTTATAAGTGCTGGATTCTTGAACTGGTTGAATGGGACAGGCTAGGATGAGGTAATTAAAGCCACAGTTGGTGCTGACATCTCTGCTGCTACTGCTAATGCTGTGTTTCTAAGTGGTACAGCTGCACAGGTTCAGGGAGTGCCTCAGAGCCCTGAGGGATAATATAAGCGGCTTCCAAAATTAGGCAAGAGCAACGGTGATCTTGATTAATATTGTCCAGGGCGATCAATAACTGCACACAATCCTCAAAGGACCTTGCTTCTTGATGACTGGCAATTTCAGCTTGTAAATTTGGGTTTAGTACCTACCGATACAACACCTTTGAAAGGAGCCCCTCTCTAGGGTGATCAAAGACATTTTGAATGTCCTTGAAAGGTCATGGATGAATCTAGTATCATGCTCTTTTCTGTGAATAAGGTGGTGGCTCACTCACTCACCTATCAGCAACAATATCACAAATCAGACCCAGGTAGTATATTCTGAAAAGAGCTCTGGATGTTGACTGCACTGCATCAAGAATGAGTCTGGATCTCCTCTGTTTTTTTCAGGGTACTCTTCTGGCTAGTTGAAGAAAGAGGCAGCGGGCTGGAAGTGGCTTGTACTTCCATGAGTTGCTGCGCTAAGACTTCTAGCTGTGTGATCTGGGCACAGCCTTCTTGCAGCTGCCACTGTGCCAGGTCCATTTGGAGGCAAGGTATTCTGTCAGAGTTAGGGCAGATAGACACCCGAAGACCCAAGTGACGAAGAAGTGGGGCTTCATTGACAAGATTGAGCAAAACAGGATGGGAATCGGCCACAGCAGGATGGCCATGGTCAATGGTCCAAAAAGGTTTAAGGCCAGGGAAGTCAGTCCTACAAATGCACAAAGGACAGTTGATGTAGACACCGGGCTTGTCTGAGGGAAACAGAACCTGAGAGGGACTGGAACAGGTAAGGCACAGACAGAACGATAAACAAAGCTGAAATGCTCAGTAAGGCTCATGGGTACTACCTCATACTGAGTGTGAAGGCAGGTGAGTATTTAAATCTCCTTTTCACATTTTTAGTTTTTTGATTGCTATGACAGATTTTTATAAAATTGAGTTTCCCCTTGCAGAGGTTGAAAAAGGTTTTTAACACATTATAAGAATATACAGTATACACATAACCCACAAAATAGAGATACACAAACATGTTAGCATACCTATCAAAATGGGGACTTTCTATTCATTTCTACGGGAAAAACCCTAATCCCAATCACAACACCCTTAACCAATTTGTACAGTACTGTAATTTGAAAAGCGTTTGAAACAGCTGTACTGTGTTTTAAAATAGTTAATGTAAATAGCAACACTGTTCATTTTATTACCTTATATTCGTGTAATAGATATATATGCCAATTAGATTTAATTTGCCTGAGACATAAAGATTTTTTTTTTTTTAAGTTTGTAGTTATCATTCGCTTATAGTGATTAAATATCACCCAGACAGACGTGATCATTATAAGCGGGTTCCATTATATTCTGTAAATGTAGCTGATTTAATACATTATTCTTGTCCCAATGCTTTGTTCCAAGTTTAGTCTTGCCAAACACAATAGGCTCTCTGTAGAAAGCGCAACCATTTGTGAATTCCCCTTGAAAACCACACCTCAGTAACCATGGACAGCCCCATTAACTCTGTGCTTTGCAAAGAAATAATGTTGATCAGATTTAATGCAAGAGACTTCCTCCAATATTTCACTTGCAGACAAACCAAAGAGGTTTCTCTCCAAATGGCCCAAGTCAGCCCCAATTAAAACAGTGGGAAAGACTGGACCACATCTAAATAAATAGGAATGAAGGTTCTTTCCCTTGGGCTCTTATTATTTGCTGAATGTTGCACAGGAAAAAAAATTATGATTACTAGTTCATTATTAACCAGTAAATAAAGAAAGTGGCTCAGGACATTCAGATTTATTTCTGTGGTGAAGCTGGCTGTTTTTCTTGGACTGTGGTGCCTTTATCTCAAAAAGATGCTCGTTGGTCCGAAAGGGTGAGCTACAAGCTTCTGTGGTCCAAATTTTACCTAAATGTATTTGGGCTTGTGGTTTACACAGTATTGTGGAGAGTAATGTTCAAACAACACGATGGATAACCTGTAAAAAAAGCAAGACATTCAAAGAAAATGGCCTGTTGACATGGTTGTGGTAACATATATTTGGAGTATTTTTTTTCCAGTGCATATACAGTATGGTGAACCTGAATACCAAGAAGTTCCACAGAAATGAAAATGTTTCTCTAACAAATCTTACAAGAGCAAATCTAAGAATCCCCAATGAAAATTATATGGCTAAAATAACTTAGTTATGCAAGTTTCATTTGATTAAAATGTAAAAACCAAAAGTGTCACCAGCCCTCGCAGGGAGTTCCTAGACGATGACATGAACTAGACAAAGTGGTCCTCATGACTGCTGAAGGCTTTGCGAATATACTTGCGAACCAGTGATGTGGTTTTGCTTACACTTGATTTTGAGGGGGGGAGGGTCACAGTGGTACAGTAGTTAGCATTGTCAAGTCAGACTTCTAGAACCTCATCATGAGATTTCCTACAGGTACCCCCACAGCCCAGAACATGCAGAGGCTAATTGGGTTTACCAAATTGCCTGTAGGTGTGCCTGTGTGAGTGAATGGTGTGTGAACATGCCCTGTGATGAGTTAGCACCCCATCCTTAGTTGCTCCCTGCCTCTTGGATTAGGCTCTGGACCCCCCCACCCCCAACCCTGAATAGGACAATAAGTTTTAGGAAATGGATGGATGGGTGGATGGAGGATTCTGAGGGGTAAAAAGAGAAAGATAATGTGATGTCTTTTTTGTCAGTATTATTTTCAGTCCTGGGCTGCTGAAGTCCACTAGAATGCAATCTCTTAGTACTTGATTTCTATCTGAAACAAAAAATGGATATACATGAAATATGTGACTATTTCTGATTCAATTACTCCAATCCAATCAAGCACACACAGTAAGAGCTCATTGTCAGTGAAAACCAAAAAATCCTGTCATCTTTGATGACCACAGCTGATTATCACTTGTATAAATCCACTGATAGCAGAAACTGCTATGATTAAGAAGCTCTGTCTGTACTAACATATGATAGACATATCAGGTCTTGGGATTAATCATGAAGTTCAACAGATATATATGTGTTCAACTTAAGGCAGCAGGAGTTTAAACTTCTACTCTGTGTTCCACGTCCTCTCCATCCAAATCCATTGGCATTGTCAACATGGAAAAGCATGATGAGGACTACATGGTTGTTTACTGTCATCCTGAGTCTGAGATTTGGCATAGAGGCCAATGAACTCTATTAAAGCTCTTCTTAAGCGGGACTCTGCATTTACTTGTCCTTCAGGAAGCAAAGGATAATTAACAACAGCCAACAGCATTGAAGGAGACACAAAGTCTGAAGTCATATAAATTCCTTTCCTGCTGAAGTGAAGTATGTCATCATTTTGAAGAGTATTATGGGAATTAGCATTTAAGGAACGTTAATGCCGATTATCAAATGCACATTTGATGTACCGCTATTCCTTTATTCTACTAAGAAAGTATGTATTACAAACAATTTCAATAGGCTTTGATTCTAATTTGAGTCACTTCCATTTCTGTAATAGCCTGTTTGTGATGCCCCTAGGATTAGAATGAGGTGGATGAAGATTGAATCCACCGCCATTCTTCTGCTATAAATCAGGTCATGAATACCTGACAGTCAGGTCAACTCGCCAGAGGTGTGTTAGTTGTTGTCAAGTTACAATTTTGCATCAGTATCACAAAATGTGATATTGTTTGCAAAAGATTTCAATTAAATCCTGTATTTGTGAACTTCCCATGTCTGTAATGTGTGAAAAAATTAGCTTCATTTATTAGATGTTTTTAACCTTGCTGTGTCTGTTACGACGCCATTGGC
This sequence comes from Brevimyrus niger, assembly GCA_015164015.2. NCBI lineage: Eukaryota > Metazoa > Chordata > Actinopteri > Osteoglossiformes > Mormyridae > Brevimyrus > Brevimyrus niger. Next base: position 28,550,007 of record JAABNY020000001.1, read on the forward strand.
TAGCTGCCCATCTATGTGTGTGGTCCAGGAACTTCCATGCTGTGACATAATCTTAATTGTGACATCATGCTTAATCAAGCTTCCTCCAAGGAAGCAGATGTGAGCATCCTACACATTAACTGAGGAGAAACTTAGGTTCACGTTCACACTGTAGATTCCACGGAGGCTGCATGGCACGGTGATATAGAACCTTGAAATATTATCCTGATGTAATCTCCAGAAGTCCATCTGCTTAACAAACTAATATCAATAGCAAATTTTGGGAAAATTAGTCGCAGAGTGGATTCCATTATGGTCATCTGGAAAACACAATGAAGCACCTTGCCCTTCAGGACTGCCAATGAGGAGCCAGCAGCAGTATGCAATGTGAAATATGATACATAAGTATGCACTGACTAAGAGAAGAGCGCCCCCTACCATCAAATTGGGAAGTCAAAATACATGCAGGAATCATCAGCATTTCAGCTTTGAAGAAATGGCCTTTTATCTTGCTTAGCTGGTACAGATTCCATTTCACTGAATTTTTTCAGAGACCCAACAGTAGCTTCTTTACAATCAAATCGTTTCAAATAGAGCAAGGATATTTTTATTGGCTAAGCTAATTATAATAATCTAAATTAATACTTTTTTTTAGTTTTGCTAATCCCTCTGAGATGAGCCAAAGTGCTGTATGCAGTTTTATAGCAGTAAGTTCCCTAGGTAAGTTTCCAGCAGAATTTGTGCCGTTGCTGCATATGGGTTTTCATGCACTGTTATACTTAATGTTCAATTCAGGATTGTTTTCTTGCTAAACTGTATAGTAATTAACTGACATTTTAAAATGTTAAAATTGAAAATGAAAAGGAATTGAATTGTATTGCCTTTGCAAAAACCAAACTAATGGTTCAGTGGGTCACACTGCAGCCACATACCAGCAGGGTTTAGGGTCTAAATCCTGCATTACTCTAGCTGGCCTGTTCAACTAGGCTAAATGATGTCTCAACATTCCCATTGGTGTGGGTGTGAACCCAATGTTGCACTGCCACTTCTTCATTGGTCCTCTGCCTTGTGGTCTGCACAGTGTGACCATATACTGGACGGATGGTATGTTAGATGGACAAATGAAAAACTTCAATAGTGCTCTTGCTCTTGGTATTTGAATACATAGCAATCCCCAAACTCCTCTGCTCGGTGTAAACACAGGAATGTCTCTCTTTTCTCCCATAATTCAAACACGACGTCTTCTTTTTGTTTATTTTGTTACACATTTATACTTATCTTTTAGAATGCTGGCCATGACGCTGAGCGATAATGTCTCAATGCTAAGTTTTTATCTTCACCAAGGCCAGTAAATCAGGGACGTCAAACTCAGAGTCAGTTCATTCCAACCCAAAATGTGCTTTTTAATCAATATTAAATCTGGTCTGCCAATTGAACAATCATTGCCAAAGGAAATGAAAAACAATGTAACATCATCCTACTAATAAGTAACGGTAACCCCCCCACCCCCCAACTACCTACCAAGGTCGGCAAAGTTTCTGTATGCTGTGTTGCAGATTATGCATATATCTTTTTTTCTTTCAGCTAAATCAAACAAATTTATTTATATTTTAAACTTCTGCAGTAAATCCTATCACACTAGATGAAATAAAGTTGATATAGACTCTGAATAACACAGTCGATGACTACGAAAGAAGATACAGTTTTCTGGCTCTCAGTGTGATTCTTCAAAGCTTCAATTGTATTTAATATAAGTTCTGGAAGATCATAAAAACTGCAGCCTTCTGAAAATATTTCGGTTTTCTCAGGCAACACTGATTGACATCTGCAAAAACATTTATTTTCAAGAAGTGGAAGTGACAATCTTACCAGTGGGTTTTGTTGGGTTTTTTTTTTCTCCAGACCTTTTTCCTCTATTGTGCCATTTTTTACTGGGACTCCATCAACGGCACCAACTTATTGCTGTATTCCAAAGATCAACATGTTTTACTAGACAATCTATTGGGTAACACTTAACATGAAGCAGTTATCATAATGCATTGTAGATACCTTCATAATGCATAATAATGCGTTCATAAAGTATTATAATCACAGCTATAAATATTTATAAATAGGCATAACACATTATAACCATGTTTATTATGCATTATGAATGCTCTATAAAGCTTTCATCTGTAATACAGCAATGATACCTTTGTAATGCATTATAATGGTCATTATAAGGTGTCCAGCCTCACCCTGCTCCTGCTATCCTTCTGTTATGAAGCAGAACATCACAACGGCAGTAATGCTCCTTCCTATCACAGTGTGCATGGTGTTTTGTAAGCTCTGGCTACCCTATCCTACAGAACATTATCCAGTGCAAAATGAAGGAAATATCTATGGTTAAGGGGTTACAGGATCAGGAAATTAGGGATCTGGAAGACAGCAGTAGATCTTGTGTTAAATGGATATGGATCTGAGTAATATGTTTCTGTGTTCCTCCTACTGGTAAATGCTAATCAGCTGATTAAATATGGTTCAGATTCAAGATGTGGACTTACAAAGTCAAAATCTCAGCACTTGCCTGTTCTTATATAATTGTAGTCACACAAAGTGAATGTTTTTATAACATCATTTACTGGGTATATTCCTGAATATATTGAACAAAGGTTGTATAGGAAAGTCCAAGTGGTTCATTGAGCGCAACAAAAGGACACAGGACACAAAAGGACATTTATTCATAGAAACTATGTTAGAGAGTATGCACTGGCAAGAGCAGAGCCCAGCTGTTCAAAAAGTTTAATCTGAATCAGAACGATCCCAGTTTGGAAATCCCGCGTTCTGTTGTCCGGGATCAAATAGTCCAGTTACTCTTATGCTGATTTTTCAAAGCAATGTTGTACTGGATCACACTAACCCATGTACAAACTTTTCAAGATTGCCAAATTCGGATTACCAGTGTTCTAAATGGACTACATATTACAATGTAGGCTACTAGCTATGTAAATAGAAAAAGGTAGAATAGTCTGTCTGGGTCACTTTAAATGTGTTGTTATTCAAAGTGACAGTAACCAGCACAATAAAATAATACAAACATCCCCTTATATTTTCAGTTTCTTTTAAGCAGTCCCACCCCTCATCTGATAACCAACAAATAAATAAAACAAATATACCTGATTTAAATACATTATGAATATCTTGAACATGTGTTTTAAATCATAAAATTGCCAAATAGTTTACAATATTAAGGAATTTAATCATTGGAAACTACTTTTGATTGGTTAATCTCTGATGATTGTGTCTTTCAATTGGTTCATCTCTGAGGATTGTAATATAATAAATTATAATTAATATACAGTGATGAATGACAGTTAAAATTAAAAAAAATATTTTTGCTTGATATCGACGGCTGGGGGTTATTTTACAATGTACTGCATGGCTTAATAAGAGGCTCATGTCTGCTTTATCACTGTAATGGTTGAAGTGCAAAATATAAATAAATGTAGATATTGAATACAATATTTTTGACCAATTTAAAGGTTTTATTACATTTTGTTCCAGAAATCCATCCTAAATTCACACTACTGCTGGGATAAGGGTCATTCTAATTTCTCTGGATTAATGATATCCCAATTATAAAAGAAATATTGGACCACCCATACTCAAAATTTGATCCAGATCAAAACCAAGACTGGATTACCTGATCTAATCTGATTTCAGAATCTGTTTCTTCTTTTGATCAACCACTTTTCAAGATTTGATCCAGTCTGATATCCAGAATCTGGTCATTACTTCTGAGCAATTGGCCTAGGATGTTACAATTAGATCTAAATAAATAAATGAAAACAACTAGCACTGCAAACTTAAGGCAGCTTGTATAACTAGATGTTATGTTGCATCAAGGAAGTGGAGAACCACAACCACACCTAGTTCACAGTAGCTGTCATTTCAATGTTTTTGAATGCAGTTCTGCTTGTCTAAAGGTGGTTGACCTGAATACTCTGGGCCTTATTTTAATATCTCCTTGTATGACATCTGACCAAAAGTGGCTTCCCATTTTTGTTCACTCGCTGTTGGAGGTATCCTTCTATCTTCTAACCACTTATTCAGTAGGTTGCTGGGAAAATCAGTAGCTGTTTTTCTGAAAAATGTGGTCCTGTTATTGCTCTTACATACTTTCAGTCGTTGAAGTGAACAAAAGGTATGAGCTGTCAAAGTAAAAAGAACAACATTTTTAAAAATTACATGATTCCTGTGAATGATACAAAAATAAGCAATTTTGGACATCCTGAGAATAGTGATGGGTAAATCCCTGGGCTCAAGAGGAGCACCTCAGTGGTTTAAAAGGGCATCAGTGGGGAGGCCTCTAATTTAAAAAATGTTATTATTGTTATATTTTCTCTGTATTATTTTCAAAGTTCATTCAATTAAAGATGCTGAAATGGGGATTACATTTCAAGTCTTTTAATTAGCAAAAACAGCTGATGCATTGCAAGCTACTGCAACGTGATTATAATACTTAGGCTTTTACAGAAAAAAACAATAAGTGAAACAGACTAACATTATAATTGTAATGTCTGTGGTGAGTAGCACGAACTAACAAGGCTGGAGTCTTCAGGTAAGGGGTAACGAAAGGATTTAATGATCAAAGACACA
>JAABNY020000001.1:28560438-28594749 GCA_015164015.2 Brevimyrus niger
TGCAAGATGCTATCCTATCAATATGGGCCAACATTTCTAAAGAATGCTTTCAGCACCTTGTTGAATCAATGCCATGTGGAATTAAGGCAGTTCTGAAGGCGAAAGGGGGTCAAACACCGTATTGGTATAAATCCTTTAGGTGAGGGTATATGTCTATGTAAGACCTGGAAACTAGAATAATAAAAGGTATTGTGAATTTTATTTCCAGTTGTAAACAATCATATCAGCTAGTCTTCAATATAAGAGAAGCTCAAGTATTTAATGCCTCAAATTATATTGTATTAAATACAAAACAACAGTGAAAACTTTGCTCGTTGAGTCTGGAGGCTAGGAAGGAAAACTCAGGATCACAGGACTGAAAGTGTTATTGCAGCTTCATACCTGGAATCTTCAAGCAATTCATACAATGAATAGCAATGACGTTTGCCTCCTGCAATTCAGGTTAATAGTTCTAAATTTCCCTTTAGTACATCACTTTACTGGTGAAAGTGTGTGTGTGGTCCAGGTATACCTTACCTTGTGGGGACCAAATGTTCCCACAAAATGATGAATACCTGTCTTTTTACCTTATGGGGACCAGTTTTCTCTCTGTTTTATTTTATAAAAATATGTGACTGCAATGAAAAAACAAAAAATGCGAAAACTTGTATTTTGTTTGTTTAATCATGGTTATGTGTGTGTATGTGTGTGTGTGTGTGTGTGTGTGTGTGTGATGGTGATGAGGGCATCTTCTTTATACTGTATCCCCAATGCATTATGTTATGGCAGGGTTACAATAACTCTGTGTCTTTTTGTGTGTGCGTAAGTGTGTGTGTATAAGGTATTGAACAACCTAACGGAAAGACTTCATCATATTCATGGCTGCAAATCACTGAATTGCATGTGCCTAACAAACAGGCATAATTGCTTCCATTACAGGAGGTCAGGGACTCATTTTCAGTTTTACTCATACTCACAAACTGGGCTTTTTTTTAATTCTTTGGAAAATTATGTAATAACCTTTTTGAGGTAAAAATCTATCCATCCATTCATTCATCCATTCTCCAACTGCTTATCCCGGCTTGGGTCAGTGGGCTTCGTAAAAATGCACCACGCTAAATTATATTTGAGAGGTTGTAGGTCATGTGATACATGTGATATAATCATTTTTCTTTCCAGGAGTCCTTGGGTGTGTGCATGGGGTGAGTAACGGTGTCTCCTGTGATGAGCAACTGAGGGCTTTATGAGCAGGTGGGAAGGCAGGTTTATTGGCAGGACTACATGGGTAAGTTTCCCTGATGGGATTTCAGCCAGAGGAAAGAAAGCAAAGACATCATTCAAGGACAACAATGAGCTGGAAACACTTATTCAAAAAGACATGAGAGTCCGAACAACCAGCGGTGAAACTCAACAACTGGGAGATCAGATAGTAGCTGGTGATTAAGGGATGGGGAGACAGAATTAGGGATTCCATTGGGTAAGGGCTTAATCTGGCGATGGATGGAGGAACGAAAGCAAGTGACAGCCGTTTTTGAATGGGTAGGAAGAGAAGCACACTGGACAGAAAAAATGTGTTGGGAGAAGCAAGTGCGGCTGGGTGCTAGACCAGGCATCAAAGCTTGGGGATGAGACCTGGGCTCTAAAGCCAGAACACAAGCCCCTTTCACATCCTGCCCTGGGACATCCATGCATGAGCAGTAGGCTCTTTGGAGCTGAATCAGAATGGTTAAGAGCCCGGTGGATCTGCCTTTGTACACATGGCACATACTGTCAACCTCACTTAGCCATCTTTTATTACAAGCAGTCTCCAGATTAAGAATGTCCGATTTACAGGCCAGCCCTTACTTACTAACAGACTGCCATAAAGCCTGTTATATGAAAATGTAGGTTAAATGCAATGGTTCATGATAATAAATACACCAGGTTCTTTGTGGCACTAATGAAAACGTGTGGCTTCAGTGGTTCGTCAGCTGGAGGTACAGCCATTACTATACGTAGTTACATTATCACTGTATTATTTATTATTATTGCTATTATTATATGCTGTATTCTTATGTTTTCCAACTTACCTACAAATTCAGCTTAAAGATTTACTTAGACTTAGGAAACTAAACTTCTTTGTAACCTGGGGATTGCCTGTACTTGACCTCCTCAGTCTTCACCTTGGTGAGAGTGTCTACAAGCTGATGATAATTACTCTTCCTGCCATGAAAATGATTTATGTGAAGAATATCACATAACAAAGGATTTATTCCAGATTTTTCAAGTTTTTTTGTGTCTCCAGACACTGCTGACTGAATATAACGTCCCAGCATCTTGTGAAAAATCCTGATCACTTCCTGAATGGGTGCACCAAAAAGCTAAATCAATGGGAAAGTTAGGTTGGATTAAATGACTTGATCATGTCTGTTTAAGTTTATTATATTTTGAATTTCCTGTCTTTTGATCACTTCTCATTTCTATAAAGTCATAGCTTTTGAGTTTAGGGTCTAATGTGATTCTGTTTTGAATTTGATCTCCTTCATTGACGTAGTCCCATGCCAGCTGTTCATCTTAAATTCCTTCATTGGACTTTTAAGTCTTCTGTAAAAATGGAATAAACACCAGTTGCAAAAGATAGCATCTGTGTTTATATGGACATTTAATGAATGCACAGAATTCATTAGCTAGTGCTTTCCCAGTGCCCTCAAATCCCGCCTCGGTTCAGCGGGACTGGCAAGAACTCAGCAGCTTTATAATAATTGTTATGCTATTCTCCGCACTTATCTATTATGATTCCCCACCCTGGCTACCTCTCTGTGGCCGCGCTGATATATAAGATCAATAGGGAACGCCCTGAGCATAAACACCATGGATCCCTCCAGCTGGACAGCCTCCCTGCAGCGGCTCCTCTGATCGGGCCACTTGTGTAGCTCACTGACCCTCGAATCTTGGAGGTAAAACTGTGGTCCTTGGCAGGAACTGAGGAAACCTATTCTTCCATTTATTAGTTCTTGTAACCTGTGTTGTTGTAAGAATTAAAAATAAAAAGCCTGGAATAACGTGAGGGCAAAATAAATAGACTGGGAACTTTGCAAACTATGGCTGTGCTGGTCTCCAAAATGAAGAATATTCCGCACCTTCCGTCCTCTTTCATTTTAAACAGGTTCATGTGATTCATCTCCTTTTCTCTTACCATTTAACGTGACTTCAGTGTCCGTTGTTTTCTAAGGACATTTCAAAAGGTGGAATATTGGCATCACTAATCATCGCCAGTCATCCGGTTTAGCTAGCTAGGTGGCATTACATGTTAGAGGTGATAATTAGCATGATGACTAAAGGTTCATGGAACCGATTGGGAAAAGTGTTTTGTTTCTTGGAAGCATCAGTAGGGGTATGCATGTTAGCACATTTGAAAAACAATGCTGCTAACTCGATACTAAAATACAGGCACCCTAATGGAGTATCGGCCCCCACGCGTTGACCATGCTCACCCCTCCCTTTAGTGGCCCTACAGCAGGCTGCACCCGGCTGCTGGCATCTGTGCCTCAGACAACTTTGCTTCCTCTGGGAACATCTGCACACTGGCCCATCTTTCCAGCCCACCTCCAATATTTCTGTCAGCGGATCAAAGATGTCCGACATTCTTCTCTGCCTCTTAAAAGCACATCGGTCTGTGTGGTCCGCCTCCAGAGACAACGTAATGTTAGCCAAAGCTGAGCTACAGCTTGTCACCCCTGTACATACACTGGTGTGTGTGTGTGTGTGTGTCAGGGTTGGGGGGTGACCAACTGGTCCATATTTGCAAATTACACACAAGCACCAGTTTACTTTCTCATGTTACACAACGTGGATGCAGGACACATTTGGTATGGCCTTATTACTCGTGGGTCAGAGGCCTTCTTCTATGCCAATTTCGCATACCCCCCCCAAAATAAATAAATAAATAATTTCATAAAAATAGGTTGGTGCTTTTCCTGGCTGGGCCAGATGACAGGATCTCCCCCCACACAAGTTTATGGAAACTTGTTCCCGGAGGTGTGTCACCCTGCCTTGGGGGACGTCTGCCCCAGCAGATAGGAAACTCTGATTTACCTATATTTGACTTACCTATATTTATTTCAGTGAATGTTTTCGGGCACAGTGAATAATAGCAGAAGGAAGTGAATCAGTTGTAAGGTGTCTTAATTGGAGAGGTCTGCAGTCTTGGACCTGGGGTGCTTTTGGGCAAGATGTATATATTGCAAATCCTGCCCATTAGACAGTGACAAGAGCAAAATTGAAAACAGCCAGAGCAATCTTTAGTCCAAAATCATTTTGGTGTCATCCACAAATATTTAAAATATATATTTTGTGTGTTTGCTGTCAAACAATTACAATTTTTTATCAGATTAATCACAGGGTTGCTGTGAATTAATTTCGATTAATCACAATTAAATACAATAATTTTTTTATCTATATTAATCGCATTTCATTTCGCATCAGCGGTGCTTTACATTTTAAACTCCGTAGCAACATGTCCACAGGTAAGTTGGATGGTATAGTGTGTGCAACCAATTTAATGAGCCACAAAGGAGAAGTAGTGCCTAAATAGTATAAAACTACAACTTTCCTTTTTGTTGATAAAGGACATAGCCATCTTGGATTCTGAACTCATGATCCTTTGTGCTGTTCCGAGATATTTCTTGGATCTCTGAGAAATGGGAACGCGCATGTCGTCACTTCCGGCTTCAAAACTCGGAATCCAATTTGGAATACGAGTTCCCAAGGCAAATGGAACGCACCAAAACTGCCTGAAATGGATTGACAGAGATATTTTAGGGATTTTGGATTTCAAGTCGTTCTGTGCTGTAGATGGGTTAATTCCGTAAAAAATTTTAATCAGATTAATCATGATGATGGATTATTCCACGTTAACCTGTTAATTTTGACAGTTCTAATATATATATATATACAATATAAATATTTTTATTTCAAGACAAAATTTGTCTTGTGACTCATGAATTTAAAACATCCCACTTTTCAATACACACAGTTTGGATGTGAAGTAAGATGCCAGTTAAATTCAAATCCTAAAGTACCATTAGTACGAGGCCTCCCCAAGTTACTTGAACAATGCTGTTTCCTGTGGCATTATAGCCCACTTCCTTTGGTGATAAGTCCATTTCCTCTATTTGTTTCTACAGGGCATATTTTGCTTTTTGGTTTTCCAGGTCACTGAAGAGCAAAGAAAGAGAGGAGCCTTTTTACAGGATGCATTAATCACAGATAAAAATGGCAACATAAAATGTTACGCCCTATTAGTCATTACTGCCCAGAAAAACGACTCATGAAGTAAAATTTTGCATGTATGCTCTTCAGACTCTATTGGTGTTCTATTGTCTCTGGCTGTCAATGGGAAGCTAACAGTGTTTAGTGTGTGTGTATAGTTTAATAAAACCTTCATATGAATAATCCACAGAAATCATTTTGGTCAAAATTCATCTGTCTCCCAACTGTTTATCATGGTCAACGTTGCAGTGGTAATGCGGATTAAAAAAAAAAAAACTTTAATTAAAGCTGTCATCTATAATGCACTATATATACTTTCCCATTATTATAGTTGGTATAAGAATTAAGGATGCCCAGTATTACATTGTGAAGGCATCTATAGTGTAGTATAAATGAGAACTTCATAAAGCATTGATAATGCGTGATAAACATGGCTATAATGTGTTATACCTTCTTAGAAATAGTTATATGTTTAACCATGTTTATAATGCTTTATAAATGTATTATAATGTGTTAAGAACCTATAAATGTTCATAGGTTCTTATGGACATGGCATTCATAGAAGGTGTTACTAAAACATTATTATTTCTTACCTATAATCTATGACCTTTAACAGCATTTTTTGTTCATTAAATTTCACCAGACTATTAAAATGGTACTGACTTAATTCACGTGTGCTTTCAAAATGGGTGGAAAAAGATGTGGAAACTCAGCTATGGAAATTGTGTAAAGTTAAATTGAGAATTTCTATCTGTACACCAAACAGTTCTCCCAAAGAATCCAGCAACAAACCAACAACAAATCAGCTAGGCCTAAAAGACCACTGAGGTAAAGAGATTACTTGTTTCCTAATTGTATTGAAAAATCATTAGCTGTATTTTAGCATTGTAAAATGGCTATTAGGATCTTGCAGACAAATTTCCCTCCGGCCTTTCCCCTTCAGTGAACCCATACGGATGGGAGCAGGCATGGGAGAGTGAGAAGAGGTCTGGATCCGTTTACAGAACGTCGTGAAGAGAAACAAACAGGCCCGCCGCGTGGTTCACAGCCTTGACCGGCTGCTCCCCAGCAGGTTGTGTGGACAGCTGCTCTGGTCAGGAGGCGTTCCATGGAAACAGACACTGCGAAGGAATGACTACCCTTTGTTGCAGTTCCCACATATCTGAAGTGCATTGTGGATTAAAAAAAAAATCAGGCAGCTGTTTTCATTAAGGATTCGGAAAAACCAATGAAGTGTCATGTTCCCTCATGGTTTAAAGCGTATGATTGCACTTGCAGCATCGGCCGTTCATCCCCTTTCCAGCATCTCAGCTCTCTGTCCATACAGGCTCCTCCTTCCTGCCCAGACTCACCATTTCAAATGGAAACCTTGTGGGCCTCTGTGCCACACTTGTTGTGGCTCATCTGAATTTTTGACATTTGTAAGTGTCAAGAACTTTAGGCTCCACACTTGATTATTCTGCATGACAATAAATCACTCGGCAAGTTCAAGAGAAAGTTCAGCTTGTTAAGACCTAAACCTCTCATTTCACCAGTTTCACATTGCATTTTTTAGGAGACAGATAGTTGTGGACTATTTGTTATGGAGTGGCATTTCACCCAAAGTCAGCTCCACCTTACATTCTCTACTTTCCCATTCCATCATAACCGTTTGTGGATGAAGCACCTTTGTTTTCATTGCTGAATCTCAAGAGAACATATCATCAAGTGATCCTGGATATTCCAGCCTCCAGTATCTTTTTTGCCCTCCATCTGGATTTTGTTTGAATCTTTGGCTTCTTAGTTCATTATCTTTATTTTTTGAAATGTTCAAATAAAGCGGTATAGCGAAAGAAAACACTGTGTGAACGGATATGCTGTCTCTGAAGACGCATCGGGTTGCAGTGACCAGAGACGATCCCAGGAAGTTCAGGGCGTGGGGCAGGATACGCCCAGGACGGAACACCCGTCTATCGCGTGACACTCACACATGCGCATTCACGCAGACACAGACTCCCATTGACACACAGGCAGACCCTCACACAGACGCACAGCGGCGGTGCTACGACTCGCTAATCCATCAGAGCTGCATGTGCCTGGCCTGCGATCAGACGCCAGGGGCCCAGGGAGACCCACGCAAACAGGGGCAGAAAAACAAACATACACAGACATGGAGCCACAGACATGACTTAGAGGCTGTCAGGGAATATATTTTTAACATACATTAACAAACATGTTATATGCAAGATATTTTAAATTAGGCACCTAGATGTTATTATTTGCACCTGGAGCAAATAGCAAGTACGGCTATTTGTATTTGCACCCAGGTGTCAGTAGCTAACAGTACTACTGTATATTATTATTATTATTATTATTATTATTATTAATATTATACCTTTTGTATTTGAATGCCACTTTGGCATCTTCGTGCAGGCTACACATTGTTTATGTTTTTGTGGAACCATTGGGGGGGGGGGGGGGGGCTGAGAACGCTGGTTATAAATAGCCAAAAATATGGCAAATAGTATTTGCACTTGATTGCAAATAGACACTGTTAAAATTATATGTACCAGAGCATGCAGCATGAGAGACGTGGGGGCTCCAGAGGTGGACATTTCAGGTCCAGAAAGTAAATATCCAAACCAGGATTTTGTTTCAACCAACCAATTGAATACTCAGTGACTGTAACTCTTTTTGCTCAACTGGTTGGTTGAAATAAAATCCTGATTTGGATTTTTATTTTCTGGACCTGAAATGTCTGCCTCTGGGGGCTCAGTGGTTGCTGCTTATCTTCAGGGCTGTGGATTTGAAATCTTCTGCTCTGCAGAGTTTGCATGTTCTTCATACGTGCCTTGTGATGCCAGGGTTTCCTGGAATGGGCTCATCATGACCAAGTACTATATAAATGCTTTGAAGTCATTTGGATGGATGACATAGACCAGTAAGGGATGTTATAACACTGGTTTGTGTTTGTACTTTATTATTCTTTTCCGGGAATGATGCCACGTGTTTTCTGGCTGTCATGTGTGTAGCTTTTTCATGTTGTACTAGTGTTCTTGTGGGTTTCCTCTAGGTACCATAACCCAAAGACATGATGTTCCTTTCTGATCGTGTGTTGCATGATGGAGTGGCACTGATCCAATCTTATGCATCCTGGGATAGGCTCCAGGCTCACCATGACCCCAAACTATCACTTTGGGAAGTAATAACTAAATTGATTTTCATAATCAATTTCGTGTTTAATTGTACTGATGGTGTCCATGTGTGGGTGATGCAGTTTTTAGCACTGCTGCCTCATGCCTCTGGAACCCGGGTTCAAGTTTCTACCAGGGACTTGTGTGTGTGTGTGTGTGCAGTTTGCATGTTCTCCTTGTGGTGTTGGGTTTCTTCCAGGTACTCTGTTCCCCTTCCCCCGAAAACGTGCTGAGACTAATCAGAGCTACAAAGTTGCTGTAGGTATGTGATGCCCTGTGATGGGTTGGTGCCTCTTTCTGGGTTGTTTTCCACCCTGTGTCCATGGGCTCTGAACCTCCTGCTACTGTAAACAGGACATGTGGTTTCAGGAAACGGCTGGATGGATATCCATGTGGCATTACCAGTGGTTTCTTAGAATGTTAGAGAAATGTTGACAAATTGAGATCAACTTGAGCAGAACAATGACATATATAATATATGGGTTAATGGTATTTGTGTACATGCTGGATTTAGGTAATGTTGTATAATTTATCATTGTATCATTTAGGTGATGCTGCATAATGCTATATAAACCATACGTAACATATCTATACTGTAGTGGTTGCTGTTTTTTTTTTTGCTGTTCTATTTTCATAAAGGTCCTTTTGACATAATAAAATACCAAAATAAAACATGCTCAACATAAAAGGGAGTTATCTCAGTAGTACTTGTGAATTTGCTGAACTTAGATTTATGAATCATTAGCAAGAGTTCCCATTACACATGACTATCTTAGAAAGGTTTTTAAGAAAGAATCCAAGGATTAAGAAATATTTTAACTAACAAATGGAAAAAATAGAAAATACAGGGCCGGGAAGCCGAATGAGGGGGAAAGTGGGTTTGAGCGTCCTCGAGTGTGACCCTGATTGGGATCAGTGGGTCCGAGCATCCTCAAGTGTGACCCTGACTGGGATCAGTGGGTCCGAGTATCCTTGAGTGTGACCCTCAGTGGGATCAGTGGGTCCGAGCGTCCTCAAGTGTGACCCTGACTGGGATCAGTGGGTTTGAGCATCCTCGAGTGTGACACTGACTGAGTTCAGCGACTCTAAGTGTCCCCCATTGTGACCCTGACCAGGGTCAGTGGGTATGAGTGTCCTTGAGTGTGACTTTGACTGGGATCAGTGGGTCCAAGCGTCCTCAAGTGTGACCCTGACTGGGATCAGTGGGTTTGAGCGTCCTCAAGTGTGACCCTGACTGGGATCAGTGGGTTTGAGCATCCTCGAGTGTGACACTGACTGAGTTCAGCGACTCTGAGTGTCCCCCGTTGTGACCCTAACCAGGGTCAGTGGGTATAAGTGTCCTTGAGTGTGACCCTGACTGGGATCAGCGCCTCTGTGTGTCCCTGAGTGCAGCCCTGATTGGGATAAATATCTCTGAGTGCAATCAATTGCGACCCAGATTAGAATCAGTGGCTTGGAATGTCCTTGGTTTTGACCCTGCCTGGGATAAGTGTCTCTAAGTGTCCCCAAGTATAACCCTGACTGGGGGACAGTGGCTTTGAGTGTTCTTGATTGTGACCCTGACCATGATCGGTGAATGTTTATCTCTGATTGCGACACTGAACGAGTTCAGTAGTTCTGAATTTCCCAGAGTGTGATCATGACCAGGATAAGCATCTCAGAGACTCTTTAAGTACTACCCTGACTGGGTTCTGCAGCTGTGAGAGCCCCTGAATATGGTTGTTCCCTGTGTCCCAAAGTGTAACACTGACTGGGATCAGTAGATGAGTATTGGGCCTTTTGGCAGATCAACCCCGCCCAGTATATTGGCCTGTTGACAGAAGACAAAAGGTGGTTGAACCTAAACCTGGAAAGTGCCGTTAGTGAATTTTCTTTTGCTTCAGTGCTTAAACTCGGGAAAGTATATATGAAGATATAAGAATTAACTACCAAAAACTGGGAAACCCAGAGCAAGAGCAATACTCTGTGATACTGGTGACTCACTTTAATTGGCTCACCGGATATCAGTGTCACATGCCTTCTCCAGGATTGCGGGTTCAAATCCCCTCTCTGCTTTGTGTATGGTGATGGAGAACATCCTTTGGTTTCCTCCCACAGTCCAAAGACATGCAGTTAGGCTAACTGGCATTTATAAATTGTCCATAGTTCATGACTGCCGGTATGTGGCCTGTGATGGACTGGACTCCCATGCAGGATGTTTCCCAACCCCGTGCTACTTGGGAGAAACGCACATTGCCCAGGATAAGTGCTTGGAAGGTGGATGGATGTAAGAAAAAAACCTTCTGTGACTTTTTTATAATGCATCCACTTGAAGGATAATTAGTTTTCAAGGTGATCAATGTGATCAAGATGAAAACCTTGTGTTTCTAAATTTTCGTTTCCACTGGAAAGTATAATTAAATGTACATTCTTTCGAGAGTATAATTTTTTCTGGATGGTGCCAGTGTGCTTTTTGGACAAAATTTGGATCTTTTGGAGTGATACAGCAATTATTTTTCATGGTGTAATATTCCTGTGATGTCTGACTTACGTTTGTGTGAAACTGGCTCTGCATGTCCGTGGCTTGCGGCCCCGACGTCACACTTCATTAAGGACACGTTCAACAGAAACCTGTGTGCCCGGAACCTTCTCCACCCTCTTCTCTGTCTGCCTATAGCTTGGCCTGACCTCCTCTTTGCTGGGTGCCAGCTAACACCTGTGACGCCCCACGCATGCCCTTCCTCCCAGAGGTATTCTTTCCCAGACAGCTGAACCTCTATCCCAGAATCAAGGCTTTACCTCTAGATACTCCCACTGTTTCAAACAGATTTGCTGCCCCACCTCTGCCCCATTTCAACACTCCAGTTTTGGCAGAAGGGGCCATTTTCAGATCAGGATGTCCTGTCGGCCTCCCTCCGCTCCACATATTTATACACTTTTATATTTGCCCCCTTTTTAAACCAGAGCTGTTAAACCAAAGGAAAACACGCCAGTATAAACCAATTGAATCTTGATGGCAACTGTAGTGTCGAAGTTCTGATTATAGATGTGTGCCGCTGCCTCCAGGACTTGCTGTGTTTTTCCAGCGATGAGACCATGCTACTCTTAATCCAGGATTTCTCTCTCCTCCACAGACGCTGGGCCCTTGTGTGAAGACGGGAGCCTGATCAGCTGATGGGACCGGTCAACATGGCCCCCAAATTCTATTTTGCACATTTATTAAAATTGATATCACCAGCACAACCAATATTTTTTTGTTCTCCCACTAAATGTCAGAGATTTATCATGCAAACATCCTAGGGGTTTATGTAGGTACTTTTGGACCCGAGTCCAGTGGGTTTGATGCCGGGCCAGACACAATATCCCCGCCCTGCCAAAAGTCTATGCTAAGCTCACCATCAGCAAGCTGTGAACGTCTGTCTGAGGGCCACAGTAAATCCTGCCCGCGAGCCAAGTGGCTGAACAACTGCCCTGCCCCACTGCACCCTGCTATCAGCTGCTCCCCAGACTCCTGATAACAGGGCCCCCTGGAGGCAGCATGTAGGACTGCAGACAAAATTGTCTCAGTCTCCATTGATAAACCTATTGAAACCAGTTATATATTTTTTGATTTACCTGAATTGGAACAAATACAAAACTTTAAAAAGTGTTGTTTCTTTTCTCAAGTGGATGAAATAAAGGAAGGAGAGCCTGAAGAATTCACAGAATCTCAAATTAAATAAAGATTACTGTCAAGCAATTAGTACAGAATACTTTTCACTTTCAACCAATCCACCCAATCCAATCAATACCTTCCATAACAGCTTAATCAGTTAATTTCCTGCAAATGCTGAATCACATTCATAAGCAGGCCTTCACAGCGATATATATACATGTTCTGCTTTTAACTGTTTTTTTATTGTTTTGAGCTGATTGGCAGACTGGATAGTCAATACCTTTGTCTTCTGAATATACTGCTACCCATATTGCCTACTCAGTCATTTACGTAGGAGGAAACTGAAAACTCTTATAGATACAGGATAATTTATGAGTGCGAAACTGAGCCGATTGCCTGAATTCAGCAACTTTCTGAATGTGGGAGGTGGGACAGTTCTTTATGGAGCACACCCAGCTGAATGGCACATGCGGTCAGTCTCACTGTGTCATTACTTTCATCTTCACTGTAATTGCATTGTAATTGCATTGTAATTGCATTGTAATTGCCAGAATGGTTTTCTGTTTACCACTCAACCTTTTGGCATGTAATCAGCAGGGGTTTCCTGCAGAAACATTTTGTGGATAGCAGTTGTGTTTTGCCTGAGAAAATTATACGTGTACAGTATTCTTATGGTTAACCAAAGATGTAAATTCATTTTCTTGAAAACCACAACATGCCTAACAGAAATAAGGGAGGCTCACTGAGCATGTTTAAAAACACAGCGTTAGCATATCGAACATGTGGCCCTGTTTCCGTAAAGTGCAATGAACATGCCACTCTGTCAGGATTTCTTTTGGCATTTGTTCAACTTGAGAGCATCCCACCGTCTGACAAACAAGGGAGCGATTTCTATTACGTAATGCCTTTAGTGGAAATATACTTTTATATACATCTAATTTGTTTGTGTGCAGCATTTACACAAGGCCACTCCCTCTAGGGTTAGGTCAGGCACTTCAGCCTGTCAGACTAATCATTTGTCCCCTGGATTCCCACCTACTTGCTAACCCCATACTTCAGCACCGGATGCCCTTAGGAGCCGAGTGGCATGCTGTGATTGTTTCTTCCATGTTTGTCACTATTAATGGTGGTGACAGTTTCTGTTCTCTGTGTCACCCCCTTTAATAGCAGCAGCCATGCACTGTTCTGAAAAGGGCACAGATAATTGTACAGTAAACAAGCCCAAAATCCATATAGGTGGTCATTAGACTGCAAGAAAATTAAGGCAGTACATGAGGAAGCCATTCTGCCCTTGAAAAACAAACATAAACACAAACAATATTCCACAAACACTGTGGAATATTGCATGGGGAGCTCGGTTGAAGCAAGAGGTCCCTGTAGATGAATGAATGATGGTAGTGATGTTAACAAATCTCCAAAAAAGGTCTTTGTTCCACCAGAAGGAAATTCATGCTGGTATGAGTGTCCCTCAGGCGGTCTCATAAAAGCTTGGTAAGACCGAGGTGATTGGAAAGCCATACGAGATTAATAATTTTGTTCCAGTCCTGCAGAACCTGTTTCTGTCAGAGATGTCATCGGATTACAGCCGTCCAAGCCTGGAATAACATCTGCAGTATAGTGTACAGATGACGGCGTAGGATTCTGCCCACTAATGGGATGAGGTGGAAACTACGCTGAACGTATCGAGACTGCTCCATCTTTCGGTGCAGACCAGCGGCATACTAATCAACATGGACCTTCACCTTCCATTACTCCTTGGGATTCTTTTTAAATCCTATTATCTCCACCACCCCCCTACAGAGGACAGCTTCCTTTGTAATTTTGATTGCTAATTTAATGCATTTGGTGCACCCACTTCCCTACACTCACCATAATAATACCCAGTACCCAGAAAGACCTGTGAATGCATTCAAAAAACTAAAAATGGCTAAAGTCTCATATTTTGCTTGGTTACTTATGCTTAAGGTTAGGGCTGGGAGGGGGGTTCCGGTCATCATTTTGGGATTACAGTTTTCCCCATAGAAATTAAGGAAGATTTCCCCACAAAGATATAGCTGAAAACCTGTGTGTGTCTGCGTGTGTGCATGTGACAGAATCAGAGAGGTTATTCAACAGGTGACTTTAATGAGATGATAAAGGACCCCAGACTGTTTAAAAGTGTGAGGTTTGGCGCTGGAGAGTATTTCATTTAAAGTATATGTATCTTATTTTCGAGTTTAAGAGGAAATTTTTCTTGGCGAACATATCAATTTAGTATTTTTGATTTGTGGGTTTATTTTTGAAAGATCTTCAAGCAAACAAAGGGATGGAAAGTGGAATCCTAGAGATCAATATACGAGAAATTCTGTTGATGACTTCTTGCCATAAAGGTTGAATAGGAGGGTAGAGCAAGACCATGTGACTCCCATCTTATACATCCTGTGCTGGGTGACGTGAGTTGTGTACATTACCTTGTACTATATTAGTTGTAAATTAGTGTTGTTAGGCATTGTGAAGTTATTCCTGCAAATCTAGATCCAGAATTCCATCCATATTCCAAACCACTTATCCTACTGGGTCGCAGGGGGTCCGGAGCCTATCCCATAAGCAACGGACACGAGGCAGGGAACAACCGTGGACAGGGGGCCAGCCAATCACAGGGCACACTCACACACCAGTCACTCACACAGGCAAACCTATGGGCAATTTAGCAACTCCAATCCAATAGGATTTAAACTGTGGGGGGAAACCGGAGTACGACAGCACAGGGAGAACATGCAAACTCCACACACATGAAACCCAGGCGGAGACTCGAACCCAGGTCCCAGAGGTGTGAGGCAAAAGTGCTAACCACTGCACCACCATGCCACCCCTCCGGAATTCTATATTGGGTGTAATTGATAAATCTTGTTCCCAGGCCGTGATTGGGATGAAAATTATTGTCTCCACAGTTGATATTAGGTTGTATAATTTAGAAAGAATCTTCCTCCTGGTTGGTTATTTTATTGATTTATTCTATTCATGGGGATGGGAGTAAATTGATATTTGACATATTGATTTTAGATTTAAGAACAGACTTTAGTTGGAGGTACTGAAGAAATGCTTTATTTCCTGATGTTGTGCTTCTGGACCAAATAGTGGAAAGTAATGAAGATGTTATTCCAGAAAAGGTGGTGGAGGTGTGTGATACTGTTTTGATTCCCTGTGCTAAAGATAAACGGTGTTTTGTTGAATAGAAAATATGGGTAACATAATTCAACTCAATTCAATTCAATTTAATCGAAATCAATTTATTTTTATATAGTGCCTTTCACAACAGAGTTGTCCCAAAGTGCTTTACATGGATGTGTTGTGATACATAAAACATCATTAGAGAGAGACACAGTATGGGAGAAAGGAAGGGAAGAAATAAATAAATAAATAAATCCAGAAGACAATGGAGGAGAGGAACCAAAAAGTATGGAGAAAAAAAACCTCTGGGGGTCCAAGGTCAACTGACTGCCCAACCCCCCTGGGCACTAACTTTCCTGAAAACAGAAAAGAGTGGACATGTTTGCAAAAGGTAGGGTTATCCCATATTGGAGTGTATTCCCAGGCTCTCAGCGTATGTTTGAAGTTTTTGTTGTATTTCCACCAGGCTGTCAGAGTTCTCCAATTACAGTGTAGTCTTTTATAGTAGTTTTGAGGAGATCAGCGATTGTAATGTGGCCAATTTGATTTTGATTGTATATTTTTCCAATAGAATTGGCAACATGTTCATTTTTACAATTGCTATTTTGATAATGAATGGGGTCTGTTTATCCAGCGGTTTAAGTCATTTTCTGTTGTTTTTCTTAATGGAGTAAAGTTTAGATGAGACAACTGTGACAGGCTGGTGGAAATATTTATGCCCAGACACTTAATGTTACCAGTGGAAATGGTGAAAGGTGGGTTTGAGCTGCAGTATCCCAGAGTGGGCATCATGCCTGGTCTCCCTGTGCAGTATAAGGCTCGTTGATATTAAACGATCAGTGATGACTGTGGTCACTGGTGAACTGTACAGCATTCATATTCACGGAATAAACCAAAACCACATTTACGTAGTGTTACAAATAAACATTTCCAATTTACTCTATTGAATTCCTTTTCTCCATCAAATGATACACTTATTGTTTCCATTTTATTTTATTAATTAAGTGCTTTTTTGATTTTTATTTTGTTAATTAGGTTAATTAATTAAGCACATGTTACTCGATTGGTAAGATCCTCAAGATCCTGAGGATCTTACCATTTTGATTCAAGCCTGAAGCCAGTTTTGAGACTGTATTGTTTACATTGTCAAAAGTTAGCAGACTTAGCCCAGTGAGGCCATGACAGCTTTTGATGGCGAATTAAAATTTGTTCAAGATGTTTGAAAGTATGTGTGATGTCCATATATGGAATTACCTGTACATCACTATATGATATCAGCTGTACATTACTAGTACTGAATTTTATGAAAATCATCTATAAGAGCCCTACTTGACCCTACATGCCTGCCTACATAATGGAATTCTTATTGCGTTTTTCACTTGGGTTGGTGCAATGGCTCAGCGGTTAGCACAATCGCTTCACACCTCAAGGACTCCAGCTTCCTCCTATAGTCCAAAAACATGCTAAGGTCCATTGGAGTTCCTAAATTGTCCATAGTTGTGAATGGTGAATGTGCCCTGTGATGAGTTGGTGCCCTATCCTAGGTCATTTTCCACATTGTGCCTGTAGCTTCCAGGGTAGGCTCTGGACCCCTACCACCCTGAATGAGACAAGTGGGTCCAGAAAATGGAGGATGGGTAGATTTTTTACTTTGCACATTCCCTGTTGATTGATTCTGTAAGAGAGGATTATGTAAGAGAACAAGGTTATTTGTGGAATACACATATTAAGAATATACATGCGTTGTCCATACTGTACTACTTATTCAGTACCTGGTAATGGTGGCATTGGGAATGTGCAGTAGGGGAATAGTGAGGACTGAGATGCGATCCCAGACACCACAGATGGTCAAGCTGCTCTCCCCCGGCCTCCGCATTAAGTTACTCCTGAGCTTCACAAAGGGCCATACAGAGAACTGAGAACTACTAGGTGGCAAAATAAGATCACACAGGAGGCACTTACCATCACTTAAGTTTTTTGTTATTTCACTAAATTGCCTGCAGTCTGCCCTTTGTTAGGTCCATGTTTGTTTAGTGCACAGGTCCTCCGCTCCCCGTTCCCGGCCCCACTGCCCCGGACCAGGTACCAGACCAGGGACGGGCGCACAGGCAGGAGCAGTGGCTTAGTGCAGCATTCTTCTACCACCACACCACCAGGCCCAGGTCACCAAGGCCAGCCACTTACCCCAGGGTGGGGCTAAACGGACACGCTCTGGCCCACGTTTTTGTTGGCACTCTTGATTTTCAGCTCTGAGAAAGCATGAAGGAAAAAGTTGACTTATTATCAGGGTCCAGTTGAGGTGTTTCCGCATTTCTAGACTTTTTTCAACTCATGCTGAGGGATGACTGCCTGAGGTGGCAAGCAAACAGAATGGTGTTCAAATGCAGTACATACACATTGCGTGGGCCTGGTTCCCAACGAAAAACAAAATATATCAGACTGTGAAAAAGAAAAAGAATAACACACATTCATGTCTTCTTCTGATGATGGAATATGGTAAATCGCTTGGTTTTTAATGACTGCAGCAATCACAGCCGATTAAGGACACTGAGGCTTAAAGCCAGTTGTTGGTCACTTAAGCCACAGAATGTATTTACTTTGATGTTGGGGAAGCATAATATGGAGGTGTGGCTGCGGAGTCTGAGAACCAGGCTCCAGGCCAGGGAGTCATCAGAGGTGTCAAAACTCCATGATGGAAAACCGAGAGTGACTAAAAGAGTGTGAAATGGATGACTAACCCTAACCCTAGACCACTGTTAAATCGATGACTAAGACATATCTTGTGAAGTGCGTGCAGAACTTTCTTTGTGCATACTGGACAACAAGACCACAGAACTCAAGTGGACTAGGCACCGGGAGAACGGCATGATGACAGTGGAAAAGGCACAGTGTCTGAGATAACAGAGAAGTCTGAAATGTTGGCCTTTTTCAGATATGCCAATGCAGAATTGACTTATTTATGAATGATCAGAAAATCAATTATTGAAATTTGCAAAGGTGCTAACATCTGGATGTTCAGATCTTCTCAAACTAGTTCACAGATTAAAAGTGACCACATGACAGGTGGTGTCACATAAATTCATTGTGATCTACTCCAGAGCGATCTGCACTACAGAAGAACATTATGGATCATTCAGCAGCAGTAGATGAAGAGAAAGTTCTGACAAAATAAGGGTCTAATTTTAGGTTGTGCTGACGTCTTGTGGGTAAAGACATTTCAGGGAACCAGAGACAATGTAATGTAAAAATGTAAAAATGTAACATTTCTATTAGAGGTATATGCATCTAATCCTATGACTCTATTTCTGAACCTATAACTCTTTCTACTTTCCATTGTGCTGGATGACATAACCCTGATCTAGTGAAGATCCACTTCCTCACTTATTTTGGTCTGAACATGTCTGGTGACATGACCCCTTCAAGCACCAATAAGATCAAATTAAAATTTTTCATTCTACAGGAAATCTCTGAAGATTGTTTTTTTTTTTTTGCCAGGAATTATACTTGTAGCAGAGAACAGGCTGGTCTCCTTTTTGGAGTTTGATATATACTGTTTTACTGGGGAACGGAAGACTTTCAGACAACTTGATTAAAGTTGGATTTATTAAAATGTAACCACAGCCGATGGTGGAAATGGAAAGAGAATTATGGGGGTCTTAAAAGGACTTTTACTTAAGGGGAAGGGGGGGGGGGGGTGTTAAACCCTTTTTCACTGTGGGTGGTGTAGGCTAATGTCAAAACTTTTTCCGGAACATCCCATTACTGCAACACACAGGACTTAAAAAGAATTCTCATCATGCAACTGCCCAGCTGATGCTACCTATAGAGGTGTATCTGCGTCATGAGAGGCAGGAAGGCGTTATATCGAGGTCCACCTTACTCGGGTGACAGCACCATTCAGCTGAGCTGCAGTATTAATGCCCCATTGAGCACACGAGGTGTAAAATCCAGGCGGCTCATCAAAGTGCATCTCGCTCCAAATGCTGAAAATGCTTAATGTCCCTCGGAGGCCATTGACTATTAACCCAGGCTAATGTCACATGACACAGAGTGAGTCATATTTGGAGTGCTCAGCTGGACCACAGTCCTTGCTCCCTCGCTAATTAGAACATTAGAAATAACCTCAGGCGAGAAATAAAGTACTTCTTGCCTTATTTTAATGGCCTGTTAATATAGCTTAAAACAACCACTTGTTTCCATTATGAGAAAAGTTAATTTACCCTTAACCTTACTGACCAAAGAATGAATTAAATGTATTTAATTATCTCCAGAAAGATGCAGGTCTTTGTACTTAAGAGTCAATCTGTCTTGTAATGCACTTGATGATCAAGTAAACAGCATGTGATTTCATGATTACAGCAGCTCCATTTCTAAAGAAAAAAAAAGGATGACAGCTCAGACTTCAATGTCCATAATATTTTCACTAATTAGCAGGAAAGTTAAAAGTCAAACATATGTGCCAGTACTTGTAATCCCAACAGGATTAATTAAAACAACGTACAGTATACTTTTGGATCTTATTTCTGCACTGTTTGTCAGAGTTTGGCTATATTGTAGCAGTTTAAATCAAACAAAAATGCAATTATAGAACAAATTTGGCTTCCTGGTAAGGTAAGGGCAGTGGTTGGCCAGCTTGGTACTTTAAACATTTGAGCCCATTAGCTAATTTCATAGAAACATGTTCTGAATTATCTGATGCTGAGCTGTGCATTAGGTTTAACCTTCAATTATGGGATGATTTTAGGGTCAAAGTTGATCTCATTGAATATCATTAGATCTTGATATTCATGAGAAACTCTGAAGGCTCATAAAATTTTGAAAATTGTCTAATTCTCATTACCTATTATTTAAAGCTATTTAAGTATATATTTGCTCATAAAAAAAACAGTTTTAACAATAGAATATATATAAATAAACCGTAAAACAATAATAAGCAGAAAAAGATTTTCTGGATGGCTAGAACACCACAATTTTTAAACCTCTCCCCAGGGGCACCCCAGCCATTCTGTGTATTTGTTAAATTTCACCATCAGCTTACTTAATTAATTACCCTAACCAGTTAAATACCTTGATGAGGTATTGATTAGCCAAACATGGCACGCTTTGAGTCAACAAACACACGGATATATTGCATGCTTACCACAAATACTAAGATGATCTTCGGAGGCGTTTTGAAAAGGCTAAGCTAACAGACTTTGACAAACATAAAATCACTGATTAAATCAGTTTTACACAAACATGAAGATCACTGAGACATAATTGCCACTGGTACGTTTTTTCTGAGTATTGTATATCACCGCTCAAAGAGACAATTACAAGCTGGTGAAATGTGTGGACAAAATAGTGACAGTGGAGGATTGGACAGAAATACCATGTGACCAAAACAACAAGCTCAGGAATGTGCTGCAGTGCTACTAGGCTGTCAGTCTTAGCCACCATAGTCACATGGTGTAGGCTGCACTGTATGCAATATTCTGTCAGACTCTCTGCATGCTAATTCATCCATCACCCCCCCCCCCCCACCACTCCTACATACCTTCTGTCATGGTGCAGAAATTTATTTCAAACTGGACCACTAGCATGAGATGAGGCAAGGCTCCATCGCAGTGAAGCAGCTGCGGGTGAGCAGTCCCATGCTTGCTTTGTTTACAGCAGTGTCTGCACAGTCTTCACATGGACCGGTCCAGACCACACAGAGAGCTCAGCGTGAGGAGCAGCTGTAAGGAACGTGGAGCAAGATATCTGCACTGAAAGGGAATGTTCTCATCTCCTTTCCTTAATGGCAATCCTAAGAGCTTTACGTGTTAATACTTTGCCGCTAGTGCTGAATTTTCCAAAGTGGTGCACAATTAAATGCCAGACTCAAATATTTACTTGTGTTACAGATGAGTGGAGGATTCAGCAGCAGGGACTGAAATTGTATATGGGTATAAACTTTTGGACAAGTAGGGGAAATTGGAGTACCTAGAGGAAACCCTTCGAGAATATGGAGAACTTACAAACTGCAGACAGAAAGACAAGGGCAAGGGTCAGTCTCAGCACTGGAGCGAGCAGGCCACTGTCTCCACATTTAAAAAATGCATCCCTTATTTTTGTTAATTATTAAAATACTAGTACATTCTGATTCATAGGAATTTCTGCTACCTTTGTTGAGAATACTGCACAACTCTGCTCTGAAGGTTGGCAGAAGAGCTACCCTGTCATTGTTCATCTGAGGGTCTTTTGCAACTTTCTTTGTACCTGTCCCAGAACTCAATTTCCCATGAGACCTTAGGACACCACATGCACACTGCTCCTTAGCACACTGGGGGTCGATGCGTTCTTCCTGGTCTCTGCATCGCTCTGCTGAGTCTGGAATTAGTTTCCAGCCCCTTGTTGCCATACCTGCTGTGCTCACGGACGTTTCACTTGTTCCGCATGAAACATTTGAATTTCCAGCAGCTTTTCTCCACCATAGCTTTGACCTCTGACACTTTTTCTTCTACATATTCCCTTCTGATGGGCTATACCCTCCTCCAGCTGTATTCTCCTCACAGGTAAGGCCTTTCCACGCTTATACAAGTGCTCACCTGCTTCCTAATTCAGGAGAAACACTTACGGCTCTTGGATATTCTTTAATGTGGCTAAAAGTGATTGAATAAACCACGGCCACTAGCTGTCTCCCAGCCACTCTGCTAATGATTGACTAATGCCCACATGCTGGACTTTTCCATAAATCGCAATTTACTTGCTCCATTTCCATTACACAATATGCTGGACTATGTTATATCATTGGTATGAACTGTTGAGATGAAATGAAGGCATTTCGTACCCGGTTGACACGTAAAAGAAACACATTGCCGACAGAACCACAACGACGGACCCGTCCACCATGTGGCACTGATACAAACCATGACGGACAGCGCAGGAGTCTGGGGACGTGTTCCTCCGAGAGCAAACTAGTTCAACTACGAAATCACTCTGCACTGTGGAATTACTGAGACTTTACTTATTACGGGACCTTTTCCACAATGTCAGAGTTAATTAGGCTGTCTGTGTTACCAAAAGAGCGATGAAAACAAAATGAAAATATGTATAATAACTTTAAAGTTAATTGTTAAAGTCTGAAATAATTTAGAAAATTATTGCTTCAAGATCTTGACCAGTATGCACACATAAGTACCCCATTTCTTTTAAAATAAGAACTTGAAGTGATTGAAAAGACTAAATTAATTATGCTAAAATATAAATTGTGTTCAACTGGCCAGCAATCAGGAAAAATCACCAATTACAAATTAGCAATGAGTCATTTTCAGCTCCATCTGATTTTAGCCGGTAATGTCCTATTTGACAAAGGAAACAGAACGTTTTTCAAAACAGGCATTATCACTGATTAAAAAACTCAGGGAAAGTCATTTTATTTAATACTGTGGAGCAGTCTTAATCCCTCTATGTACTGTCTGGCTGATATCCCCAATAGGGAGAAAAGACAAGAGAATTTAAGGAGCTCAACTATTTCTGTCAGAACATAGGGAGTATTTCTGAGATAACAGATCTTCTGTTTTGAATTCTTACGTGAGGCATGTAGCTTTTTCATTTTCAGTGCAGCTTCTGACTCATTGATTGGGCATCTCCCTACCTCAGAGGTCTTCCTTGATAATGCCAGAATGTTCCTCACTTTCAGCAACCGAGATACCAAAACTCAGCAGAGTGTCTGACTCCATCTCAGTGGTCATTCTTACAGACAAGGAGTTTGCAATATTGGAGATGTGCTAATGTATTAATTTGGGGAATACCCTTTAAACAATATTAAGAAAAGCAGGATACTAACACTGGAATGTACTAATTGAAAAGTATGGGTCAAAAATCAGGGCTTTCTTTACCATAAATTTGCACAAACACAGTACCTTCCTCTGGAAATGATGCAGATAGAAAATATTGGTTCACACTTTGGACATGCCATATATATTTAACCAAAACAAAGTATATTTGGCCAGTATAGGAGATTGTATGTCACATAAAAATGTGATATCTGAAATTAAACACCACAGAACTCCAGTGAGACAGGGACTTGGAAAACATCTTTTGCAGATTATCATTATGCTGTAATGGATTTTGCTATGTGGGTAATATCAATCTCATAATAATGTCAATGTTGTATTTTATTAGAACATTAAATTTTTCCCCACAGTTGTCTCACAGGTTTTTCAATCACTGAACCATGAAACCATTTATTTTTTTTACATAAATGTCAGACCAATGTGCTCCTTTTACCTTCAAGTGAATGTCTAAGCGCTAGTGCTGGGCATTTAAAAAAATTAATTTACAGGGCAGAGTATAGCACACACCGGCCCTTGAAAGACATTTTAGTGAACTGAGTCACCTGGTGGTATTGTCGCAGGCCGAATCGAAGATCTGCTTTGGCCATTAGAAATTTCCACAGAGAGGAGTGCTAAGCCATCCTGGGAAGTGATTTACTGCACCTTCCCAGCTCGTAATCCTGGCTGCATGGATCCTTTAGAAAAATACGCCAGCTGGGCTCCTGCCATCGTTCGCTGCCGCCTGCCCCGCTGGGGTGTGCTGAGGGTGATCCTGGACTCTGTGTCACATGAATGACCACGGTTTGCAGTCTGGTACAGACCAACCAGTTGGCTTAGCTGTAAGCAGGCCCATCTTACAGGAGACTTGCCTGGGAAGGGCATTGTGGAGGCAAATGCCTGCATTAACATCAATTCAATTCAGTTTACTTTTATATAGCACCCTTCGTAACAGGTGTTGTGATGCATTCCTGGATCATTTATACAGAATAATTCAAAAACACAGAAAAGGAAAGACATTGTATAAAGAATGAAGAAAGAAAGTCAGATCACAACAGGAACTAAAAAGTAGTGAGAAAAAAAAACCTTTTGGTGTCAAGCTGTAAATTGTCAAGGTCAAAGCCGAAGTCCAACAATGAGTTAATTCTTCATGCCCGTGTAGGGTGGCAGACTGATGCCCATGATGTTACACTTTGTAAGTCACATCCACAATGTCACCCCTCTATGGGACTGAACCAGGATTCCAGCTCAGATGGTCCCCACCCTGCTAGAAGTGGCTTATTGTGCAGTGTGTGTTCCCAGATAATAACCAGAATATCCAATTATGAGCATTACAATTGTCTAAACTAATGTATACAAATTGAAACATCATATATCAATATTATGTAGCTGCAGGAACACACCTTCAATGTTGCATCCATATGCAATTTGAATGAGAGGTTTGTATCTAAGTCGCCAATATTTAGCTTGGTAACTGGTCCCAGTGCTCTGTTACCACCCAGAGATCCTGCCCTGCTGGTGTGTCAGGGATGCGGTGGGTATATAGAAGAGTAATTTCAGAAGTGGTGTTTATATCTTCCCAGTGGTTACATTTGCGTTTGTCCAAACCTGAGGGCTTGCTAACATGGCTTTTGTGTTATTTTAGTAGCCCACAGTTTTGGCCTGTATAGAATTAATGCATCGCAGTTATGTGCAACTCTGTTTGCTTTTGTGGCTCCATGTGGGTCCATATGTAGTTAGACTTCTTTATTTTCCATTTACATGCTGTTTTTGTTTGCATATCAATCCGACCATTCATAAAAGGCGGGTAATGTTCGCTGTGCGCTCTGCCATTTTCCAGACAGATTTATAAGCCCTTTCCCCAGATATTTTAAACAAATGCACTATGTTAAAACTTAGAATTCTGGAGGAAGGTAAATAGATTAGCACAAATACCGCATTTGAAAAAACATTGCACACATTTGGCTTTGCAGCTCTGCCACAATTCGGCTCGCGGTGGCTGCCTGGGTTCACTGGGGTTTGTGGTGTTTGCTCGTGTGTTTGGGGGCGGACTGGGCAGAGTCGTAATTAATAACAACATCAAAAAATATGGCCAGGCTTGGGGCCTATAGCTCGCCTGGCCACTGAGAAAATTTCTGAATAATAAAATAAGTAACAAGATTGAATAAAATCTGAGCAGCAGCACGATGGCTGCAGCCCATGTGGGCTTGTCATGGGGCCCCTTGAAATGGACTGGGTTGTTCCACAACTCCAGAGTGCGAATAGGGGGGGAAACCAGCAGGTCTGCTGTGTCATGCGCTGATGGACGAGATCAAAGATACATCTGGCGGACACCCAGCTGGAGAAGCTGGTAAGGCATCTGAGCAAAGAGAATAACCTGACACCATTTCTGAAGACCGCCAAAAAGAGCCAGGATGCTGGTCCATAAGCATTAAATGGGGCAGACCTTCCATTGCATACTGTAAAAGTTGTCAATGTGTTGAGTATTTATGAGGATAGCAGCGTTGTTTCATTCATTCATTCATTCATTCATTCATTCATTCATTCATTCATCTGTCTATTTGTTTGTTTGTTTACATTTTAAGCTATAAAACTGCATTTACCTGTTGTTATAAAAATATATTTCATCGTTCAAATACCATTAGGGATTCCAAATGTAATATTATATCTCCATCCTCCCTGTATGTTTTTTCCAAAAACCAGGGCTCCGATGAAGGATGTTAAAAGATCACCAGGAATCAGTCTCAGGACCTGGGAGAACCTGCACAAAGACGCACCTGGGATTTGCATGAGTCAAAGGTAAGCCTTCAGTTTAATGGATAAGGCAAATGTGATATGATGAGTTTTATGGCAAAGGCTTGATGCTGCTCAATTAAATTAAATTTGTGGAGAAGTCTATGCATTGAATAATGATTCTACTATTTCCCACACACAGTTAGTTAGTAGAAGCATGGGGTTAGAAAGCAGGATCAGTCAGCTTTCATGGGTAGTTGAAGGGCTTGATCGAAAGGCTAAAGTTGATAGGGTTGTGCTAGCATGCATGGAACTTGAACACAGAACTTTCTATAAAAGGAGATGGGTGCCTAACAAAATGAGTGCTGGAGATGTTTTCTCATACTGATGTCCCTGTGAGTGAACACAAAATTAGTACAACCCCAAAATGTCTCTTCTCACAAAATCTCCTGTCCCTAATCATTAACATGAAACCTGACTTTAAAGATGTCATGGTTAAATGTTCTCTGGGAATTACATATATCACAAAGATCTCAATCTGAAGAGACATCAGAAGAACTGATCAAAGAAGATGCCCTGGACATCATTGACAGTCAGTCCTCAGTATCCAATCCCACATGGTGGGCAGCGGTGCTTGGATTATACACTGCCAAGCATTAGAACATACACTGTATGTCCAGGAAACCATTTTTACTAGACAGAAACAGAGCCATGTGCCACTTACAGATCCCTTTCATGGAAGCAAATATCCTGGCCTTTCTGCTGATTTGGTAATAAAGGCTCTGGGTCCATTATGAAGTTCTGGTGACAGCTCGGTTGCTAGAAAGCCGGGGGAAAAAAACAACACTGCAGGGGTCTGGATTTGCAACTTAAGGATTATAGCTGGTGAAATCTGAAGCTGTCTATAATTCTCATTGCAGCATGAATGGGTTATTTATGACAGCCAATTCATGATGTAGAGTTTTATGGTTCTGGAAAAAAGCAGATCATTTATGGACAAAAGCTCTTAGAAATTCAGCTCATCATATCTTTTTCCTGAAAAACAGATGAAGGATTTGCAAAGAACTAAGCATAAATTAGAGGTAATCCCTTCTGAAAACTATTGAGAATAAATCCACTTTAGCAGTGGCATAAGAACACGGACATAAAATAGGTGCAATTGTATTATCACATCCATAACTCTCATTGTTCAGATCTGCTAGCAACTGTGCGTGTATATCTGTGTGCGTGTGTGTATTTAAATGTCCCCACAATATGATAAGAACCTGTTATTTTCAAACAAGCGGAAACTCAGTTTAATAAAATATCTGTCAATGCAATCAAGAGTCCCCACAAAGATATGAATAACTATAATTTGTGTGTGTGCCCATGTGTGTGTATGTGGTATTGGATTGCTCCTTCCGCATTCATGTGTGCTTCCTCCCATTGTCCAAACCACGTGTTTGAGGTGGATTTACGATTCTGAATAGCCTTTGATGTGTAAATTTGCCTGTGTGTACAGCTGTGGTCTAACATCCTGTGCTATGCTGTAATATACTGCTGGTTTGTGTGAATGGATGCACATTAGCCTTATCTAACCAAGGTCACATGTTCTAATACTGCAGTCTCAAATTAAATTAAGTAGGGAATCTCTGGTAACATACTACTGAACAGACATGACACTGGACAGGTAGTAATTGTAGTATTCATGAACTGTTCATTTTCATTCAGAAAATATGATATTTTAGTAGTATTACCCATGTCACCTCAGAATGAAACACATCTCGATGACAAGAAACCACAACCCCAAAGCACACAGGAAAAACCCTGGACATGACAATATCTCTCTTCATCAATGTGACATGGCCTCGGCACCAAGCACACTGTCCAAAGAAAACCAGTAAGTTCACTCCTATGGGAATCCTAAATGTTGTTTTAAAAAAATATATTTTTTGGACTTCAAGGAGTTTGCCATAGTGTGTAAGGCTAGAGTGCTTCCTTGCTGCTGAAAACCATCCATAGTGATGAAGGCCCTGTATAAAGCGTTCAGCCGTGCACCATGGGCCTTATCCTGTCTATAATGATCATCCTTCATGTAGGCAAGGAGTGTGGAGCTGCTACCCAATGTAAAATCTGAGAAGTCAGACCTGGAGCCACATTCAAATCTCATTGGAGCTACAACAGTTGTTTAGCTTACAAGCAACCTCAACTGACTTTATCTCAACACACTCTAGTAATAATGCACATCACCAGGCTAGATTGGCTGTCTTCTCCTAGGAACGTTCTGAGATCAGCACGGCTTCTCCAAGTTTTCCTTGTGTTTCCAATTCTGACTGTATTACACCAGTGGCGTAGAGGCCTTTTTATTATACATGCAGACATCCCAAACACTACAAAGAGCCATTTGTTCTGAGCACACTAAGGAATACTGGACTGATAACAAAGGGTGGCTATTGTCAGTTGGCAGAACCAGATGATAAGTGGCTACTGACACCTTCCAGGCACCCTTTCATCCCTCTGCAGAAACGCTGCTGTTCTTTTCATACTCTAATGTGGTCTGCTAGACAGATAAAGCTGGATGGCTCTCTCATCTCTCCTCACCTTCACCTTGAGGTGTTTCGCAAACGCTGACCAATGGAAACTGGACCCTGTGGACAGATTAGTGACAATGGGGCGGATGCTCGTCACAGCGTGACCCATGAGTCGGGCTGCAGCCAGGCTTTATTAAAGCACTGAGCTAAGCCCTGTGCTTCCCATCTGCAGAACATCCGCACTCTGCCATTCTGCTTCAACCGTCTGGCCCAGAGACGCGTCAAACGCAGACGATGACCCGGCCCATCTGACACTCCCTTCCTCTGTTCTCATTGACGTCTCTAAGGGACTTATTTTCCATCTTTCGGGGAAACCCCAGCCCCCATGTTTGACATGCAGAAAACCCCTTGCAACAGGCCCCAGAGAACAGCCTCCAAGAATGGCCCCTTGAGGAGGGTCAATACATTGTATCTTATATACATCACAGTGTGAGTGTGTGTGTGCGTGTGTGCTGCCCTTAACACATTTGTATTTTTCCATACACATTCCCAGAGCCAGATGTGGAATAACAGGACCAATGAGGGACGGCTGAGCAGTGTTCCTCCCCCCGGACAGTCAGAGCGGGAGGCCGCGTGCTGGGCACATTGGGTGGACCTGCATTCCTGGGACACCGGCCGTAACACGGACTCTAAAATGCTGAGGAGTGGACCCCAGACAGCTTGATGAAGGTGTGTTTCTGCCAGGGGGGCTAAGGGCTAAATTTAGCCATGGATGAGGTCATCCACACAGCAGTGACCAATGGGCAATCAGGCAAGCGGGGCGGGCTTCAGAAGCACTCATCCACTGCAAATGGAGCAGGGATTATGATGTCATTTTCACACAAAGCATGAAGGGTAATACGCTTTGTCTCAATAATGGAAAATGACGTTGTTTGTTATATATAAGTCGGGTTCCTAGTTTCTGTTCTGTAAAAAATGGTATGTGTATAATTATTAAAGACAGGAAGGATCGAACAAGGCTGGACAGACACTTTTTAAATGATGGTTATGGCAGCCTCAAACATTATACATCTGTGTTTGATTTTCTTAAAAATAATGACATTTACCAAACTTTTTTGGTTTATTATGGTCAGGCTGTTTATATTTAGCTCTATGACCTGGAGTATCAAACCGTAACTTTTCAAACCCAAAAATATGTTTTCACTTTTTGTTTACATCCAAGTTGCAACTCTGAGCGCTACGTGTCTTTTTAGATGTTGAGGTTTTTGTTTTTTTGTGTTGATCTAGAAATCAGTCGATATTTAAGTGGCTCGCTTCAGGGGGTAGTGTATGGCTCAGCAGGCGTCTGTGATCAGAAGGGAATAGGTTCAAATCCCAGGGTCTGCAGAGTGATTTCACTGTTGGGCCCTTGAGCAGGGCCCTTAACCCTAATTGTTCCAGGGACTGTCTGACCCTGCTTTTGCAAATGAAAAAAGTGTGTGCTATATTAGTAAATGTAATGTCTTTTTTGGGACAACAGAATGAGGAAGACAGAAGGCTTAACCTGGAATGACTCTTTCTGTTCCTAATACCTGTCCACATCATAAAAAACATTCACAGAACAACTATGTCTAAAAAACACATGGGCCACCAAATGGCAAGACCTCTGAGCTGAATTTTCTTGAAATCATTATGGTTTGGAACCAGAATCAGCCAGGCAGTGACTCTGAGAGCCTCCATCTCCATCTAGGCTCCTCAATTCCCAGTTGCCACTCCCAATCAATGGACGGAAAGTGAACCCCCCAATTATTGCAGCTTCCGCCTCCTTGCATGTGGTTCTGATTTGGTGCTGAAGCAAAGTGTTTTCTTTGGAAGCTGGATTCGCTGCTCTGCCGCATTCCCTGTTACAGACGTTTTGGCATTGCCATTCATCAGTTTGACATGCAGTCCTTGTCCACTCTGGGTTTATTTCCTTTAACATGTGAGACTTTTCCATGTAAAGTGTGACCTCTTTGTTCCCCTTGTATCGTGTCAAATATCGTTTCAAAAATCCTCTGCTATCCATCTTCCACAGATCACCCTACCTGCACTGTCCATCCCTTGAATTCTGGGTCACGTAAATCATTTTGAAATATAGGAATTATCGGATACAAATTCCTCGCCAGGGAGTTCCAGAGGGAGACAGGAAAGGGAAGTGAAAAACATGGGAAGGAATTTTCCTACAGAAAAGAAGAGTCGAGAGATGTTGGTACCTCCTGGTCATGAATTCTTCTGGATCAGCGTCCTATCATTTTACTCTTTAGCACAGGGCCTGTGCAGACTGCCCAGTTCTAAGGCTCCTTACTATTAGCTGAACCATTAATAACTATTTAGAAAGCAAAGTGTTTTTTAGCTCTAGTGGTTTGGTTGCTGTGGTAGGGGAAGCTTCTGTGGACAGCAGTACATTATCTTTGGCTTGTGTCAGCTGACGGCAATCCAAGCTGGCTGTTGGGCTGAGGTTGTTGATCCCCCATTAGAGCATCATAAACTAGGAATAGTGGTGAAGATTTGGTGAAGGTGGGATGCCGTAAACAGCTGATAGAGGACTGAAAGGGGTTTGTGGGCATTTTAATGTGCCTTGGCGGGCTTTGGGGAACTGTAAACCCGCAAAGGAAACCCATCTCTTGGTGGACAACAAATGATGGCATTTGAGGTTTATTTTAGTCCGGTCGGAGGGTTAGAGGTCAGGATGAGGGACTCGGACCTGTGCCTGCTGGTGAGCTCAGGGGTGGGGTGGGCAGCCAAGTCCTCAGAGAAGGCCACACATTTGCCATGCACTTGTTTGAGTGCGTAAAGTGAACAAACCTTGGCCAAATAACGTTCAACAGACTGAAAATTTGGAAAGCTGTCACTCTCCCATTGCCAAAAATGCCACTGATGTTTGTTTAGAAAGTGAGATCATTCCTCCTTTGAATGTTTGGTGAAAAATAGTGAAGGGGAGGGGAAAAATCCCTAAAAAGCTACAGGCTTGTGTAATTCAATTTACTCTCTCTGGGCAATTTATTTAGTGTACCTTTTCCATGGACATTTTCCCAGAATGCATCAAACTCACAGTGTGGTACTGCAAGCTGGCACTTAGACAAAATCCAACAACCTGTGACATCATAGACAACCATGTGACCTGCTATCCTTAACAACTGTCCGGCTGTCAGATACAACAACTGATTTATTCACTCTCTATTTCTCCCCTGCCTTTTCCTCAAGGTGAAGAGCCTAAAACACAGACATTTTTTGTCTTTACAATCTATACCACAGTATGACTTTTATTTCCAATCTAATTTACTGCTGAGAGGAGGAACTATGTATGCCATATGATTACTAGGACTTCTGTCTCAGATGTGCTGGACAGTTGTCTGCTGCCAGCCACTTTCCTGAGTGGCCCACAGAGGGCAGCACAGAGTTGAGGTCCACTTGCAGCAATAACCACACAGACCACATATACTGTAGAACATATGTTTTGATAGCAGGGTCTAGCAAAAATGTATTTTTATTATTAGTTATTTTGTAGACAGCTTGTTGATTTTCACTTTAAATAATGGAATCACTGCTATCAGTTGGCTCACTGGAATTTTTTTTTTGTGTGACTTTAACAAGGAACCTATCGAATGACAGCTGCGTTTGTTTCCTTTTTGATTTTGCAGAACATTGCATTGTTGTTAAACAGATTCATCGCTGGTACTGCTAAGATTTGGGTGGTTCTTTTTTACTAAATGTTGACTATACTAATGAGGCACGCTGACCAAGACCGAGCATGGGAGACGATTACCCACAATCCCACAGAGAAACAGAGAGAGAAGAACTATCGGCTCAGTTGTGATCACTTGACGCTCAACAGACGAAGTGTAAACGTAATACTCGTATTGCAAGATCTTGCTCGGTTTTCAAGTCAAGATTTATTAAAAATCTTTGCTCGTCTTGAGGAACACTTGTAATCCGAGTTTCCACTGTATTTTGGTAACACTTTCTATGAACCCATATTCATAAAAACTAATAACTGTTCTTATAATTCATTGTAACAAAGTATTATAGTTACGCCTATAATACTTATAAAAAGGCATAACACATTATAGTCATGTTCCTCATACATTATGAATGCTCTATGAAAGTCTAATCTGTAATTTACTATGAATATCTTCATAATGCATAATAATGGTTAGTGTAACAGATAAGGTGCTACATTATTAAGGTATTTATATTGCATTATAGATCAGACCTTCATAGAGCGTCCATGACGCATAATAGAAATGACTGTAATGTCATGCCTTTTTATGAATAGTTACAGCTGTGTTCATAGGACTTTATGTATAATATCAATGCTTTATGGATTATTAGAGGTGCTTTTTCATGGAAATGTGTTTAAAATATATGCCTCATTACACATAGGATTACTAAGGAATGTTTTAGTGCACAATGTTGCAACTTGGATGACCAGATCGAGAAAGTTCTCTTGATTGCAATGATGTCTGTGTGTTATACCTATAGGTTATACCTATCCAAAGCCTGAGATTAATGTGTGAAAAAAACAACACTTGAAATAAAACCTCTATGTCCTTATTTGTCCTGTGATGTCCATGTTTGGCCCATTGAGCTGAGGGTCACTGTTTGCCCCATGATGCCTTGGCTGAGGGTCCATGTTTGTCCCATGATATCTGAGTTGAGGGTCCATGTTTGTCCTGTGATGTCTGAGCTGAGGTCTATGTTTGTCCCGTGATGTCTGAGCTGAAAGTCCATGTTTGCCTTATGATGTCTGAGCTGATGGTCCATGTTTGTCTCGTGATGTCTGAGCTGAAGGTCCATGTTTGGGTTCATGTTTGTCCCGTGATGTCTATGAGCTGAAGATCCATTTTTAGTCCCTGGCATCCATTCTGGGAGTGCTTGTTCGTCCCATGCAGTGATGGCTAAGGATTGTTGGAGCCCCACAACACCCAACATTATATGTATTACTTTAGATTATACACAATACTAAGCAATATATCAGGTGGCATGTTGGGCAGCACTGATACTTTGCACCTCAAAGATTATGGGTTCAAATTTCATATATCCCATGTGCTCTCCATGCTGTCCAAAGACATGTGCTTTGTAGTACAACTTCTATGGTGTGCTACAGTCCTTGACCCTGTGCTGTCTGTCATTGGCTGCAACCCCCCCCCCCCTGCCCATCATGTTTCTGACCAGGAAGAGGAAGTTGGATAGAAAAAATATACTGCATTAATTCTGAAAAATGTTCCCATTCAAAAACCTCGGATGAAGTAATGCTTTGCTTTAAAGAGCTTTATGCTACTGCTATGAAGAAAAGCAGTGGATGCTGCAGTGATTCAAGATACTGGAAAGTTGAAGTCTGAAATCCCACAAGGGGAACCTTCTCTTGTACCCTTGAGTAGGATACTTAACCTAAATCACTTCAAATGCATCCAGCTTTACAAATGGGGAAAATAGAAGAAGGGTTGTGCTAAATAAACAATAATGCAAAGTAACAGAGATCATAGTGCAATGGTACATGCTATGTGTCAGAACCTACATTATTATGGACATTTAAAGAGCGAGAAAGCAATCAAGGATGAACAAATGCTAATTTTCTTGACAAAGCAGACCTGACATTTGTGAGTGTGGCTGGGCCAGATCTCCACCTTTCTAAACCAGTCCGTTTGACCCCCTCCCCTTCCCCCACGCAACGATGCTGGCCTGCGCGTGGGAATGCCACACCCCTCCCGTTAGTAGCCCTTTGCTATCCCAGGACTGTGCTGATGAGGAGTCACCAGCCCACATCATCCACGTTCAGTGATCAAAGCCCTCGGGTGCTACACCCCCCCCCCCCCCCCCCCCCCCAACAACCCGCCATAAAGATGCCCAGAGACACAAAAGTGGTAAACATGTCCTCCCTGGATGGATTGTCACTGTTTATTCAGGTTAGTGAGAGATGAGCTCAGGTCCAGCCAGAATTTGTAGCAGAGGGACACAGCGACCCTCTCCCCTGTTCTGGCCCGATTTCAATAAATAAATTTTATATATATATATATATATATATATACACACATATATATAGTGCATGTGTGAGTGACTGGTGTGTG
>JAABNY020000001.1:28609317-28624965 GCA_015164015.2 Brevimyrus niger
TCAAACAGGGGAAAACCGATAATCCGGGTAGTTTTAAATATCGAATGCACAAATTCAGTGCCCAGCAAATACCCCCGCCTTGAGGGAGCCTGCAATAGGCTCTCCCCCCCCCCCCCCAAAAAAAAAAGCTGCATTACAGAAACTGATGATGGATGGTTTTTAACAGTCCAATTATATAACAACCCTTTTCTCCATACTATCTTTCCGTTTTGTTTTAGATTGGATATTGTACATATTGCACTGTTCTCTGATTAACTACCTACCATCCATCCATCCATCTAGACTCAAACTACTTATCCTGGTCAGGATCGCATTCCTATCCCTTGCAACACAGGGCATAGGGAGTACCTTGGATGTGCACCCTGGATGGGATCCCAATTCTGATCGACATTCCCCCTCTATGTTCTACCTGCGTGTGACATTTCAGATTGGCGTCCATAAAAAGAGCTTTGGGCTCATGGCTAATTTCCCAGTCGAACCCTATGCTCCTCCCACAGGCTTAGGAATCCCTCCACATGACAATGCAGGGTGTAGCTGGAGTGTCCCAGGCACAAACCGGGATTTTCAAATCCTTGGGGGTAAACAGCAGCAGGAGTGTGATGTTGGGTCTTACCTCATATCACCCCTTCGCCAGCTCTCCAGACATGCTCCGCTCCTGTGCTCTGTGCCAAATGCTCTGAGCTTTGAAGCTGAAGCGCATTGTTCTCCTGTGACGCTCTGAAGCAGCCCCAGGGGAGTGGGTGTGCACATAGGCATGAGCCTCCCCCCTGGAGGTTCCAGTGAGATGGCGCCCAGTTCCCAATGTGCTTCTACTTAGAGCCCAATTACTGTTGACTTGATTGTTTTTCTCCGTTGCTTAGTAAACTCAAAGAAGCTGCAATAAGATATATTGGCTGCACACACGATTTTGGAAAAACATCTCCGGCGTGATGTCTTGGGGTGGTTCCTGTCAGATTGGTGAAGGTGGGATCTAACAGGGATGGGACTGCATGGTGCTTAATGTTTTTTTAAAGACCTGAAGTTTAAGGCTGGCAATTTTTCAGAAAATGCCGGTTCTGAAGCCCAGAGACATTAAATTGTTTTTGTGCTTGTGGTTTTGTGAGTGCGTGATATCATTGACATTTCTTATTTAAGAACCTCACTGGTGTGTAAAGATATTTAAATGCATATGTGTTTCTGAAAATCGTTTTTGGAAATGCACTTTATGTAATGGTTCTTTGAACGGAATGATACCATAAATAATCATACTTCAAAAGCAGAAAGGATGGCTTGTATACTGATTTATTTTCATTAAATGTATCACATCAATACCTTTATTGTATCTATAAGTTAGTTAAAGGTACAGAGTATATATACTCTACATGTGCAATATATAAGACATGAAGTAAATGCACCTTGTATAAAACCACAGAGTTTGTTTTTTGTTAACATAAACACTCAAAATTATATTGTTTATCTAGCAGCCACAGCTAAGTAATTCCAAGTTAAGTAATTCCTGTATAAATGAATAAACGGAAACTTTCCGTGGTTGTTTTTGTTTGCCTTCGAATTGAAATGTTCTCAGAAGGAAAAGTGTGACTCCCATAGGGCGCCCCAAGAGGTCACATTGTGCACTGCAGCGGCTTCATGTCGCATTCCTATTCTTATAATTTGTTGCACGCAGACTTAACTATTCAAACTGCTGTTATACTCTGTCTATAAAATCACCAATTAGCTACACACAGTGTCCTTTCACAGGTCAGCCATTGTAGTCTCCAGTTATTGCTGAATAATTGGGAGGGGGTGTTTGATGAACACATTTTCCCTCCTGAAATTTTGGGGAGCAGACCAGTGCAGAAGTACACTTTTGATCAGAAACGACCTCAATCACACCCCTCAGCAGAAATATGACTACAGCCCCCGAACAAGTCCCTTATTGTCAGATTTGGCAGATCTGCTACCAACTTTTTTTCACTTTTTTTCATGGCTTAATTGAAAAATTAAGTGCGGCTCAAGCCAAAAATTACAGTGAAATAGTAAGCACACCTAGATGTTGGCGTGTCCCTCACCCTGGAATGGGAGGCTCAGAGCGATGGCCGCTTTCTGCCCAAAGCCTACTTCTGATTTATTTGGTGGTAGAGCACAGAGGTTCCAGGTGACAACCTATAATCATAAAGGAAGGATGAGCTGAGGGTCCGGTGAGCCTGGCAGATGGGATGGGACCCCCAGAGCCCACACACACATCCTAAGTGTCCCATCGGGTGGTCGGGACTGATGTGAGCTAAAACAGGCACCTGGGGGGGGGAATGGAGGGGGAGCTGACATCAGCCAAGCTAAGCAAGGAAATACTTTATCCCTGTTAATTCAGAGTCCCTCGGTGGTCCTGACGGGGTACCCGTAGGTGAACTTCAGTGTGCAG
Source organism: Brevimyrus niger (assembly GCA_015164015.2). Classification (NCBI taxonomy): domain Eukaryota; kingdom Metazoa; phylum Chordata; class Actinopteri; order Osteoglossiformes; family Mormyridae; genus Brevimyrus; species Brevimyrus niger. The sequence goes on from JAABNY020000001.1 coordinate 28,611,716, forward strand.
AGAGGGAGACTGGTGTTCAGTAAAAATGCTAGCGGACGTGAAAGGAGCGGAGCAGCCAAGGAAAGAAAGTCTGGAAGGAGGTGCGGCCATTTCACACTTGCTGTACACAGGCCACAGTGCGGCGTAAAGCAGCTTTTCAGTCTCACCTGGGCGCTCCATCATTTGACTGGTTAGTTCATGCACGTCAGACACGCCCTTTAGATGACATGCAAGCTGTGTTCCAATTCAAAGGACACAGTCGGTGTTGCTTTCGCGGCCAGGTCTGCATAATAAATCTTGGGATAGGTTGGACCGCGAAGGATCCACTGGAAGAATCTGTAGCAGCCCGGGAAAAGGAGGGTGCATTTCTAGGCCGCATTTCCGGCAGCTTTCGAAATGGGACGGCTTTGCCGCCCCGCTGTGATGCATTCTGTCTTCGAATGCAGCCCTAGAAGCACAGCTGCAGCGTTCCATATGCATTGAAGAATGGAGCTTGATAAGTATAAGTGTGTGTGTGCGTGTGTGTATTCTACGCAGTGGGCTACATATTCAGTTGTAGCAAACACTTATTAAAACAGAGTGTGCGCAAAACAAAATGCAAGTACAGGTTGCGAACATACAAGTATTCAGTGTTGCCAACTCGTTTTTAAAAAAGTTATTAGCGACAAATCTAGCAACTTTGTCTGGTGTTATTGGAGACTTTTGGAGACTTTGACGTGAAAGCACGTATCGTTCTTGCTCTTCTCCCTGGGCAGCGGGTGCTGCCATGGGCTCCTCTCCCATCCCAAAGTGCTCACAGGCGGACAATCCGCACGCAGCAGCCCCGCCTAGCCGCAGTCAGAGATGGAGATGTGCATAATTTTCTCATTGCCATTGACAGTTTTTTTCAATCGTCCTTTTTTTGGTTCATTTAGATTGTGATGTAGATTTTATACAAAAAAATGTTATGGTTAAAATTTTTAACTGTTCATTTGTTTACTGTGACTTGTACACTTAAGCAAACTTAAAAAGTTACTCTGACAGAGTATGTAAGAGAAAAAGTTTAAAAAGAAAGTTTATTTGTAGTTCTAAACATATCTATGGAAAAACACTTTTTGTATCTCCCACGACATTATTCCTCTCTCCTACAGCGTTCATTACAATTACATGCACATTATGCAAATGAGGCGATGGCATCATTTAGCAACTTCTAGTGACTTTCGGGATAGCCAATAGCAACTTTCCTTGCTGAGGAGTTGGCAACAGTGCAAATATTCAGTTTAGATAATAGACATGTTCTTTATTCCGAATGGAAGCTTCAAAATAACGATATACAATAATACAAAGGAAAATTATGCTTGTGTGTTACTTGGCTCAAAGCATCTATGTCATGACCGCATCCTTTGAGGGATGCAGCCCCTTATATAGGCTTCAGCTAATGATTCCCCACCTATACACCATCCATGTTTCTGTCAGATGCTAATTGACCAGTATGATTTTAGGGATTCTTTGCAACGTCATGACCAAAACTCTCACGTTGCTTACAACTAGCTAGGAACAGTATAGGTCTTTGTTAAAAATCTTTAAACAGATGATTTTTCAGACGATTTTTCCTAAAGATTACTGGCTTGGCAGCTTTCATAACAGATGCACAGCTATATGAGAGAGAGAGTGGGAACGAAACAGTAAGCTATGCTCTTTAAAAATTAGCTGCAAAAGCATAATTTTTAAAACGACCTAATTGAATAATTCAGTCAGATTCGCCGGACAAACGCACTTTCACGCAGACTAATAGGATTAACGACTTGCACTTAATGGTCTGTTTGTGTTTCAGGGGATATTTAAATTTCCGTGTCTAAATCAACATGCCTCAGTTTCCAAAGAGCTGCCCGCGCCAGGCTAACAGCCACATTGATTAATTTATAATAATGAGAGCCTGAGTGCAGAACCACAATGACCTTCCTGAGACACAGTGGCTGATGAAGTGCGGAAGTGTTTCAGTGACTCGTATAATGGGGCTGTCTGTGAGGCCGCCAAATCCACCCAAGATGACTGGATTCACCACGAGGTTCTGTCCCCCTGTCAACTGTGTGCTCTGCTGCTGTTGTCATATTACACAAGTTTTATTTTACAGAGAACCTTTGCCAAGAAGACAGACTGGGGCCTGTTCTGCTTTTCCTTTCAACCAGATAGCTTGGAGGGTTAAAGTCCTTTACAGAAGTACTTAGTTTCTAGTTTTGAAACATTTATCACAAATGCACATAAATCATGTTTATTAACTACAGTTTTCTATAAAGACATGACTCAAGGCGACAAACTGATGGTGCAGAATAGCTCCCCTTTACTGAATTCTTCCCATGATATCCCACGTTTCTGTTTCCTGGTCAAAGGTCAAGTACAGTAATATACGCATATATTAATACATACGTCAAATTTAATTTGTAAACGTATAAGAAATGCGGCACAGAGGACATGTGGTGTGTTGCTTTATTTCTGGTTTTGAAACATTTATTAGAAAAGCCCATAAATCATATTTATTAATCAGAGATTTCTATAAAACTGGAACTCATGGGATGGTGCAGAATAGCTTTTCTTCATTGAACACTTCCCAGAATATCCCAGAATGCTCCAGGTGAAATGAACATACAGTATATATAGGATATACAGTACATATACAATAATACACCTGTCAAGTAACATAGAGACTAAATAATAACATTGTCACAAACAACAACAATAACAATAATAAAGCACTTAGGAAAGTAACTGTGCCAAATGTCAACTGTCATCATGTCTGGGATGTTCTCTTGAGAGGCAACAAAAATATGATGTTATGAGATTGCAATTAATTCATCTTTCATCCATCAGCTTAGTGAATGCACATAATAAATGCACATAATGTATGTACATAATAAACTTGATGACGGTGCTGGGGGGGTGGTGGGTTTCATTAGCGATGAGTTGGACTACAGGACGGCGATTCAACAACTATGATATACAATACTATACAATAATCTGTTTCTTAGTGTGATTGAACAAAACAAAAGAGATGGTTCATGACTTCAGAACGGGCCATGCTGTCTACCCCCTGCTGTCCACCAAGGGCTTTGTGGTAGAGTAGGTCAAGAGCACTGGATTCCTTCAGATACACTTAGCAACTGACCTCATCTGGGCCATCAACACCTCCTCCTCAGCCAAGAAGACGTTCAGAGAGATCAGATTGTAAATGAGGTGGGTCCAAGCAGCTACAGGAGGTGGGACCAGCCAATCAGATGTCTTGATGTCTCCTCTACAGTGAAATTGATTATCTCTCTAAACCAATCATTTTTCCTTCTGCCCTCAGAAAATTTTTGTCTAAGTAAAACTCCTACAAGCCAAGAAGACAGCATCTTCATTTCCTATGGCGGCCAAGGAGGGCAAATCTACCTTCCATATCTTCACCACATTCCAAAGGGGCACCATCAAGTGTATCCTGACCAGCTATATAACTGTCTGGTTTAGGAACTGGAATGTCTCTGACCGCAAGACCCAATGATGGATAGTGCATGCAGCCAAAAAGATCATTTGTTCCTCTTTGGGCACGGCACCACAGCATCTGACCCAGTTCTGCCAGACTCTATAAAGGTATCTTCCCAATGGCCATTTGGACTCTGGGAGATCTGGTCACAGATCTGGAGTACTGTACACACTGACTCTGACAACCACCAACACCTGTCCTGCTCCCCTTGCACTTGTCCTGTCTATTTACAGACTTTATGTACAAAGGCAGTCCCTGGGTCAAGAATGTCTGACTGAATCAATTACAAACAGACTCCCATGGAGTCTATTGTATTAAAAAATTGGGTTAAATACAATGAGTGGTACTAACGATTGCACACACTACTTTGTGACACTCACGAAGATATTGTGTGGCTTCAGTGTTTCATTTGTTCTAGATACAGTACAGTGCCATATGTAGTTACTTTTATTATTACTATGTTATTATTATTGTTATGTATTGTATTATAATTTTACTAACTTACCTAAAAATTCAAATTAAAGAATTAACTTTTTTGTAACCTGGGGACTGCCTATGAATGTAGCACCACAGTCTGAGGGGTGTAATTTCTTGTCACCGTATGCAATGCACCAAATATGGCTTTTGTAACAGTAAAGCTACATCTGACTCATCCTGACAGTAGAAATCAGTAGGTAGCACAAGGCCATTGGGCATTTTCAGTCTCTTTACGAGATCAGGGATATTGTTCCCCTCCTGTGATCAAAGGCCACAGAGGTTTATTTAAACGTCTTGTAATTCCATCTCCCCGGAGCCAATGTGAATAGCCTTTTCCGACAGCTAGATGAAACCCATGTCCTGCCATCTCCTGGCAGGGGCACTACGGACCTCAATGCCAGCCTCGGAAGGAAAAACTGAGAGTGGCACGGGATAACCAGCATGACATCACTCCCAAACCGACAGCCAAACGGCAAGCACAATGCCCTCCTGTGCCCCCCCTCCCCAGGGTCCTTCCTGATGTCAGATTTGGTAGCTGTGGTGATCTGAGGCTTCAAATCCCCAGTGAATGTAGGAACATCACAGAGTCCTGTCCCGTCCCCCCCCCCCTCCCCCCCGGTGTTCCCAGGAAGAACAACACTGGCTTACGAGAGAAGAACATGAAAAGAGACAGCATATGGTTACATTGGCAGCAGGATTGCCCTGGGATTTTCTTGATTCCACTGGTAATGATTCTTGTCTACAGGCTGTTGGTGAGACACTGGGCAGATTTTAGTGAAATCTATTCCCTTGGACTTCAGACTTAGAGTGTCTCCTGTACGATAAAGAAATCCTGTGGATGCTGTTTGGTACCATCCAAAAAGTGTCTGGGGACATCTACATCATGACCTACAACATTTGTGAAATATACCCATTCTCTCCAGTTCTCCAAAATTCTGCCTCTGTGAAAATTTTCATACATAATTTGGTAGTGTTCAATCTCCAACCAACATTTTAAAATCTGTTTTAAAAGCTAATTGACTATTTTCTGCACCATTCAAAGATGTATGCATTCTGTATCGAATATTTACTAGCAAAAATCATCTTAAAAATATGAAAAACTAGCATATATGTTACGCTTTAAGGAGCATGGAGCATAGAAAACGGCGCAGGAAGCCAAAAGTCGAGGCAAACACGGCGTTTAATAGAGGCAACAACAAATACACGGGATGACATTACAATGACCAGACTGAGGAAACAAACGGAAATGTGGATAAATACAATGGACTAATGACAAGGATCAGGAACATCTGGTAAATAAGGGGAATTCACACAGGGTAAACGAGGGGGCATGGCACACGGAAGGAGCAGACCATCGGGGCAGGACAATATATATGTGTAAGATGCATAAAATGTTTTTCATTATTTTACTCTATAACATCTATAATGTTTCCATTTTTTTAACAAATCATTTTAAAGATAAAATTACATTAACTTTTTACAATGTTTTTTAACCTTTCATTTGCCAGGGAATTGCTTAGAGTTAACATGGCAGACATATGGGTTGAATTTTTCCTCTCTTACAGCTAAATCCCACTTCTAATGACTCGTGGCATTCGAGCTGAAGTTCTTCTGCATGATTGGCATGCACATTCATCTTCCACACCCCCCAGCGTCACTGAGTTTTCCATAAACTGTAGCATTGACCACTAGGGCTCTTCTAACTTCTTCACAGAATTACCATCTGACGCAGCTGTGGGTTTCTGATCAGGTTTTTGAAGTATGACCATACAGGTTCCAGCACCTGGGTCCAGTTGGTGGCCACATGATCTCCACTTTAGAGCCTGGCTCACTTTGGTAGTATGGCTGGCCTGGATCACCGGGTCCAGCGACACCTGCAATATGCAGCCACAGAGCTGTCATCACTAACTTCCCAAGGAGAAACTCCTCTACGGGTGATGCCAAGCTAATGAACAGTCCAGCCAATCATTCTACACACATGCTATGACTGATGTTCATTCAGGGCCTGCCTATTGGCTGAGCCAATAAAAGAGATGCTAAATATCCATGAAAAACAAATGCTTTTGGTCCAAGAGAGGTGTTAATTGGAGACAAAGCAACAACTGAATTAGCTGTCACCAAACAGGGGAGAGACTGTTCTATTTTAGAGTGTGGTTTTATGCTAAGTAAATAAGATGGTCTTAATTGTTAAAGTATTAAATGGCAAAGAGGCGTTGTTTGGTTGTCTCTCAAAGCCAGATGCTTACTTAGGGCTGGGGGATTGAGTTCTCTTTGGCCAGCACGTACAATTGTGCTTGGCATTCACTGCTGGCACCAGTGAGGCTAGCTATCCATGGAAGAGTTTGGAGGATAAAGGACTTTTAGTGCTAAGGCACGTCGATAACACCCATGAGTCGGTAACATTGCCGCAGCCTTGGAGTTCACGAGATGTGCACTTCTGACGACATCGCATTGGGTCTTATGTTAAAAAAGTGACTCGTTAATAAGGGTGCAACACTTACAGAAGGAATCCTGAACTAGCTATTAAGGCAGAAGTCATACGTTTGTGACACGAGCAGGATGACGGGCAGCTTTTCCCGGACTGTCACCTGAGCCCGGTCGGCTTCACGCAGAGGCACCCTGCCGCTAGACGGGATCGTCTCAGGCAAACTCAAAACACCAGGTAGGTGGGCTGCTCCCGGGAGCCGAGGCCTTGCCGAAAAGGGAGGATCGTGTTGCGTGGCCCGCGGCCGCCGCGACTCTCAGATCCTCTCAGGTGTTGACTTTTCGCCATGTCGACAACAAATACCTGAGGCCGACAAAAATAAACTCAATAATATTGAAGAAATTATGAGGCAGGAGGCTGCTGTGCCACCCATAAGCATTTCAGAAGCAGAGGAGGGGGGCGGGTCACGGGGGGGGTGGGGAGGGCAAAGAAAAGAGCCTCTTTGCCACAGAAACAAATGGCCATGTCGAGCTGGATGGCATGGGTGTACTGTAAGTACAGAGTTTGGATTGTCAACAGTGGAAAATACCCCTTATGAGCTCTCAGGAAGGCAGTTCCACGCCAGGACACACAAATCTCATCCCCTCCTCTGAAAACGCTGGCGTCCGCTGCATGTCTGGCAGGGGAGAGAGCTGAGTGCCTGATTTTAATTAGTCAGGCTGTTATGAATAACATCCTTAGAGGATTAGAGATTGTTGTTATAGGTCCTGCTCAAGGAAAGGGACTTAACCCTGCATGTGTGTCTGCGGGGGCCAGGTCTCGCGTGAATATCCTGTGTCGTGACCGCAAGGCCTGCTGGGACAAAAAAATGTCAGAGCCACACACGGAGGTCGCCCGCCGCTGGTGCTGTGAATCTGGCCCCCGCGTGTTCCAGCCTCGTCACGTGTCACATTCTTTTATCCCTCTACTGAAAACAGCAGTTTTCTTAAAAGTTAGAGAAGACAATGCAAGAGGAGGCAAAAGCAACAGGGTCACCGGAAGCAGAGATTTCTTAAAAAGCCGTGATGTGTCGCTTTTGGTGATTGATTCCTTCCTTGACATCATAAAGCCCCTGATTTACCCCCAACCACCATTTTCTTCATTTATAACTATAGAGTCATACGTGACAGCTGGTCTCAGAACTACATGTGGCAGGAATTACATATGAAATGCAAAAATAGGCGTATGATCTAAAAATGAGGTGTAAGTGGAATCCACATCCAAATATCTTCTCACCTCTGTGTCACAGAGGGCAGGTAGCCCACTTCAGGGTCCAGGGGAGGTGTGACGGAGTCCCGGATCCACGAGGCATTCTTGCGGTTCCAAAATGCCTTTTATAGGGTGGTATATGGAGAGAGTGATAAAAAGCTCTTCTGCTTCATTTTCTTTCATCTCCTCCAGCCTGCCTGTGTTTTTCCATGGGGAGCGGCCAGCAGATTCGCCTGTGGGACACTTCAAAGGTCTATTGCTCTTCCATTTTTTTTATTGCTCCCTCCTGAGGGTTGGTGGGGGGGGGGTGGCGAGGAGGGGGTGACATCAGCCCCACAGAGCCTCATGACCACGTTCCCAAGAAGGTCAGGCGAAGCCGAAGCCCTTTGATTATGCTCCGCTTGATCGGCTGATTAATTTGCCACTCGTAATCAAACCCGAAGACGACGGGTCAACTCTGTCATTTACCATATGGTGCCATGAAAAAAAGCACTTTCACAGATTTCATTAGCCAATCTTTTTTCTCAGGTTTTCTCCTGGAATCATGGAGAGACACAAAATATCTAGATTGTATCAATTATGTTACCTCAATATAGCTATTGTTAATCTATATGAGACTGATGCAGCAAAAACAGATGAATCTGGTGCAAATAAACAGATTTTTTTGTATATTTACATCTAAGGATGGCAATAGTCAACCTGTAACCAGAACACATTAAGAACCAATGAACATGATTTGTATTAATTAAAAGCTAAATCAGTGGCACTTTTACTGATTCTCAATGACTGCTCGCCAACTGATGTCCACCTGACATGTCCTGTTGATCACATTAAGAGACCCGAATAAGACTCTTTGTGTGATTTGCTGCATCAGAGAGCTTAAAATGTTTCTCTGATGTTGCCTGTAGTAGCCACAAAACTTTTACACTTCTCAGCTGAAAAAAATCCATCCTTGACCATTCCTCAAAGCTGAAAGATGCTTATGCTTTTAATTTCTCACTATTGCATCAAACCAAGACGAACTAGGGCTCCTTTGGAAATGATTCAGAGCCTATTACAGCCTAGAGTGTAATTGGGTCCTTTTGTGTGAAATTCCTTATTTGCACTCAGTTTAAATTTGATATATGGTATATATTTTTTTCCTTGTCAGTAGAAATTGATCAGCAGACAGACTTCTCCAGGTGGTAAGAGCCAGTCTAGGTCTAAGTTTTCTTCTTTTCCTCTTGTGGTCGGTGTGATACAGACCCAGAATTGCCCCAGTGTTTCTGTTGAGGTTCCTTTTCCAAGATCAACCTGACTGAGAAGTTTGAGTTCAACATATTTTCAATGGATTAAAAAAAATCCCGTTTTGAATGATCTTGGACCTTTAAAGACCTGGACCTTGTGAACATGACTCTATATCCTCCTGCTGCCCATCACAGAGAAAGCTGAGGTTTCTGACATGTTTCTTATTCTATGACTGTGTAGGATTTCTTGTATGGGATTCAGTATTTTAGCGTTTTTTTTTTGTTGAATGAATGGTGGTATGATTTGACACATCTTTACGAGTAGCATTAGCAGTTGAGCAGAACGGCTGCCTCACATGCTGAGAAGTCAGCTCTATTTTTGCCTTTCAAAAACCCTGTGAGCTGTATTATGTCCCTCATCTGTCCATGACTTTCTAGTCGTGGTCGTATTTCTTCCTGACCTTCCAGAAAAATTCAGTCTTTTCACTGAATGATTTTTAGGTGAATATCTCATCTCAGGATAGTCACTGATGTACAATTCAAATTTAGTTATCACTGAAATTTCTTTATTAGCTATCTGCCAACAGTCATCCTTATGACAAAATGGGTGTGTTTTCATGCAGATAAAGTTATATGTGGCAGATAGTTGCTCTTCTTAGTATTAGAAAGGCAACCAGTCCATCACAGACTGTTAGAATTTTTACATATTGTATGCCATTTATATATAGATCTCGCAGAAACATTATGGGGCAGCATGGAGGGAGTAGTATGCAGCCTCACACCCCCAGGAGTGTGTCACGTCCTACCCATCATGTCTGTCACATCCCACCCATCATGTCTGTCACGTCCCACCCATCATGTCTGTCCCGTATGCCCATCATGTCTCTCACGTCTCACCCATCATGTTTGTCACGTCCCACCCATCATGTCTGTCACGTCCCACCCATCATGTCTGTCCCTTATGCCCATAATGTCTGTCATGTATGCCCAACATGTCTGTCACATATACCCATCATGTCCGTCACGTCCCGCCCGTCATGTATGTGACATTATTACCATCATGTCCGTCCTGTTATTCCCGTCATGTCTGTCATGTTATCCCTGTCATGTCTGTCACATGCCGCTCTTCATGTCTGTCCTGTCATGTCTGTCACATAAATCCATCATGTCCGTCACGTCCCGCCCATCAAGTCTGTCACGTTATTTCTGTCATGTCTGTCATGTCACGCCCATCATGTCTGTCACATATACCCATCATGTCTGTCATGTCCCACCCATAATGTCTGTCACATATACCCATCATGTCTGTCATGTCCCGCCCATCATGTCTGTCACATTATCTCCGTCATGTCTGTCATGTTATCCCCATCATGTCTGTCACACATGCCTGTCATGTCTGTCACGTCACGCTCATCATGTCTGTCACATATACCCATCATGTCTGTCATGTCCCACCCATCATGTCTGTCATGTTATCTCCGCCATGTCTGTCATGTTATCCCCGCCATGTCTGTCACATCACACACGTCATGTCTGTCACATCCCGCCTGTCATGTTTATCACGTCCCACCCATCATGTCTATGACGTCCCACCCATCATGTCTGTCACATCCTAGCCATCATGTCTGTCACATCTTGCCCATCACGTCTTGCTCGTCATGTCGGTCATGTTATGCCGATCATGTCTGTCATGTCCTAACCATCAGGTCTGTCACATCCTAGCCATCATGTCTGTCACGTCCCACCTATCATGTCTGTCCCGTATGCCCATTATTTCTGTCATGTCAAACCTATCTTGTCTGTCACATATGCCCATCATGTCTGTCCCGTATGCCCATCATGTCTGTCACATTATCCCCTTCATGTCTGTCATGTTATGCCGATCATGTCTGTCATGTCCTAACCATCAGGTCTGTCACATCCTAGCCATCATGTCTGTCACGTCCCACCTATCATGTCTGTCCCGTATGCCCATTATTTCTGTCATGTCAAACCTATCTTGTCTGTCACATATGCCCATCATGTCTGTCCCGTATGCCCATCATGTCTGTCACATTATCCCCTTCATGTCTGTCATGTTATCGCCGTCATGTCTATCACGTCCCACCCGTCATATCTATCACATCCTAGCCGTCATGTCTGTCACATCTTGCTCTGTCACTTTCTAGCCATCGGGTCTGTCACATCCTAGCCATCATGTGGGCCACATCCTGCCCATCATGTCTGCCATGTCTACTACTTGTTTGTCTTGCCTCACATTCCTGCCATTATCACTCCCAGATTATCATTGTTTTTAAGGGCTTCCTAATCCTGTGTTCCCCAGATCTGTCATTAGTGTTGTAATCCTATGCCTGGTCCTCCTCCATCAACCCCATCTGCATCCTTGTTGTTTTCAGTTTGATTATTTTGAGTTTAATAAAAACCCTTGTTATCCCCTTACCACACTTGCTCATGCTAACTTCGTCCTGCAGGATATGACAGGGTGGAGGTTCAATTTCCACCCAAACCCCTGTGTGCATGTTCTCCCAGTGTCTTCCCTCCAGTCTATTTGGTGCATAAAGATGACTGTATGTGAGCTGTGTCCTATGAGGAACTGGCATCCTCATGCCCCATGCATCATGGGAAAGGCTCCAGACTGACTAGGATTCTCTGCTGGATAAGTGGAAGATGGATGGATGAAATGTACCATGTCCCTGTGATGTAATGGTGAAGACAATTCTGTATAGACAGACAGAAAAAATGTTTGCTTTGCCCGATATTAACTCCGGAAGGCTCATCCTCTTCAAAGTTCCAGGGCTGACTTTTCATTCCATCATCATTCAGTTTGATGATGGTTTGCATTGTGGGAGGGGAATCCCAGCTGAAACTTTTATTCTGGTTTCTTGTGGACTTCCATTCTTATTATTTCCTCCCTGCCTTGTGTTTTATTGTGCACTGAGGTCTGCTTTCCTCTTTTTCTCCCCACACACCTCTCTCAGAGTGGACATATTCATCTGCCTGCCCTTTTCCACAGCTACCAGTAGGTGTCACTGCAGAGCAGCTGAGGGAGAGAGAAGCCCGACTTGTAGCCCGCTTAAGTGGCGCAGGGCCAATTCACATTCTCTGCGAGCGTGGCTCGAACCTGGAACCCCGCCTCATAGCCACAAGGGAGGCCCCTTAAAATCCACTTTGAATGAACACTCACTTCCTTACCGATTTCCCAGGTCCTTAGTCTGATGTGATCCTGTGCCCCAGTACCCTGGCATTGCAGCTGAAGTGGAGCCCTCGCTAAAGCCCTAGCTCACCGCCTGTGAGGTGGATCTCTGTAACTGATACCAGTGGGCGAGCAGTTCAAAGCCGCGGCCTTGTATTTCAGAATTTTTATGGCTGCCTTTCCTGCTTCCACGGTGAATAACGGCCCCTCTGTGAATGCCGGCGGCCTGGACTCTCGGACTTCTTTACGATTTCCACTGTTCCGTGGGATGTGATTTACTGAAGACAGCATGAGTGTCGGGTAAACATGTACATGGGATCCAGTGGATTTACAGCAAGGTGGGAGCCACTCTGGCTGGCCTGTAGCCTATGAGGCCTTGAAATGGGGGGTTTCCACCCCCGCCACTCCAAGTGAAAGCAGCGTTCTCAGAGTCACAGTGGCCTTCGCCAAGTCAAAATTGCCTTCTTTGAGTCAAAACAACCATCAAAGTCAAAGACGTGTTTTCTGAGTGAAAACAAACATCACTGAGTCAAGGCCATATTCTCCAAGTCAAAGTGGTCTTCTCTGAGTCAAAGTAACCTTCTCCAAGCCAAATCGGGCATCTTGGTAGGAAAACGATCTTCTCCAAGTCAAAGTGGCGTTCACTAAGTCAAAGCCACTTTCCCCGTGCCAAAGCAATCTTCTCAGACCACCTCAGAGTTTGCTCTCCGTTTGTCCTATAGTCATTGAAAAGCTTCCAAATTAATCCAAAAAGTCATGCCCCAGCATTCTTCATAGAAAATTCCGAACCGGCCATGATGACAACAAAAGGTATCATTGTTCAAAAAGACATACAGGTTTCTAACATAATTTTGATAAGCAAGGAGGCCATTAGACAGTTCAAAAGCGTACAAAGCTGTCAGGGCAGCATTAAGTCAGACTTAATGTATCAATTCATTATTTCAATTTTGAATGCTTTATTTTTCACTATATATGTTTTCAGTCTAAATAGTATTATATAACTTCTGTAAATAATTGGGTAATATGCTATGCAAGGGTTATATATGCAACGTTCCGTGAGCGACGAGCGGACAAGGGAGGCAGGAGAACTCAAGTTGAGGGTAACAAAAGGGTTTAATTACGAAGAACGGGCAGGGTACTCACACATAGAAACATCAATGACCGATCTGGGGAAGACTAACAAAGACACTGACTAAATACAAAAGA
>JAABNY020000001.1:28624973-28644468 GCA_015164015.2 Brevimyrus niger
AATTGGATGGTACACATGCATCGTGCCTTGAGGCATATGGGTCACAGGATGCTTCGTGGAGCTACAGATATTAAAGGTTATTTTGAAATATTCACGTCATTGGTGAGTCATTTCTGATTAGTAAAGCCCTCAATACAAAGTTGCATTTCTGGTTTCTTTTATTTAAATAATCCTGATTTCTATGCTGTTTTGTAATGTTTCCTTGTTGCTTATTTAAAAAATAATAATAATAAAATAATAAAAAGCCATAGTGATTCCTGGTATGGCATGGACTGGGCTAGACTGAACAGGGCACTCAGAATGGTCCATTCTGAATAAAAGAGCGGTACTCTTTTTGTGAGCATTAGGTGGGTGAATCAGTAGAAAAACCTTCTGAACAGAAATGTCTCCTTCTCACAGCCTATAGAAAATCCCAGACTGTCCACCAGAGGGCTGTAATTGGCACACTTTGATTTCTATAGATGATTCACTAAATTGTTCCAGTGTTCATTGACTTTACCTGTATCTTGTTGTGTTCCCTCTGAAAGCTCCCCTTGCTGTTCACTTGGAGCTTGGCTTGATACAAGGCTGGACTTCATTTCCTCTGATTATATGATTGTGTTCTTTGATAAGTGCTTTGTTTGAACAGTTTTCCTAGTAAAAATCTCAGTTTGAATTCACTTTGTCACTTGTCTGCTGGTGTGCAAAAACAAGGAAAGTACTCTCGCTAGCATAGCAACCGTTCATTCCAGTAATTCCAGGGTCCCAGTCACACCTACTCAGCTCTTTCTGGGAAAGATCTCCCAAGCTGCCTTCTGGTAGTATGTCATTCAAGGCTTCATTAGATCTTTTCCTTCTTATATATTTCAATAAGCCAACTGCTTAAGTATGCTGCAACTATTGGGCAGATATTTAATGGGGATGCATCAGGACTGGGATAAAAATCAACATTTCATGTGAGAAATTAAAAGCCAATTCTCCCTTCCATGTGCATTTCTTTGATTACAAGAGACATTGGAGATCTCTTAGGCTGGGCTTTTGAATTTAGATGGCTTGAGTCTTGCCTTTTTGGAGCTTATTAAAAATTGGTACCTTTTGGGGGGAAAGTAAGCAAATTAATTTTAAAGAACATTTGACCAGACAAGCCAAACGAGATACAAAAAACCTTGCGTGGGACAGATAATTATTGTTCCATTTACATGCTGATTATTGTGTCAAATTTAAAATGAGAACCATGACAATATGTTAGAATGTGTAGGGATAACAACGTATGAGCGGCCCATTCCCACCATGACGACACTTTGCAATGAGACTCAACTCATGTTACAGACAAGATGCCGTGCCAGATGAGTCAGAGACAGCCCTCCACCCCCAGTCCTGGAGGAGTAATTACACCCACATCGGGTCCAACTGGGGCGTCACGAGATGTACTGAAGCTGAATGCAACATTTACCTCAGAACATATAGGCTGGATATTTTAAACTTTCCCCTGAACCCTGTGTGGTGCTTTTTGGTGGTTATTTTGAAAGTATCCTGTGAACTAGTATTTTTCTATCTTTATTACTGGCAGGGAATTACAGGTCTTTCCACAGGCCAAGCTCTGAGTAAGTTAGTAAAATTTAAGTTCCATGTTATTGAATCATCTGGAAAATAAATAGGAGTGACTTATAAAAACTTAGTTTTCTAGTCATTTTAAATCCAGGTAGCTTAAATATAATTAATCAAATCACCTGCCTTTGAGGGAAAATTGCTGAGCCAGCTGGTTATGACAGAGTCCAGCACAACTAAGCCAGTGTGCTGTGTGGCGCTCGCCTGCCTTGCCACCTCGCCCGTCTTGCCACCTCGCATCACCATGCTTTTGGCCCTTTCACTTGCCGCAGACCAACAAAGGCATTTTTGTCGTGAAATATATTCTCTTAGTTACAGGAAGCTGCAGAACGTTCTACTCGGCTCTGTTCTGGAACCGTCAAGAAGCACTTTCTGAGACGTCACATTCGAGACCCGTGCGCCACAGTTACGGCCCGTCACCCGGCTCCGGAACTCTCAGGGAGACAGTTTGTCTGTTGACCCGCATGAGAGTTTTCTTCAGCTGTGGTCTCCAATCATTTTGCTCACCATCCCACATTTACATCAGGAAATTCCTATAACCCCAAAAGTATAAAGTTATAAAAATTAATGGGGAATATTTTATAGTTGTTGCTACTGCTGCAGTCTCGTGTAACAAATGACAATGAAATGAACTCACCCTATCTCATGGTATGAACAGGTATGATAGTATGATTCATTTTATTTTCAATGCCATATCAAAAGGCTTGTTTGTTTCTTATTATTTTTGCTTATTATAGATATGATCCCATGTTCAAGGCACTGTCTATTGAATTTTCCCCTTGGCTGACCTCAGATTCACCTAACATGAAGGAACTGCCCTAAGAGGTGAAACATAAACCTTTCCAGTGGGTGGAACAATAATTTCATGCAAGATAGATGTTTTGTGTGCTATTTAACACAATCTGTTATGAGTTAGATTCAGCGAGATCCAGGCTTTTATTTTGCAAATGATTTATTGAATGGGAATTTTAAATAGCACAGCCGAAAAATACATTCTCTCACCACTCCGTTCCGAAATCAGTTGACGCTTGATGTTGTTGGCCCTGTTATAAATTTTTTCTTCACTTGAATGGATTGGCTTCGGTTAATATCCGGTTGTTTCAAGTCTTACAGTATGAACTGCACGTCTTTTTGTGGGTAAATAACGAGGGTCTTGTTCTTGCGCTGCCCATCTGAGGACTCACCACCGCAGTGGATTATGTGAGAAGCTGCTACGGTGAGGAGCTCGACGCCCTAGGAAGAGCAACATGGCTCCCCCAGACAGAGTCCCTGCTCTTATACTGTACATCCATTGCTCTCCGGTCCATCAGAGTGGGGGGGGGGGGCTGTCTGATTCAGCCTCCATGTGGAGAGAGCGATAGAGTCTCTCATGGTCTACAGTCTCTTCACCGAAGCAATGATTCACAAAGCTTGCGGTTCGGAACGGAAGAGGCACCTTGCCGAAATGGGAGCTGTCACCCCGCCGGGCTCTCGATCCCATTCCGTGGGCCCTGCTTCATTTTCCAAGAACAGGATTAAATAGGTGTTTCGTGACATGGCTGACACCACAAGAATCCGGCAACGTGATTCCGTAAATAAGGAATCTGTTCTTCGTGATGCAATTCTGTGGGTGGCTTATTCGCCGGACCCAAATCATTTGTCATGCTGAAAACGGGGACATCAAGTGACTGAATGTTCCCATGAATGCTGACATGTTAACTCCTTCCACAAACCCAGTATCCATGACTTTCTGTTCCTTACATTTGTTTTGTAGTCTGTAGCAACAAGACTTACCCACACAGGTTTGCGACTTCTGTCAAACTAAGGGGAGAGAGCTCAGTCTAGCTCTGGCATGTGTGACAGTTGACTTGCTCCCTTCTCGTCTCTATAAGAAGTCAGTAGTTGCAGTTGGCCGCTCAATCAAAATGCTTATGCTCAGTGCTATCTGTAAGGTGACAGCTAGAGAGGTAGACAGTTCCACTGACATGATCTTCCCGTTGCTAGTGATCATACTGTTTTTATACTTTCTGGAGTCCCTCCCTTGAATTATTGTTTATTGTGATGTCTGTCTGGACAGACACAGATGCACAGGTCGACAGTACAAAATACAACAAAACTGGTCAGTGAACTGATGGTGCCCCCCCCCTCCTCAGTCCAATCCTTTGTTCCCTTATTCATTGTTTTAAAAAAGAACATGTGACTCCCCACCCAAGCCTTGTTTTGCCCATTGTCATCATTCCCCTATCTGTGGAAAATCTGTCCTTTTACTTAGCAGATGCTTTTATCCAAAACAATGCACATTTGACAAAGCAGAGTCAGACACTCCCTGGAGCAATTAAGGTTAAGGGCTTTGATCAAAGGCCCTAAGGGGGCCATGAGATTTGAACCAACAATCATAACCTACATAGCCACACCCAGACCCCAATCAGTGCTACAACTTTGGCGTAGAAAGGTCAGGGAATGTTAATCTGAGTTTAACGTGTAACAGTCTAACACCACAATGCAAATCGTTCAGAGAAAACGCATCTCTTCGTGGTTCTGTCATCCATGTTCATTTGTATCAATTGTCTTGGTCAAGAGCAAAGTAAATTTGAAGCAACACAGTCCTCGGTTTGTTTGCCATGTTTAGCGGCTGGGTTTAACTGGCCTGACTGGTTTTCTAGTTTAAAGAACTCTTTAGCTGTGCAAATCTTTAGTTTTGAACTCTTTAGCTGTGCAACATGGGGCTGCTGTAGTTACCCCCAAGGCCCTGATCTCCTTGTCAGTTGCGCTTCAAGGCCCATGAAGGCCACTGGAACCCAGTTACAGGAAACACACAGAAGCAGTGTGAGACCAGATCCAGATGCAAACTAAGACTGAAGGAAACAGAAGTTAAAGTGCTAGGTTCCATGGCAGAGGAGTAATTATTCACTGATTTAATTTTTAAAAAGCTCCAAAATTCACATATCCATCCATCTATCCATCCATCTTTCAACCACTGATTGTTTAGTAAATGTATCAATGTAACACCAAGGGGCTCTGGAAGACAGGGAGATATTTTATTACAGACATAAGTATTTTGTAGGACTGACAATAAAGATAGGCTTTTAAATCCTGTATCTGATGTTTATTTTTTACAGAGTAATTATTGTTTCTGTTTTATAATTTGAAACATTGACGAGGCTCGTACAATTAAAACTTAGCAAATGTAATGAAACTAAAGCAGCATATGGGCTGTGGGCACATTGGCACAATTCCATGCTTAGGAAAGTGTGATCATTTATTCCATACACACTTAGTTGATTGACTTTGGTGATGCTGACTGGTGTGCGTAGGCATCCCTCTGCTCCGCATCCATTCAGCACTGAGGCAGCGCAAGGCCCCTGATGCATCCATAACCGTCTCCATCGCAGCAGAACCGGCCTCCAACCCGGAGGACCTTTCCGAAGCGGAGCTGCCCTTTTCACATGCAGCGTTGGAGCCTACTGCTTGTGACACATGGGTCTGCAAGTGAGAAAACATTTTCGGTCCGTCGGCCGTCCTGTCGGGAACGTCTCCTACACGTCTCCAGTTCTCTCCAGTGCTGCTGATGTCCTTCAGAGGAACGCCAAGGGGCAGGGCGCAGTGCTCCAGCTTAGCATTTCTCAGAGATTTACAAGCAACACCGTCCATATATCATCCTTCGTTTCTGGCACTAGCGAAATGCCCATCTTGTTTCTTCGTAATCTTTTTTCATCTCGTTTTACTGACACTGGCCGTCAGCCTCGGATATACCTCCCATCCCTCATACGCGCAACTCACTCGCCGAAAACTCAGAGCGGCGTATTTTGGTTTTGTGAAGGAGCACCATTAATTTCTCAGCTTACATGGATTAATCTAAAAGTACGACGTTAAGCTGTTAAATGTTATAGTCGTATTAAGTTCTGATCTGATAATGCTCTCTGTGACAAGACCATTTGGAAAACCTATCCTGGCTTAAAAGCAGAAGACAGTGTGACTAGGTGCCCTTCCCTGATACTCAGAAGGTGGCTTGCGTCTGCAGGGTTTAATCGCCTTGTGCATGTAGCATTTCCATATACATTCCAAACACTTACCACTTTAACTTCCAGGTCAAGCCAGCCCTTCACATCCAGTCACTTTAATGCATCATCAGACTGTGGAACCTATCAATTTTAAGCACTTTAGGGTATTTATATATGTAGCCAATTATATTTAATGGCCTCAATTTTCTCAGTCCTATACTTGGCACTGAGGCCCATAGGGAAGTACAAAGGTCTCTGAATTTTAGTCCAAATTCTAAAATTACAAGGACGTTTAACTGGATTCCAAACAATGTTTTAATTCCTACCTTAAAATGCAGAATGAATACTGTTTTATTTTATATAAAATGGATTTCTGAACCTGTAACCTATTTTCGGACTGAATTGAGCTTTAACTATTTTCTCACACATATTGTAAATTGTTCCTGCGCAGTCAGGTTGAATCCTGCAATCCCTCCGAAAAGGCGAGATATGAATTACGGTCTCACCTCTTGCTGCTTATGGCATATATTTCTCTCTAAGCCTTTAATTTCCAAGTATTGATGTTTTATTGCTAGACCAGCTACGCTGATAAATCGCTGATACCTGATCATCTACCATTCAGCGTACAGCAATGTTGTGTAATTCTGCCTCTCTTAAGTACATTTATCAGACAGGTTCAAGCACAGCCATGCCTCCTTGCTGATTGGGCAGCTTTCCACAAGGACCCAAAGGAAAGGTCCAGGGCTCCCATTTTGCCAGCATGTTCATGAGCAGGAATGAATTACAGTGAAATGCAGCCTTTCAAGCTGAGAGCTCTTACAGCATTGACAGTATATATAATTGGTAGGGGACGGTTGGTTATTCATCCTGCTGGATAGCACTTTCTGGATTTCTTTAAAAAAAGATTATAATAAAATAACAGGCCTTTTGATTTGCATTGATACACATTGTCTCCTGTAAAAATATGAATGTTTAAATTGGTAATGTGTCTGCCTTTTGTAGCAGTCATTCTAAACCTCTATATGTAATGGCAAATCTGAATTATTCCACATGGGGAAATGGAGGGGGGCGGGGACAACAAAGGCTGCTTTGTTCTTACCCACAGACCTATGACATGGGGATTTCTGTCAGTATGCAACCCTAAAGCCGCCACAGGGCACATGCAGGGCAATAATTGTAAAGTAGCATGGCTATTGCATTTTATGGTTTAAAACAGAACTGCACAAAACAGAACATTTAATTATTATTTAATTATTTTTGGGGACATACATCATATGGACACACGTATTGGGACACCTGGCCATTACACCCACAGGAACTTTTATGACATCCCATTATAAATCCATGGGCATCAATATGGAGTTGCCCCCTCTTTGCAGCTATAACAGCTGCCACTCTTCTGGGAAGGCTTTCCACAAGTTTATGGAGTGCGTCTCTGGGAATGTTTGCCCATTCATGCAGAAGAAGATTTGTGAGGTCAGGTACTCAGGTTGGATGTAAAGGCCTGGCTCACAATCTCCGTTCTAGTTCATCCTGAAAGTGTTCGATGGGGTTGAGGTCAGAGTTCTGTGGGGGCCAGTCAAGTTCTACATCAAACTCACTCATTCATGTATTTATGGAACTTGTTTTGTGCACTGAGGCACAATCATACTGGAACAGAAATGTTCCCCAAACTGCAACCAAAAGTTGTAAGCTCAGAATTGACCAAAATGTTTTGGTTTGCTGAATCATTCAGTGGTACCATCACTGGAACCAAAGAGCCTAGCCCAACCCCTGAAAAGCCCTATAGCATCATCCCTGCTCAACCATTTACAGTTGGCACAATGCAATCAGACAGGTAATATTCTCCTGACATCCACAAAATCCAGACTCATCCATCAAACTGCCAGACAGAGAAGCACGATTCATCACTCCATGGAACACATTTCCGCTTTTCTAGAGTCCAGTGGCTCCATCTGACGTTTGGCACTGCGCTTGGTGATGTGAGGCTTGCATGCCGCTGCTCGGCCATGGAAACCTATTCCATGAAGCTCCTGGCACACAGCTTTTATGTTGGGGCTAAAGCCAGAAGAAGTTTGGAAGTCTGCAATAGAGTGCTGGTAACTTTTACGCACTATACGCCCCAGCACTCGGTGACCCCACTCTGCTACTTAACGTTGTCTGCTACTTTGTGGCTGAGTTTTTGTTGTTCCTAATCGCTTCCACTTTGCAATATTACCACTTACAGTTGACTGTGGAATATCTAGCTGGGAAGCAAGTCACAAACTGACTTATTGCTAAGGGGGCATCCTATGATAGCACCACGCTCGAATTCACTGAGCTCTTCAGAATGACTCATTCTCTCACTAGCGCTTGTAAACCTTACTGCATGGGTCGGTGTGTGATCTTATACACCTGTGGGCAGTGGTGGCTTGATGGTTTGGGAAGCGCAATTGTAATTGAAAGATTGCAGGTTTGAATCTGCCCCCCATCAAGTCACCACTGAGGTACCCTGAGCAAGGTACCATCCCCAAGCCCTGCTAACTGTTAGGTAGGACCCTCCTTTTGTATGCATTGTGCATCGTTTTTTATAATGCATGATATCTGTAAAGATGACATCTGTACTTTTATGTCTTTCATAAGGCCTGCTTTATACTTTTCCATTAAATAAGGGTATAGTGATAAATTACTATAAATTACAAGGAGCTGCCATCTCATTCTATAGATCCATCCATTCATCTTCTGACCGCTTTTTCTCTTTAGGGTTGCAATTGGGATAGACCCTGTCCTCGGATTCTCCGATGCATGCATGTACCTTTAGGCAACATTGCCATCTAGTGAACAAAAAATTATTTGCACTCATGTCTTTCTATCAACTAGTAATAAGTGGTTGGTTATGTGAGTAAAAGTGCCATCTAGAGGCAGGTGCTAAAAACAAAGTTGACATGGATCTTGCGCGGTTATTGAATTCTCACACCTACATCTTTATTAACATAAAGCAGTATGGTGGCTTGGAGTAGCAATACTTTTTAGCTTGTGGGGACATTTTTCAGGTCCCCACAATATATACCTCAATTTTATAATATAGATCAATAGAGCTGGGTAGGGGTTAAGGTCATCATGTTGGGATTAGAGTTTTCCCCTCAGAAATTAATGGAGAGTCCCCACAAATATATAATTACGAACCTGTGTGTGTGTGTGTTTGTGTGTGTGTGTGTGTGTGTGTGTGTGTGTGTGTGTGTTTCTGTGTGTGTCTGCCTAAGACTCCTGTACTGTACTGTACATAGATATTATTTAGTATAACAGGGAGAAAAGCAGCTTAAGACATGAATATACAATCTTAAAATTGGTGTCTTGTACCCCCGGCCTGCATTGAAACTCTTCCCAACAGCTTAATACACAGACAGTCCACTTAATCAGAATTTGTTTTTATACATGTGTATGTTTGACCCTGGGAAATCTACCTATCCATCCATTCATCATTTAAACAACAGCGATGATTGAGATGGGTCAACAGTGTCGAATGAGGGTGTGAAGGGAGAGGGAGTAAAGTGTGAATCCATTCATTTCCTGTTAATTCCCTGCTAATCACTGGGAATATAAGGTGGGATCCCTACCCTTGCCTCATCGCTGGTTGGAGATTGAAACCAGTAATCTTTCAATTATAAGTGCGCATCCCTAACCTTTAGGGTACCACTTATCCTGGCCACGATTGTGAGACAGTATTTCATATTGCAGGAAAATGATTACGTACACATTTATGGTTTTCCTGGCTGGAGAAATTATTGTTATGCACAGCAAGAAGGTCCTGGGTTCGGTCCCGGGTCCTTTCTGTGTAGAGTTTGTAGCGCTCCCTGTGTTCATGTGGGTTTCAACTGGGGGCTTTGGTTTCCTCCCACAGTCCAAAAGCATACAAGGCAGGTTTATTGGTGAGTCTAGATTGGCCCTGTGAGTGTGTGCATCCTGCAGGTGTTAGTGGACTGCCTGTGCCCCTTGTTCCTGGGATAGGATCCCGACATAAAATGGCAGCTAGCAAACATTAACCACAGACTTTTCTTGTTTACTGTGAATATCAGATTAGATGTATGAATATGAGAAAAGCACACAATGAATAAGCAGAGGTACATAGTTCAGGTCCTGAAAGTAAAATTCCAGACCAAGATTTTGTTTCAACCAACCAGTTGAGTACTCTGACTGTCACTCTTTATACTCAACTAGTTGGTTGAAACCAAGTCTTGGTCTGCGTTTTTACTTACTGGACCTGAACCACTTCTGTGAATAAGTCATTTAAAAACTCATAAAAGAGGACAAAGTTCCACTGTAAGATGAAGTATGGAGTTCGGACTGGACTCTGGACCTGGGTTGGGTCACCTTCCAGACAGCTCACTTCAATACAGATACATTTACCCAGGTCTGTTCAAATCTCATTTATTTATTGTATTTTAATGCTCCCGTGTTTTCTTGTGACTTATCCCTGTTTCTCTGTTTAACATTGTACTCTAGCTGGTACGGCAAGACATCGCTTTTGATCTGCTACCTTTATCATTCCCATGCATTTGTTTAATATTTCACCATAAAGTAAACTGTATGTCCTACAGGCATATGGCACATGGGCTGGTTTATGTTTAGAAAAACGATCTTCACAAGGCAGCCATGTGTAACAGGCATAACAAACAGTGTCTGGGGCAGCCTTGATTTACACCCAGTAAGAAAGCTGAAGGCAGAGGCTCTAGCCCTGACACCATTGCCACCTGTCAAGTGACACTGAACCTTATATGCTTTGAGTTTCTGAAATAACATACAAGGATGTAAATAGAGAACACCGTCTCTAAAACTCACATCTACAATTAAAGGTGAGGAGGTATTTACAAAAGCTGGGACGCAAGGAGTAGGCTGATTGAATGGGGGTGCACGCTCTTTCTCTTTATTTCCTCTCCTTTTCAGATAATGATTTTGTGTTTCAGCCAAAAACAGTTAAAGGATTTACATTTTAAAGCTTTGGCTTTGCTTCCAGTAGAAGAGCATTAACAAAGATTTGGATTCAACTGCAGGAGAATTTTAAATATTTTTTCCATTCACCATTAATAAAAATTTTAAGATTTGTGATTATAATTTGTGTTGCAAGATATATCATCCCCGCATCGTCATCATAATGTGCACATATGCACAATAATGACATCACAGCTGTCAGTACTGCTTTGCGTTGCCACAACCTGTAGCAACACGGCAACTTATCTGACACTACCAGTTGATGGAAAACTTCTGTTAGCTATAGTTTATTTTGGGTAATTTAATTTCCTTTTCTGTTTTTTAAATATTGCAATATTACTCACGGAATTTTCACTTATTGCGATGTGATATTGTGCTGCCTTAATTATAATAGAAGTTAACCTTTTTACCATCAGTATAAAGACTTTTCCTTCTCTGAGAGTCAGTCAGTTGGCAAGTTAGAAGTCGTGTTTGTTAAAGGTCAGCAATGGTACCCTATAGGCCTCGCTGGACTCGACTCCCTGTGAGGCCCTCTGGTCATGGCAGCATCTTCGATCAGCCCCTGGAATGCGAACCTGCTGGTTGCTATTGTACTGCTGTGTGCCTGCACATCTGCTTCAGGACTAAGAAAATGTCTCTCGGTACCACACATCAACATGTCTGTGGATGTGAGAACATCTATGACAAAAGCCCAAACTTTTCTGAAGTCGCAGCAAAGTTTATATCCGGAGGACTGCATCCAGGAATGCTGCTTGGGAAACACAGTCCGAGGTAACCCAAGATTGCGACAGAGCTGAAGTAACTTTTACTGCTCCGTTAAGAAGCATCTCAAAAGCTCTTCAAAGACAACACACAGCCTCTGTCTCGTACTTTCCTGCAGGTATGAAGTGCAACTTGGTTGTGTACAACCATCCTGTAGCAGAACAAGAAAACTGCTGGTTATTTCACTGTGATAAAGAGACTGACTGTCCATTGATAAGAACGCCAGGGACAACAACCTATCTGCTAAACGGTATGGGAGTTCTTCGCCAGGAAAACCAAATTTATAGTAAAGAACTGATAATAAATGTTATAATAAATGATGAATAAATTATTTGTGTTATATACCATTTAGCTAAATCAGAACACCTATCAGCATGCTTCATTTATATAATTTTACCAAATAATTTTACCAAATAATTGTTTATTCAAGTGTATTTCAAGTATTCATCTGCAATACATCGAGTGTCATTCAAACTAGATGCTTTTGTTTCTTTTGTTTGTTTATATGCTCTCACCAACATGGACTATGAATTTGACCAAGGAATCAATTGGTCCACATTTACTGCTGAATGTGAAAATAATTGACATCCAAGTGTCCAGCATCAATTTATTTAATTTGAAAAAAATAATTTGTTAAAAAATGTATGGTATTAGCAATTGTATTGTCTCCTTCTGATTATTCATTTTACTCTATTTTACAGATTTTTTTACAATACCCCCAACTACCATCACCACCACTAGGAGGATCGCTATTAACACCACAACGACATCCACTAGACCCACAACACCAACCACTACAACCACAAAACCTACCACAGCTACGAGAAAACCGAATACTATAAAAACAGTGCCAAATACTACAAAATCAACCACTACTACCACAACTACTATAAAACCAATAACTATAACAGCAATGCCTACCACTACTACAAAAATACCAAACACTACAACCACAACACCAACGACAACTACCACTACTATTAGAAAACCCATGACTACAACCACAACACAAACCACTACTACTAGAAAACCGACCACTACAACCACAACGCAAACCACAACTACCACTACTACTAGAAAACCCATGACTACAACCACAACGCGAACCACGACTACCACTACTACTAGAAAACCAACCGCTACAACCACAATGCGAACCACTACTACCACAAAACCAACCAGTACAACCACAACGCGAACCACAACTACCACTACTACTAGAAAACCAACCGCTACAACCACAATGCGAACCACTACTACCACTACTACTACAAAACCAACCAGTACAACCACAACGCAAACCACTACTACCACTACTACTAGAAAACCCATCACTAAAACCACAACGCAAACCACTACTACCACTACTACTAGAAAATCCATGATTACAACCACAACGCGAACCACTACTACTAGAAAACCAACCGCTACAACCTCAATGCAAACCACTACTACTAGGAAAACTGTAACTACAACCACAACACAAATCCAAAACACAAAACCAAAGACCACAACCAGAAAAAATGCCATTGCAACAAAACAGACTACTACAAGCAAGAAGATAACCACTATATTCACAAAGTCGACTTCTACCAGAAAAACAACCAGTGCTATTTCTCCAAAAATCAGTGCTCAGCCTGGTGTCCCCGCCCACTCTGGGATATCACCTCCTACACTGGATGTGATTATGAAAGCCAGCGGCCTGCGGGGGGCGCTGGTTGCAAGTTTAATAGCTGGGGTGATAGCACTGACCGTCGTGGTTTCTTGGCTGGTTAAAAAAGCTAAAGAATCATATGCGCCAAAAGGGTATGCAAAACTTCCCTTTGATGAGCTGTTTTATGAACTATAACCATGTGTTCGCGAACTTATGAAGACTGCAAAAAACAAGTATTTTAGCATTCTTAAGAATCTGAAAAATGTTTTCTTAAAGAAGTTGTTTTTTATTAGTACAGAAATCGTTTTTCACCGATAGATATTTTTTTTATCTTTGTTGTGGAGACTTCTATTTGTTTCCAAACTATCTCTGACTTGCCTCATTCTCGAAATTGAAGATCTCTCCCAGTTTAATGCACTGCCCCTGCTGACACATTAAATTTGATTTAAAGAGCACTCTCCGTTTAGAACTGTGTTTGAGCCTTTATTTGTGTAAGAACAGGGTAATCATTTGGCAATAATAATTTAAAAATACTTTTTAAAAACAAGTAAAGTTATTCTCGACCAGTGTAGTACTTTTACTCACCGCTTGATGGCATCATCTGCTGCACTGCTGTGTCTAGCGATCGAATTGTTAACCAATACTCAGTCAATACGGAAAGGAAAAAATAAGTCATTATGTTACAAAAATATATAAGGCGGTTTAATGATGTCGTGCCCAGGAGCAATTTTCAGTGGGTACTTAATTGCCTCAATAAGCATCTAGTTGTACAAAAGGGGTTTGCTTTATCTTCCTCAGCTGCTGTTCATACACAGTGTACTCTGGCTTAAGTGTTAGCCCTCGTTACGGAGTCCATGATACTTTACAAAATTATAGATAATTCTTTCCCTCCAATAGAGACAATGAAAGCTCTTGTCACTTTGGATAATTTGTGAAAGGCAAATTTTATATTGGCAAAGGCACATCTGAAATTTTTTATCAAAGTTAAACATGAACTTAAGTCAATGTTATCCGCAAAAGGCTGGTGCGTATGCAGGTTTTTGGGATAATCTTCAGGTAAGTTGTTCAAACCCAGGTGTGCGGACTCTTCAGTCAATCAGTCCTCTATTTAGTGACCTAATTAGGAAGTTGCAGTGAAAACCTACATACACACTAGCCCTTTGCGGATAAGATTGGCCACTCCTGACTTAAATGATCTTTTCATCACCTTTTTGTGTCTTGTGAAATCAAACACCTGCTTACACTGAGGTCCAGTTGGAGTTGAGCTGTCAGGCCCTGTAGATGGCGGCGAAGGTCCTTTCGCGAAAACTCATTAGGCAAATAAATTCTGTAAAACAAACATAGATGATCTCTGACCCTGTGAACAAAAGCCCATTTTGTACGAGATTATTTCCATTGGCGGAACACCTATGTCAGTTTTCGAGGCATACCTACAGCATGTATCTCATTCCCCCTTGCTGGAGCCCCCTGATCAGGAGCAGTACCATTGCTGACTCAACTTCCCCCTCCAGGACTTTCTGGGGACCTGCAGGGGGACAATACTAACCCCTGTTTCCAGTCCTACTTAACGTCCTCAGACCTAGCCAGCTATCCTGAGAGGGGACTCATCTTCAAGTGCTACACAGGGTCCGCTGCATTTTACAAAATCCAGTTGTCCCTGTGTCAGGGACTCATGCAACCAAACCCATTATCACTATAGATAATTAAAGGAGACTAGACTATATTTCAGATCCAGACTATATTTTCCCCTGATTTATTCCCATAATATGTGGATTTTACCTGTCTATAATATTCTATGCAGTGTACAGACACAACCGACTGTTTTTCAGGTACATTGCACTCAATTTCAATTCACAAATAAATTCAAGTGTGCACAAGTAACATAATTATTATATAACGCCAAAACTGTTCTATACTTTACTCAGCTGAATAGAGATAGAATATAATAGTGATATTTTATTAATCCTCTTGGGGAAATTTCTTTTTTGACTACCCCCCCCCCCTTTCTCCTGAGACACAGATACATTCACAGGTGAGAGCAAGCATGGGGGTCATGCAGCATCCTTGGGGCAGGTGGTTAAGGGCTTTGCTGAAGGGCCCTATGGACAAGCATCTGTTCTGTTGAAGTCTGGGCTCGATCCAGTGACTTTCAGATCACAGGCCCAACAGCCTTATCTCCTGAACCACACACCACCACCCAAAGCTGAACTCTGCCTATACCCCGCAAAATGCTATATACTACACCTCCTTTTGATGTTCAACAGGTGGCTTGCTGCACGGTAATTCTAGACAATGAGCTCAGGGTTTGCCTTTGAGCTGGGGGTGTATAGTTTGGACACAGCCCTCTCCTCCCTAATTCCTTGTATTTCAAGACTGGCCTCTTTCATTGGCTTCCAGTATCTTTGCTTCCTAATCTCAGGTGTCTGTTTCCATGATAGCTGAGATAAGCAGTCAGCCATTTGAACTTATAATTTCATGTAGCCATGGTACTAAATGGAGATTCAGGATAAACTTTCACTAGACTTCAGCACAAAATAAAAACTAACACATGGAACGATGTTGCTCTTTTTCAGTTTGTTAATTGTTCATACAACCAGATACCTAAACATGTTTTGATAAAATTCCCACTGCGCTTTAACTGTAAGCCTTTTTCCAGGAAGCAAATCCTTAACCTGTTGCTTACCAAGTTATAATTATTATATATTAGCAATTTTATTATATTCTGAGCTTTTTCTGTACTGAGGTAACTTATTAGCTGGGCCACAGTTTGGTAAAATAGCATAAGGATTGTCTCCATTTCAAGATGCTCTTGAAACGTTGCTTGTACTTTCAAAAATTTTAGAAATCTGTCCTAGTGCATTTAAACATAAGTGCAATTAAAGAGCAGACGATTTTGAATGGGACAAAAATATTTATTAAAACTAAAGTGAAAGTCTGTTGCGAATTTGTCAGAAGTTTGGCCAGTGTTGTCAAGTTCACCTTGGGCTCACCTAATGACGCCCGTGAGTTAGAAACAGAAAATGTGCTTTTCCAGATAAGTTTACTTATTTATAGACCACAAACTCCACAAGGGGATATAATCCCTATGAAAAAAATTGAAATTCTATGTAGTCTAATGATATTGTTTATGGATATAAACTGTGTATTTTTTGTTCAGTTATTATCAAATTATGTGTAAAGAATGTTAACAGCACACACAAATGTTTCTTCTTCAGTAAAAAAGCACAGACCTCGCAGTCTAGCGCGGGTCACAGAGTATGTGTTGTTCCAAGCTGGAGCGCCAATCATGCCGTGAGAAACTAGTCCCTCTGGAATGCGTTACTGCGCTTCCAAACAATTGTTACGGAAAGCGACGCATTCCTGCTCCGGATACCGCGGGTGGCTTCGGCTTCTTCGTCCGGCTTTATTTCCATCATTGCGCTTGTTCCCCAGGCAAAAATTCCGCCGACTGCACGCGCAACAAATCCGTAATAACAATAGCTGACCGTCGGTGTTTTTTATTAGATAGTAATAAGGGAGGAAAGGGGGGCAGGGTTGGCATTTTTTCCACCATTCCTGGCGGAAGGAGACATTTCGAAAGGCAGCGCGGTCGCTGCACTCTGTCAGCGCCGTGAGAGGATCGGGAAGTGCGAATGGAGCGACCGGGAAGCGGAGCGGCATTGTGACCGGACCGGAGCCCGAGTCGCAGCGGAGCGAAGCGGATCGGAGCTATGAGATCCCCGCGCTGACTAGGAGTCGCGGGGCCAGCGCACAAAAAGGGAGAAAGATGGGTGTCCTTTTACGGATTCTGCTCTGCTGTAGTTTTTGTTCTCTAATGCGAGGTAAGTTGTTATGCTCCCCCCCTTTGAAAGTTAGGAAAAAGCTTTTTAAAATGTTTCTAAAAAGAAATAGCAGTTTTTTAAAATATATTTTGCAAAATAACGCACGTGCAAACGAATGAAGGGCCATTGTGTAAAGGATATGTTTAATTACGTTGATTGCACGTACTGTTGCACACAGATAGAGTTCAGGACGGAGAAATGCGGGATTGCGCGTGCTGGCTGTGTGCGTGTCCTCGGCGGTGGAGTGGGAACTGCGCGAGATCCGCAGCTCGTGCCTTAGAAGCCGCGTATATCTTTCATTTTCCCCCCACTGATCTTATAAATGCAGAAAATATGTGTTGAGGTCCCATAGTACATTCATAGAGATGAGGAGTGCCATGTCCCCCTGTCGTTATGTTGCAAAGACAAACGAAGTCAGTGTGTCCGAAAACGGTATTTTAAATGATGATTCCATTTAATCGATAGTTACCGTACGTACACGAGAGATACGAGGACCCCGTTTTAAGTTAGACATAGGCGTGACTTTCTCAGAACTTTTTGTCATTAAAATAAATTAAAGTATAGTAGCGTGGTTTTGGACACATCTTTGTGAAAGCGAAGCTTTTGACATATTGTCAGCTGAAGCTACCGTGTAGTTCTTGACACCTTTTGTTCGTTCATAATTTGTTCATTTTTATCCGCTTGTCTTTTCGTTACTTGTTTTGCTTGGCAGCCCCGACTCGCTCGCCCTGCACTTTTCACAGGCTCTTTATTTGTACAGCTGCCTGCTCCCCGTCTTCACATTTATAAGTGCCGCTTTCCGCGCTGACCGCAGATCATCTCTTCTCCTCCGCCTCCTCCTCCTCCTGGGATGCCAGCTCCTAGTCATCTGGTCCCAGTCCCGTAACCACCACGCCTCCCACTGACCCAAACTGGTGATTTTGTGCTTTGCCGTACGTGAGTGTATTGGGCAGTTTTTCCCATGTACGCAGATGAACAGTACTGGATTATAATAATCCATGATATCTGTTCTACCTATTTGTTACCTGGGTATATTAAAATGTCGCAAGTTATGAGTACAGTGAACATTTATCACTTTGGTTAATAACTGCACTTTCCTGTCTCGGATTAGTTTTCTCAGAGGTTTACCCGAATTTTAGACTTTAAGTTGTTCTCCTCTCTTCTTGCTTATACTTGTATTTAAAATGTTAATTATTGCAGAATGTTGAGCTTCACTTTGTTCTAAGGAGTAGCTTTTTCTTTGAAAGTAGATGCATGAAATTGAAGTTTAATACGATGTTTGTCTTGTATGTGTGTGGGCATGAGACACACCTGGAGCTGAATTACCAAAACAGATTGAACACATCTGGTTACTCGAGGCTGTCCAAATTCAGTTATTGTCCAGCAGTTTCTGGGCACAGTTATAGGTTTTGAGGTAGAAGGGCCCCCCCTTCCTCCGAAGTTCAAAGAACCCTGGATCGGACTTGTTGAAGAGTGTTTGTTTTGGGAAGATGATGATGATGGAGTAGACAGCCAGTTCATTCTCACTTGCCTTTTGCCGCAAATAGGCAAATTGGCCAAAATGTCTTCAGTGTCTATCAATTAGGATTTTTTTTTCAAGATCCAGTCACTAAGTTGAGATCCACAGAGACAAATGACAAAGAAGTGATATACAGAGACTCCACTGAGATGTTATGCAGGCTGAAATTGCTATGTTTCACATCGGTCTGATTCTGTTGTACTGTTGCAGCGTTAGAACATGCAGGCATCGCACAATAGGCGCCTGCTGGTTTCTTCTGTCATTATAATAGTGTTTAGTAGTGCGCTTGTAACTGGGCAGTCATTGGAAGCTCAGCCTAGCTGCACTTATGCCTAGGTCACTCCTGAATAGCACGTATGTTTATAATGTTCTATTTGCCTCGCGTGTACGTTGCACTACACAAAATCATCCGCCAAATAAAGGTATTTGTGATGTATTGCAACTCTTGCAATAACTCTGACTGCAGTTGTATCCATGATAATTTATCGTGACTGAAATGCTTATCGCTACCACCACCGACCCCAAACATCCCCATGAGCCACGCCACCACCCTTCTGCCTGTTTTGTTGCCTCTCCTTTTGGTACCTCTGCAGCAGTTTGTCGCCTGTAGGCCTTACACCGGCTCGCCTGGTGGGGCTCGGGCCCGCATGATGTCAGTCCGTATGGTGTCCATATTTCCACATAATATTTACAAGGCAAGAAGTGCCATTAGCCCCCTCTTTGATGTAAAGAACAGAGGAGGTTGGGGGAGGGGCACAGCTCAGAGTTATTTTGCACTGTTTTAAATATGCACCAGGCATCTGTGTGTCATGTGGCCTGTGCTGGGTCAGTCCTTCCTCACCTTCCTGCTTGAGGATCTCTGGAAGCCATGAGCCGCGGCTGGCTTGCTTTTGGACCGAGTTTGATTGTCGGTATGAAGTACGATGCCGTGCGCCTTATCCTTGCTGCTTAGTTCCCTAAGCTTGGGTTTGATTTATCCTCTTTAATATAATAATGTCTGTGTATCATCTGGGTGCTGATTTGTAATGACTTGAGAGCCGTTACAGGCTTTGGGGATTTGGGTGAATTACTGGGGGGAACTTCTCCTCTGTCTTGTGGAAACAGGCCAGAAGAACACTTTGGATGGGGTGGCATGCAGAAATATAAAGTACAGATATTTTATGGGTTCCAATGAAATAAAGGTAGCTGATTATGAGAAAGATCT
>JAABNY020000001.1:28661962-28681888 GCA_015164015.2 Brevimyrus niger
GACCAAAGCGCCTCCGCCCACTCCCGGGCTCGGCCCGTCAGCAGGGAGATCGTGAAACGAACTTGGGCGCCGGGTGTGCCAAACATCTCCGGGTGTTCTTCCACGTAGATACCTACTTGCATTAAGAAGCCCCGGCAGTGATCGGGGTTTCCATCATAAAACTCGGGAACCGCGATAGGTGGTGAAGCAAGGCGTGGGGGAGATGCTGGTAGTGGTACTTGAGCCGCGAGCATCTGCTCAATCGAGGCGAGCCTACCTTCTATATTCCTTGCTGGGTCCATTTTGCCGGCGAAGTATTCTGTTGCGAAACATAACAGAGACGCAGACCCAGGAATGCAAGGAAAGGCATATTTAATCAAAAGCCAAACTGGCGAGGCAAAGGTATCTGATGGAGTAGACGAGAATCGTGGTCGTGGTCCAGGCGTGAAGGTCGAGATCCGAAAGGTCAATCCGAGACAAGGAGACGAGGGAAGTGGATCGGGAAAGGACGAGGGGCTGGACACGGGACGGGAAGAGGCGATGGGCTCAGGAACGGGAACTGGGCTGGGGAGAGGAGATCAAATCGAGACGAGGGGAACGAGACAGGACAAGTAAACGCTCGGTAAGGCTCAATACTATCATTAGCTCAATACTTCGCAGTATCCGTCAGGTTCTTGGCCGTCTTATAGGATTCAAGCGTGATTACGCTTGACTACACCTGTTGGGAACCGCCCCTCGGGTCCGCTGACGTAACACAGGGCTTGTCCCAATGCTAATTTTAATAAATTAAGTTATTCTTTTGCAGCGATGACTGCTGCCTCATTTTGCATGGAAAAAAACGATATTTTTAAATTCATACTCCATACATGTTTCTCTGTGTGCAGTCAGGCTGGGGCGGGGTTAAGTGAATATTATTCAAATAATGACAGGTGAGATTCCATTAGTAATTCTGCCCAAAATGCCCATCTCTAGTGCGCGTTGTGCATGATGAACCCTGTTCTGCATTGTCACACTTTGGGTCATGCTGCCGGGTCGCCGACATCGCAGGGTGACTCGGGCTGTGCTGTGGGACCTGCTGCATGTGCGTGACGTAAGTGCCTTCAGGGGCCTATGGCAGAGCATTTAGGGGAATCAAAGGCAGCCATTAGCAATGTGGGCCCAGGCTCTGTTTTGTTTTGCTTGCATTGATTGGCAGGATTTGTCAGATTGTTACCATGAGAGCCCTGCCTCACCTCGGCCCTAGATGCCACAGGGATCTAGTCTCGAGTGTGCATGCTCTGAGCTGCCCCACATATACACTGCATAAGCCTACATTGGCTATACTGTACAGATCGGGTAGTGACAAACGTAGAAGAAAAATTGTGCCAAAGGGGACACTTCGGTGTATGGCAGAGGTGCAGTGTTTGCTGGAAATTTGGGCTGAGGAGAGTATCCAGGACCTACTGGATGCAACACACAAGAGAGATATTTGGCAAAATACAGGACAGTGTGATTCAATCAAAATCGGCGCGTCAGATACTCAATGCTCTATAAATCTATGGGGGCCGTGTGTCATCAAACCCAAAACAAACATTAATCTTGAACTCCATTGTGCTGTGCAATAGTACCTTTCTTCATATGTTTTCTTCAAAAAAGTCATGGCAGGCTCAGGCCTGGAACATTAAGTGCATTGTGAACGCAGGCCAGCAGGGAGGTGGGGAGGGGGGACAGTCAAACCCGGGCTCTGTACCAGACAGCCAGGCCCAGAGTGACTATGCCCTTTATTTGAGTTTCTGAGGCATCCTGGTCAAGTGACTACGTTCGTCTTTTCATGGAAGAGCTACCGCTTTAGTGTGTGCATGCCCTGAGGCTATTCTCCCTTCACGGCATTGATGCAGGTTTTTCAAATTTCGAGGTTTAAGAGGTATTTTTAATATTGTGATAAAATATGGCAGACCATAGTTTTTAACTAGAACCCCTCCAAGTGATTACTTAGTTTCTGCTGCCTCCAGAATTTGTATATTGTTATAAGGAATATTGTGGCTTAGCTAATCATTTTGGCAAAAACTCTGTAAATTGAAAAAGCAGGGGCTTGTGTCTCACCTAGGTTCATGTACTGGACAGACTGGGGGGAGATACCCAAGATCGAGCGTGCTGGGATGGACGGTACAAGCCGCTCGGTCATCATTGACAAAAACATCTATTGGCCTAACGGGCTGACGCTGGACTACGGCCAGAAGAAGCTGTACTGGGCTGATGCGAAGTTCAACTTCATCCACCGGAGCGACCTGGATGGCAGCTTGCGGTAAGAGGACCTGCAGGCAGCCAAAGCCGTCGCGCGCATGCCATGTGGAAGTCTTTCGTTCACTGTGTGTTATCTGTGTGTGTTTGCATCCTAGTTATATGCTTTTAGACAGTATGTTTAACGTTGCTACTTAATCACAGAAACGACAGACATAGTCATTACTGAGTAAGAGTGACAGTATTCTGTGATACAGACCCAACATCATCAGTAATTTTCATGGTTCTCTTACCAACACTGGACATCCTTAATTTAGCATGCAGCAGGCCAAGTCCCCAGACTCTGGACAGGGGCTGCTGTGTATGTGCATCTGGTTTGATAGTTCTGTATCTGTAATGGGTGAATGTATGTATAAGTGTGGTAATTGTTCTGGGGAGATGGTAGTTTTAATTGTGCATCTGCACATTTAGGGAGGTGGTGGTGAAGGGATCTCTCCCGCACCCCTTCGCCCTCACGCTGTACCGCGACACGCTCTTCTGGACCGACTGGAACACGCACTCCATCCACTCCTGCAACAAGTACACCGGCGAGGACCGGCGTGAGGTCCACACCAACATCTTCTCCCCCATGGACCTCCATGCCTACAGCCAGGAGAGGCAGCCCCACGGTAGGTCACTGGGTGCCAGCGGCACATCCTGACAGTTCCACTGTTGCAGCTGGATCCTTCTGAACCCGATTTCGTCGTCTCCAGGCCAGACTTGCTACTTGGGGCTTAACTAGACCTGTGCCGCATTAAATCGGCAAAGGAAACGGCCCAAATTAAAATCAAAAGGCAGCCCCCGTCTCTTACTTCCCAGGATCATGGGAACTCGGTTTTCATGACTTTCCTTTGAAATGTCTCTCCGGAATTGACTCGGGGTATCGTCGCCCATCGATTTGTGGTGGCGGAAACAATAGGGCCTCTCTTCTTCCCCGCTGCAGAATTTGGAGCATTTTTGCCTCTCCGGGGGATGTTGGTTTTAGCGCACACACTCGACCTGTGTTCCCATCCCCGTTCACAAAGGGCAGCATTATGCTGTATCACACTCATATTTATTTCCCTATTTTTCAACAGCTGTTAATTATGTATTGAACATGGTATCTGTGCTGGTCTTCCTTCTTCCCCTCCCGCTCAGAATGCTTAAGGTTCTGCACTGTGTCTGGGTTTGAGAACCAGCTCGGGCCACTCAGGGCAGCCCTCTCGCATTATACCCTTGCAGCATTTTGGCCTCCATTTAACATTCTTATCCTCCCAATGATCTTGCCGCTTCCCTGAAATGACCTTTAACAGTGTTATTACTGCTAACCATGAGCGGTGTGCCATCCTGTCGCTCTTTTCCTTAGTTTAACACATGGCTCCTTGCAGACGCTTGTCCTTTACCCAAATTGGTGTGATTTTTTATGGAAGTGCATTTAGGTGTGAAAAAGCTTCCGAGCTTCCCATTGTACTGTAGGTGGTTTCTAGAAGCATGAAGGGTGCCCCAATCTCCCCCCATATATCTATGGTCTTAGTAAATGCAGAACCCTATATAGAACCCTTTGCCTCCGTAATGTTGCCGCACGAATCCCACACTCATAAGAGAGGTTTCACAGCCAGAGAGCTGAGTGTCTTGAGAACTTTGCATGGTGCTGACCGTGCTGGTTGGGTTCAGTAAGAGATGCGTACATGTGTGTGACCATGCACTCACCGTCATGCCGGCATTGCCTCAGCAGTGACCGGCCCCTGCATGGTGGGGAATGGCGGCTGCTCCCACCTGTGCCTGCTGTCTCCCGTGAAGCCCTTCTACCAGTGTGCCTGCCCCACAGGAGTTCAGCTACTGGAAGACCAACATACCTGCCGACAGGGTGAGTCTCCGCTCTAACTGCTGTTTGACCAAGCCCACTACAGTTAGCACCTCCCGCACCTTTTCCCAGCCAACTCCAGCTCTGAAGCCCGGCATTAAAGTAATCTAGACCTGCCTTCACTGGCTCTTTAGCCTCAGTCACAAGTGTTGCAGGACTACCCAGAATGCAGTTGGACAAGTCCTATAACACTATTAAGTCCCTTGTCTGTTCATTCATAATGTGGTAAATAAGCAGATCCCACTTTTCATGCCAGGATGGGTTACGCTCTTTTGGGGGTCTTCTCCTAGCTGTGATTAATCCCACTTCTTCACGAGGGAGAATATTTACAAAATCACCACCGGTCATGGTCATTGTTGTGAATTTTCTAGGAAAATCCAACTCCTTTCTTGATTGTGTTAATGTCAGCTGTCAAAAATTCTTTGCTTGAAAGGAAAATTATTCTAGGCTATTTTGCCCAGCCTTTCATGTAAACAAGATAAAACAATTTCAACAGTTACTGCTAAAAATGCGAAGCATCACATGGGGGGGCTCACATATCTGTTCTGCGGTCATGTGGGGATCCGCCTTATCTGTCCTGAGTACTGAACTGAAGCCTTTCAAAACCAGCCTGTGAAGTCAGGAACTCACAGCTCCTGATAGACATTGTACTGAAGCAGCCTCAACAGCCTGTCCATTTCTAGGTCGCCATGGAAACCCTCGCCATGCCCTCTAACTCTGGTTTACAGCTTAAGACACCCTGGTCCCCTCCCCCGGGGCCCAGGTCAGAGGTCCTCCGCAGACGGTGCCCCTTTCACAGCTTGGCCTCTTTTCCATTCAGGCGGCACTACTTCACTGCCCATTTTTGTAAATGGGCCGGGTCGCCCCGGCCCAGCCTGACCACCGGGTGTGTCAGTGAGATCTTGTTCTGCTCTGGTGGGAGCAGATGGGATTGAGGCCTTCTTGTGTTGGGTTTTGTACTCTGAACACTCCTGAGATCCACAGAATAAGTCCCACCTACTGTGCAGGGAAGATACAGAATTATATATTTGTCGATAAAACTTGGTGTCCAAATTCTGTTTAAGATGAATTTTACTTTTCATCTTTGCCTAATAGCACATAGTGCGCTACATTGTTTATAGTAATCTTCTCTGAATGATCATAAGCACCAATTGATCTGGTAATGGTTTTGGCAGGTTTGCCTAATTTAGAAACCGATTAACTAAACAGTTTATGGTTGGTTAGGATAAAGCGCAACAGCTCTTCTGAGGGTCGCAGGTCTTTTGTAAAATTCCGGAAAATGCTATGATCATCCTCTGTGGGCCAGAAACAGGGATCCGCTTACTAGAGCCACACACACAGACCAGCAGCCAGGGAGAAAGCACCTTTTGTTAGGTGGCTGAGATGTGTATTTTTCGGGGGCCTTCCTGGGCCCACACAGCCTCTCAATGACAGGGGGGGGCTCGT
The DNA here is from genome assembly GCA_015164015.2 of Brevimyrus niger. Classification (NCBI taxonomy): domain Eukaryota; kingdom Metazoa; phylum Chordata; class Actinopteri; order Osteoglossiformes; family Mormyridae; genus Brevimyrus; species Brevimyrus niger. The sequence goes on from JAABNY020000001.1 coordinate 28,667,490, forward strand.
CATGCTCGGGCGTTCAAAGTGGGCCTTGGCTGATCTCCTCTTCAAAGTGGGCTTCACTGGTCTTTATAAGCAGGCAAACCGGCGCACTGACATGCCGAGGTGCCCCCTCTCCTTTTCTGATGGCACTGAATGAAATGCAAGGCTTTGAAATGAAGAGGGAGTAAAAGGAAGGGCCCTATCAAAGATAGCATGTTTCTTAGCGTCTGAGAAGGATGGCCATGGAAAGCATTGGGCTCTTTGGTGTGATCTGGTGCCATTGGCTGGCTTGGAGCGCAGCCTCTTTTTCAGGCGTCAGAGTTGGCAGATGTTTCCTTTCAAAAGGGTGATCGCTGGCAAAGGTAATTTTGATGGGAAGGTCATTATTTTTTCGTAATTCTTGTACCCTTTAGTCCAGTGTCTTGCCAAGATGCTACCTATAGTAATATTTGTGGCGAAATGTATTACATCTTAATAGACACTGTCCTTTAATTTTTGACGGATAGTGGTTTTCAGTTTAAGTGATTGCAAGCCACCCTTATTAGAAATAAATGGCATTAGCCCATTGCAAGTCTTTAATGCCACCAGAAATGGTCATTGAGTACACTGCTCATCAGTGTAAGGCCAGTTTGTCTTTAATAGACTTAGTGGAGGTCAGTCCTTGATTGGCCAGTCTAATTTTGTCAGGCTTGACAGTTTAAGACCTTGACGTTGGTGATGGTGGAGCCCGTCCTCGCAGGTGCCACCCAGATACTGCTCCTGGCACGGCGAACAGACTTGCGGCAGATTTCCCTGGATACGCCCGACTTCACTGACGTTGTGCTGAACATGGATGATGTCCGCCATGCCATCGCCATTGACTATGACCCAGTGGAGGGGCTGGTCTACTGGACAGATGATGAGGTACGAGCCATCCGCTGCTCCCGGTTGGATGGCAGCAGCAGCCAGTTCGTGGTCACCTCGCAGGTCAGCCACCCAGATGGCATCGCTGTGGACTGGGTAGCCCGGAACCTCTACTGGACCGACACAGGCACAGACCGTATCGAGGTCACTCGGCTCAATGGCACCATGCGCAAGATCCTCATCTCGGAGGACCTAGATGAGCCTCGAGCCATTGTCTTGGATCCCACAGCTGGGTGAGTGATACCAGATCATCTAGCTCTTCTCAGCATTAAAGGGGATTTTCATATGTCCATGTAATCATGTATCCTGATCAGCACATGGCCTGGAGCATAGTGCAAAAGGCAACATAGGGGAACAAGAAGCTGAGGAACACCCTGGACAGAATGACTGTCCATGACGGAGCATGCATACAGTTATGCCCTATGTGGGGACACCAGTGAGCAAAATTGCATGTCTTTGGCCTAACAAAGCAAATCCTTGCAACATGGAAAGAACATGCAAATTCCACACACAAAGTAGAGGTTTGATTTAAAACCCCAATTCTGGAAGTGTAACTCAACATTGCAGCTCAGTGAGACACCACCCAAAAAGCTGATGTGAAGTTTATTCAACATCACCAATATCTTCTGGATTTTAGGAGAATGTTTTTTTTTCTAAAAAGCATTAATAAATAAATTAGCCCACATTGAAAAGACATGTTTGTACTTCAGAATTTGTGTTGCTGCATTCTCTGTTTACTAATGACAAGTAGAATGCTCTCTACACATTAAATGCTAACATTTCTTGCACCTCTTTTCCTACTTGGTAAATGCTCATTCCTAACAGGCGATATTATATTAAACCCCCTTATTCACTAAGCCTTATGAAATCATAGTTCTGGTGGCAGGAGGACTTGATAGAACACACTGGTCTTTGTCTAACTGTACAAGCTAGGAGGTTGTGTTTTAGGTGGTTGAGGCAGAGCCTTGAGAATGTTTTATCAGCCAGGAAAACAAACAGAAGTTTTGTTTGGTGTGGATCCCTGCCACGGTAAACATTGGGGCATCCCCTCCATTTTCCTAAGTTCATTTGGGACCATAGAGGGTTTGAGTGAGATTTAGTAGCACTTTTGTTGTATTTGATCCATGCATAAGTCAATTCTTGGGCCAAGATTGAATTTGGAAGATTCCAAATAGATGGATAGACCATGAAAGCGCGTATCTGAACAGCGTTTCAAATGCCACTTCGTTCTGGCAACTAAGCAAGCAGCTTCTGTGACATCTGTTTCTGATTCTCACTGTGTCGTTTGGATATCTGATGAAGCTGATCTTCTCACTGGCAAGGCTACTGTTATCTTCATGGTTCATCACCATGTCCAGCTGGCACTGTTTCACGATTGGCATTAGATTGTTTTTCAGTGATTGTTATGTATGTACTCAAGCCATCTTCCCTGACCGCCTTCCTACTCAGACCTTAATAGGCAATGGGAAATGTAAGAGCTTACTTTCAGTGTTGTTGAGGTGGCCTGTACTAAGTCCTCTTGGTGAGGTCCCCATCTTAGTAATGTGTCACTTTTTGCAGGTACATGTACTGGACGGACTGGGGTGAAATTCCAAAAATCGAGCGAGCCGCTTTAGATGGCACCGATCGTGTAGTCATGGTCAATACATCCCTGGTCTGGCCCAATGGGCTGGCCTTGGACTATACAGAGCGCAAGATCTACTGGGCTGATGCCAAGACGGACAAGATCGAGGTAAGAAAGCAAACATGTCCCAAGATGCTGGGGAATGAAGTCTGGGGGGAGGGGGTGACCTGTGGTGACAGCTTGATTAGCCTGAGTGACAATGAACAGAGCTTCTGGTCTAAGGTTGCTCTTGGGCTGCGTACTCCAGATGTAAATACAAGCTGCACGGGCTTAGTAACTGACCAGATCCAGGAAATCTTTCCAGTCTCTGGCAGTATATGGGTTTGGCTGCATGCTCGATGATGCTGACATTCACAGATGTGTCATCGTCATAATTAAGGATGTCATAGCTGCTTTGAATGTTGTCAATTCCTGACATGACGTGGTGTTATGTTTGTGGTCTGAAGTTTAGGTTTGACGGTGTATGAGGGAAAGTGCCCGCTTTGCATTGTGGAGGAGGCCATCCTATGCAAGGCGATATGCAATACGTCAGTTCAGCAGCTGTGCTTTCCATCCTTGGCAGCTTGTTGCTTTTATTACATTTATGTTATTTTTATCATTGGCACATTCAGACCTGCTCAAGAAGTCTCTGGTGATGGATGGCCATAATCGCTGTCTGCCCCCTCCAACATTTTTAGCCCAGGTTATCCTCTGTGATAGCCACCCCTCACCCCACCTTGGTATGTTCCTCAGGCAGTATGTCTGACAGTGCAGATTATCCTGGTGGTAATGGTGCACCGCAGGGCCCCCCATAGGACTGGAGGTACTGGTCCTGCCAATCGGCTGGCTGCCATGCCGTCCGCTGGAAAAGCTCACCACAGGGTGGGTGGGAGTTTGGTGTGGCCATACCACTTTCAATTTGCCTCGCAGTCTGTCCATGTCACATATGAGTGGCTGTACCTCATGCAAATGAAGCCCAGAAGCAGGCAGGCCTAATAGCTGGAAGGTCTGGTGGTTGTAATTAGACTGGAATGAGAGGAGCATTTCCTGTCCTGTGTTAATGGCTCTGAAAATTGTTGGAACATACAGTCGATTACCACCAGACGGCTGAAATCTGGCCTGAACCATGTCCTCTCATTGCAGCGGGTTTTTCACTGCCCAGGTTGCTCACTGAACTGCCTCAACCCTTCCGCAGCTGATAACCTCCAAGACGCATTCTCGGCTTGATAGGAGAAGCAGCAACACATTGCAGTTCTTCGGTAGAGAGCTTCCATCTGATCCCAGGCTCTTTCCTCGTGGTGGTGCGTTCGTGTCACGCCCCGTCTGGCAGAGAAACACTCTGTGGCATCTCACAGGACATGAGGAGGTGACCGCATCGGCCAGAAGCTGGCTCCAGGCCCAGTCCATTTATCCAGTGACAGTGCTGACCCACTGGCCCGACCCGGTCCACACGCCGAGGTGGCGCTTGCAGCACAGCCCACATCTGGTTTATGTTGTGGCTCCTGCTCCATGCAGTCATGGTCCCCACTGTTTAGAATAGCAGCAGAATGTGGAGGAGGCGCCACACTGTGGTCACAGCTCTCGAACCATCCGGGGCCTCCACACTTGCATGGTGAAAGAAGGAAACTTGAAGATATGGCCGTATGTGTGCTGAGGACGGTCGGCTGGCCGCAGTGAGGATATTGAGCAACCTAGATCCAGTTATGACAATACTTAAAAGAAAATAATCTAAGGACTGGTCCAGAGTCACTTATTAAATTTTCATTATTGTTATTCTTTCGAGATCTAAAATTTGGGAGAAGAATGCAAAGGGAAATGATTTTTTATTATTAAGCATGGAAACAATAAAGGCAAAGTAATTCAGCTAGAAATGTAACCCAATCTATGAAAAATGAAAGTTCATGTCAGTGCAGCATGTCTGTGGTCTGAAAGTCCGTCTCGGGCTCCGGCTTTGGCCACTTCTGCTCCTTCAATGGCAGTCCATCCTTTCACATTTGTTTGTGTAACTGAAGGTTCTTAAAATCCCCTGCCCTTTCCCAAGCACCTTTGCATCAAGTTTTCTGTGGTCCCCTGTGGCGGCGATCTCTCACTGGATCATCTGTTTGTCATGGTGTGCTCGGGGCGTGCTCACTCGGGGTTACTTTGCCGTACTTTGTTCGGTTTGGACCGGACCGGAGGGGCCCGACTCGTGCTTTCATGCGGTCGTCTGTGGTTTACTTTACCCTGATCGCAGATATCGCTCTCTGGGAATGAGAGCTTAGATCCTCACATACAACAAAGCCATCCCAGAAGGAGTTACTGGGCTTCACCAGGAGATACCGGTGTCAACAAAATGCATTTGGTCTGAGCAGTGGCGGTAAACAGCTTTGTAGCTCCTCCGGGAGTTTGCCTACTCACCCACCTTCTGTCTGTCTGTCTCTCTCTCTCTCCCTCTCCCTCCCCCTCCCTCCCTCGCTGTCTATGAAGGAAATATGGCCGCCACATGTTCCCTTGTTTGTTTGTTGCACCAGCTGCTTTCCATCATCAGTGCCGGCTTTGGCTGCCAGAGTACCCCGCCTCTTCTGCTCTCGTTTCCTTCAACGGCGCCATAACTCTCAACCCCCCCGCCCATCCCTCACCGTGCCCTTGCAGGGGGGAGGAGTACTCCTTCTCATGTTTGTGTCTGAAACCATGGCGACCAGATGGCTATGGCCACCCGGGTCTGGCCATGTGGGGGCCGTGCGGGTGCATGCAGACGTTTCCCGCCAGTCCACAGGTGATGGCACGTGTCCTTCTGCCAGGCGGCGTAGAGCGTGAGCCCTCAGCCCGGCCAGTAATTGCACACAGCTGGCGTTCTGCTGAAATCGGAGCATAAAACAGCTTGTTGATGTTGAAATATACGACTGTGGAGCCTGGTGTCGTAAGCCAGCGAGCTGCGAGGCAGCCGTCCTGGCACCCACCTTTCTACAAGGTCGCCTGAGGTTGTCGTCTTCAAAGCCGCCAAGCGTGCCCCACCGTGCTGAGATGTGTGCAATCTTTAAGCCATAAAAAAACAAAGTGCTTGAAAATTAAAGCAAGCCTCTGGTACCCGGGCAGGAATGCTGCTGGCTTGGGAATCGAATGGCAAGTAGCCAGGAAAGCTCTCTGATTCCAGGGTTTGGATTTCTGAGCAGACTCTGAGGGGGAGGGGCCTGCTGCTTCCCTTCAGTTTAGAAGACTTGATTATTAGCCACATAGCTGACATAACTGAGTCTTAGCAGAAGCTAGTTCTCCAGAAGCAGGTCTAGTTGTGACTGTAGGTTCTGCTATTAGGGCATTATTATTGTTGTTGTTCTGCTTGATATACAAACGTTCAGACCATCTCTGATACCCCGTCTGCTTTCCCTTAAACACCGTCTGCTTCCCCCCCTTGACAGGGGAAATGACCCTTCAGTAGTCAAGGAATCAGAATCATACCTTGATGTTCTCTTAATGCCATATTCTCCGTTCCATAGGAGATGAACATGGATGGGACGGGCCGCAGGGTCCTGCTAGATGACAAACTGCCTCATATCTTTGGCTTCACCCTGCTGGGTGACTTCATCTACTGGACAGACTGGCAGCGGCGCAGCATCGAGCGCGTGCACAAGCGATCTGCCGAGCGTGAGGTCATCGTAGACCAGCTGCCCGACCTCATGGGGCTCAAAGCCACCTACGTGCACAAGACAATAGGTGAGCAGACCCAGATCTCTATCCTGAGCAGGTTCCTGGATGGTCTCTGGGTCCCAGTGACAATGTTGCATGTACATTGTCCACGATGGCTTTGGTCAGATTTTTTCAAACCTCTCATTGAGAAGTAGGGCCATCTTTTTAAGTTTCCCGTGATGCAGTTTGGTTTGTTTAATCATCAAGCTCATAACTGAATCAGACATGAGGTGGTGACTGTGCAGATGACTTTTTTTCATCCCGAATGAAATGCATAACTGTTTTTCAAATGCATCTGGATGTCTTTGGACTACTTGTCTTACAGCAGGGTGCTTTTACTTTGATTAATCAGGCTTCACAAGCCTCTGTCTAAAACATGAGGCTCTGTTTTTAGTCTTTAGTGCCAGATTCACAGCAGAGACTTGGGTCGGGGTTCTCCGCAAACAGGACAGTGAATTCAGTGTAGTCTGGGTGTAAATTGACTCCGACGGTCTCTCCTCCCACTCTGAAGGCACCAACCCCTGTGCGGAGAACAACGGGGGCTGCAGCCACCTGTGCTTGTACCGGTCACAGGGAGTCCAGTGTGCCTGTCCCATCGGCCTGGAGCTCATTGGCGACATGAGCACCTGCATCGTCCCAGAGGCCTTCCTGCTCTTCTCCCGCCACACAGACATCCGCCGCATCTCCCTGGAGACCAACAACAACAATGTGGCGATCCCCCTCACCGGCGTCAAGGAGGCCTCTGCCCTGGACTTCGACGTGACGGACAACCGCATCTACTGGACGGACATCACGCTGAAGGTGAGAGAAAAGGATGAGTAATGAGGCCTTGCTCTTCCTGGCTGGCTCATTGCCCTTGGCTGTCAGTTTAATGGGCTCTCCTGGGATGCATTCTTGGAAGTAATTGATGGCTGGCTTGCATTTCCAATATTTCTGCTTTTTATTTGCCTGCCAGGCACTGATTGAAAGCCATTTATATGGCGTCTTTGGAAGAAAAAGGAAATCCTTCCATCAGAAAGGTTTTTTTTTTCCTCCCTCTGTTCTGCTTTTCATGTGGAGAGCTGGAAATATGTGCATGCGGTTAGATGTGGTCAAGAGCAACAATGAACAGGCACTGAGATGTAGCAGCCCTGTTGGTGCCCATGGTGCCGCCTGACTGGGGCCCCAGCTCTTTGGTTCTCTCAGCTGGCAGGTCAGAAGTCCAGTAGAAAGCTGGGGACTAGTCTGGGCCTGGTCCAGCTGAAGGGACTCTTTAGTTTCCTTCCATTTCAGCTAGAGTAAAGCGTTGTTAGTCTAAATATGGACGCTGCAAATAAAGTGCTCGTTCCCAACCTACAGAAACTTCAGTGCTCAAGAGTCCCCAATTAGTCTCTAATTCATCTGGCTGGATGGACGGGACACTGCTGGATGCTGTACTGAGGCTCAGGCCTGTCTGAGTCCTGCATTATTAATGCTTCCTGCCTCTTACCTTTATGAGAATGAGCCATGAGTGCTGAACTTGTCCTCTCCTCGGCCTGGCTTCTCACTTCTGTATGGTTTAACATAAGCATTGCTATGTATCAGACACACCACCCCCATCTCAAGACATAGTGTTTGATTCCAACCCGTGTTGTAATGGCTTTTATGTCGTCTGAGACTTTGACGGGCTCATATTTTTGGGTGAGATGATGGAAATCTAGCTTCTGAGTATCTAGAGGAAAGGCTGTGAATTAGTATCTCTGTCCTGGCATAAACTTGAAGGCCTCGCTCTACATTTCCCTTGGCGTTTCTCAATTAGGTGTGTTGTTCGTAAGTTGTTTTGTTGTTCTTGACCAGAGAATCCTCTGCATTATGCATGTTCAGGGCAGAACCCATAAGTTGCGGGAGCTCAGTTGAGGTCCCAGGATGGGACTTGCTGAAGTGCCACTGAGAAATGTTTTTCAGTAGAATGTCCAGCTAAATAAATGGCATATCCTACTTAGACATCTGGCAGCAAACTGGTAGCTGTTCCATGCTATAAGGTGACCCTCCTGACTGGTGTTTTTCCTTTTATCAGACCATCAGCAGAGCTTTTATGAACGGCAGCGCCCTGGAGCCCGTGGTAGAGTTTGGCCTGGACTACCCCGAGGGAATGGCAGTTGACTGGCTTGGCAAGAACCTGTACTGGGCCGACACTGGCACCAACCGCATCGAGGTGGCCAAGCTGGATGGGCAGCACCGGCAGGTCCTGGTTTGGAAGGACTTGGACAGCCCAAGGGCCCTGGCTCTAGACCCAGCTGAGGGGTAAGGAAGGGGACCGGAGACCAGTGGGAGATGGAGATGTATATACTGGTTTGTACAGGAGCGAGGTGTGTGTTTATGCAGTGGTACCAGAATGATCTGAGAATCGATGTCCAAACAAAAATTTACGTTGAAAGAAGTTTTGTTAATTTCAAATGTGAATTTGTTGCCCTAACTTTAAAAGTTGCTCACATTTTATTAATAATGTTGTATCCATGTTTCTGTTGCATTAAGTCATTAATTTGCAGGTGTACGTTTTGAGGTGTAGCTGGGTTCATCTGTATTAACATGGGATGAGCTTTACATGATACTGTAAAACCCCATCCAACAAGCAACTGGGCTACAGGAGGATGCTTTGGAGACTAGGCCTGTGCTGTGCATGTTGCGGTCAGCAGTGGCCAGCAGACGGACGAAGGCTTTGACACCTTTCAGCAGCATAATGATCAAGGGCAATTAAAGCTCAGCCCAGCAGTTTCCAACCATCTGTCCATCTGCAGGTTTATGTACTGGACGGAGTGGGGTGGGAAACCCAAAATCGACCGTGCTGCCATGGATGGAACTGGCCGAGTCACCCTGGTCCCCAGCGTGGGCCGGGCCAATGGCCTGACCATCGACTACGCCGAGCGGAGGCTGTACTGGACGGACCTGGACACGACTCTCATAGAGTCGTCCAACCTGCTCGGTGACTGATCTCGTGTCTGAAAGCGGGGGACCTTCTTTTCAGCAAAGAGGCAGGCGTGTCATGGCACCTAAAACCTAAAGATGTGTTAGTGACTACAGACCAACACAGTGTCATTACCTAAGGTCTGAAAAGCCGTCATGTGATACCTGTATTTGACATACATGGAGTTTGGCTTCCTTTGTTAATCAGTGCATTGCAGATTTTGTTTAATCAATCATTTTCCACATTGTAGTATTTGTTTCCATTTTAGTCTTACGCTGTTCTGTACCCGCTGGGCCTGTAGCATATCACCTTACAGCAGTGAAGTATGTTTCCAATTAGGGGCCATTTCACTGTTACTCTTCATCTCATGTTTTGTCTTGAATTGTTTTTCAATGGTTTGCACATACAAACGTAGATTCGAGTCCCCCTATGGAAGTAGATGAAATTATGCTCTTGTCATGCCAGTTTTCGGAGGGAAAAATAGGTCCTTACCCGACTATGATTCTTGCAGTGAATTTCTTATGGGGAAAATGACTAAGGAAGGGTTTATCAGTAATTATTTTCACTGTTTCCCCTTTGCTTTTGCATGCAGGTATGGAACGCGAAGTCATAGCAGATGACCTGCCGCACCCCTTTGGTCTGACGCAGTACCAGGACTACATCTACTGGACGGACTGGAGTCAGCGCAGCATCGAGCGTGCCAACAAGACCAGCGGGCAGAACCGCACGGTGATCCAAGGCCACCTGGACTACGTGATGGACATCCTGGTCTTCCACTCATCGCGGCAGGCAGGCTGGAACGCCTGCGCCTCCACCAACGGCCACTGCTCCCACCTGTGCCTGGCCGTGCCCATCAGCGGCTTTGTGTGCGGGTGCCCCGCCCACTTCTCTCTGAACAACGACAACAAGAGCTGCAGCGGTGAGTCGGCCAGCTCCCCAGTGAGAGGAGGACGGAGGCCAGGATGGCTCAGTGCGGGTTTTAGCCTTGAAGCTTCGGCTGTTGGATTATTAATAGTGGAGTTATAGTGCAGAGGTGACGTGGTGGAACTTGCTCTCTCTCTCTCTCTCTCTCTTTTTTTGCGTTCTTCAGATGGCTTTGTGCTTCTGAAGTAAGCGCGGTTTGTGCGTTTGGCAACTTGGCTGGGGCATCGAAAAAAGGGAGCCCAGTTCAGCCTCGCTGCACCCTCCTCTTTCGTTGATTTAAAGGAGGGGGAGGAACAATAAATTGAATTAAGAGGCGCTCTGGGAAGGGAGATCTAGGGAGTGCAGCAGCGCTGGCATCAGGGATCATGTGAGTGCAGCGGCAGCTCGGCGACTCGTGGGCTTAAGTGGCGCCTTGTGTGAAGTGAACAGTATGGGGATGGTGTTAATAAAACCTGCTGCGTCGTATACAGATCGCCGTCAGACTTTTATTTCAGGGCTTCTCAGCACAGTACAGCCTTAAATCAGGGATCCCTGTCGTGGCACCTTTTTTATATCTGTCTCTGGTCTTTATTCTTCTTTTAAATATTGCTTTTGCTTTTTTCTTGTTTTTTTTTCTTCCACAAAATGGATGTCCACTTATTTTTGTCTAATTCCTGCTTTGTTGCAGGTTTGTACAAAGTGCCGCACTGTTCCTTGTGACTGCTGAGTCAATCACTCCCGTTAAACCAGGCAGGCTAGGTGTAGCCTCTGCTTTCAATGTTACCTATTTGTTGTCAGTAGTCTCAAGCTGGTCCTTCTGGCAGGTGAAGGCGTCTGATTTGCTCGCCACCCCTTTTTGCCATGTGTTCTGACGCCAGTGTCATACTGATTTGTATGAATGAGTGGGCACATATAGGAGCCCTGTGCGATTCAGTCTTCAGTGCATCACGGGTCTTTCCATCTCCCCTGGCCTTTCCTCATTCCACCCCATAGCCCCCACCTCCTTCCTGCTCTTCAGCCAGAAGACGGCCATCAGCCGCATGGTGATGGACGAGCAGCAGAGCCCCGACATCATCCTGCCCCTGCACAGTCTTCGGAATGTCCGCGCCATCGACTTCGACCCCCTCCTCCGACACCTCTACTGGATCGACGCCAAGCAGAACGCCATCCGCCGGGCCCAGGAGGATGGAAACCAGGTACCACCCTTTAACCATTCTCACAGCTTCTTCGTGATACTGATGTGCCCTCGCCCCCGAATTTGTACATGAGCTGTGAATTTACTCATTTGCAGTGTGTTCTGGTTTAAGGTGACCATTGGGCTATTTGAGCAAACTTCTTAACCTTAATAGGTCCAGGAATACTGACCCTACTGTTTGATCCTCACTTGTATGCCACTTCAGACAAAAGTCCATCAGTTAAATGATGTTGTACCTGGGGATATACTAATTTGCACACAGTCTTTTCACTGATGCACTCCAGTGTACCGTTTACCATGCAGTTTGTACCATGTGACATGCTGCTTTTTAAAAGCGCAAGTTTCTATTTTACTTTGGAAGCCCAGTTAGCTCACAGTGCATGAATAGTATCCATGACTTTTCATTGTGACCTCTGACATTGAACCCCCTCTCCAGAGCATAAGTGTGATTTCTGGCACGCCGGGAGGCCTCGGACTGCAGCCTTTTGACCTCAGCATCGACATCTACAGCCGTTTCATCTATTGGACCAGCGAAGTGACCAACGTCATCAACGTAACGCACATAGATGGCCGCAGTGTGGGGGTGGTGCTCCGCGGGGAGCACGACAGGCCTCGTGCCATCGTGGTCAACCCGGAGAAGGGGTCAGTTCACTGCTCTGTTCTCATGTGTTGGTTTCATGATGCTCTTTGACAGAGTGTAATCCCTTGGTTCTATAATTGTGCATTTTAGCTGGAACAAATTGGATTTCTGGAGTCCTGAAGTCCCGTGCTGAATGTTACTCTGCATGTCTGACACATTTAGTCTGACACTTCCGCTTAGAGCTCTTCATCTAGGGATGACTTGTAAAAAAAAAAAAATGCTCCTTACATTTCTAGAAGAAAAATGGAAAAACTTGCCAGACAACAGAGTTGTATAGCGCCCAGTTTCAATTCTTGTCTCGGCAAGCGTGAGCAAGGTGACATTTTTATTTGGACACTCATGGTGCCCCCGTCCCTCCAGGTACATGTACTTCACCAATCTGCAGGAGCGCTCACCCAAGATCGAGCGCGCAGCACTAGACGGAACGGAGAGGGAGGTGCTCTTTTTCACCGGTCTGGGAAAGCCTGTGGCGCTCGCCGTGGACAATGAAGCAAGCCGGCTCTTCTGGGCGGACGCAGACCTGCGCCGTATAGAGAGCAGCGACCTCACCGGTGAGCTCAGCGCTGCCCCCCGGGGGCGCTCACCAGACATGTAGCGTGAGGTCACCAGTTGGAGTCCCTGCGATGACAAAGGCCGTTAGCATGCCTGTTAGCGGTTTTATTCACTGACACTCAGCGGTATGTGAGTAATAGGTCATATGAGCTGGATGATGATGTGCTCTCTGCATCTTCCAACCGCTGATTCAGTACTGGATCCGTATCTCTGTTCAGGGTGATTTATAAGCATGACTACTTCACTGAAGAATTTTTGAAGACCTGAACACCTTATATGCTGTTTCACTTTGTCTTGAACTATTATGTAACTGATTTACTCTACTCTGCAAAATGTTTGATGGCCGTCACTCCTGTTACATACAGGTTGCAGATTCTGGTTCATTTTCGGGTTATTCAGGGACTGAGTACTGTGGACATCTTGTTCAGAAGAATATACTGTTTCAGTATAATTAACACATCCAAATAAGATAAATCCCGGATGATTACCAGCAGGTCCAAAACAGCCGGCTGTATTGCAGTGGGGTCTAGCTCTGTGTTTGTGTGTAGACGCACAGTCTAACAGACCCCAAACTTGTGATCTTCAGCTTCCTGGAAGCCGTAGTGGTGAAGCAAGACCCAAGCTTGGTGCTTGTGGAGATGTGTTCATGGGATGGGCTGTAAGTGAGACCTCAGGCACAACAGCAGGCCTCCTACAGCTGGTCAAAATATAAGTTGGGTTTGATGGGAACGAGCCTCTTCTGTTACCCTGGTCATAGAACATTCATTCACTGCTGGCTTTTAGCCTTTCGTGTCACCCCACCGCACACTGAGAAACCTGACCTCTCCTGCTTGCAGTCAAACTTGCAAGCATAATATGTTTTCCTTTTTGCAAAGAAATACTGGTTTGGGGACGTCAAAGAATAGCAAACAAAGGGAATCATAGTCTGCCTTCACGAGGGGATGAAGATCAAGAGAGGGTCTGTCATCTAAACAAACCCCGGATCTTCACCAGGATAAAAGACCTGCAGATGGACCTCTTTTCCAAATTGTCTGGATCATATTTTGGTTTTATTATTTTTCCCCCCAAAACCTTCTCCTGCAGTGAATTATACCATTGCACAACCGTGCTCAGCCTTAATGTTCCTCTCTTTCCCTCCCTGAAGCACCCTGCCGTCTTTTCCTCCAGGTCTCACGTTATCTTGTCCTGGTGTCCCTTTACCCTCCTTACTCTTTTTAATCCTGCTCGCCAGGGGCAAACCGGGTGGTAATGGAGGACTCCAACATTCTCCAGCCCGTCGGGCTGACCATCTTTGAGAACCACCTGTATTGGATTGACCGGCAGCAGCAGATGATCGAGCGCATCGACAAGACTACCCGCGAGGGCCGCACCAAGATCCAGGCCCGCATCTCCTCGCTGAGCGACATCCACGCCGTCCATGCTCTCGACATGAAGGAATATAGTGAGTGCCTTGTACACTCTGTCTTAGAGGCCCTCGGTTCCTGCCTCTGCTGATGCAATGACTCCCACAGGTAAGCACCCCTGTACCTCGGACAACGGCGGCTGCTCCCACATCTGCATTGTGAAGGGCGACGGCACCACACGTTGCTCCTGTCCCGTCCACCTGGTGCTGCTGCAGAACGAGCTCTCCTGTGGAGGTGAGCCCTTGCCTGGCCAGGGAGATCTTGGCATGGAGAAGCCACTGAATACCAGCTATGCCGCACCATCACACTCCCGTACCAGGGATCTGCTCCTCAGTGCATAGATTTTGCTTAAATTTTCACACTGAAGCTTTACTTAGGTTTGCTAAACTTTTTTAATCGTAGCACATTATCAAAGCTAAGAACTGAGGGTTTGGGCCCAGATTGTATTGCAGTTTTAACACTACTAAGAGGTAAACTCCAGGGTCTGGCTGTGCATCAATCAGTCACGGAGAACGGTGTAAAACTCTCCCTGGGCCCTTTTCTTCCCCCCCCCCCCCCCCCCCCCCCCCCCCCCCCCCCCCGCCCCCCCACACAAAATTTTTTGCCCCCCTGGGGGGGGGGCCCGCCTCCCCCGCGGG
>JAABNY020000001.1:28701310-28712784 GCA_015164015.2 Brevimyrus niger
GATCAGCGTCCCATTCTGGGGGAGCCCCGGCCTTGTGACTGATCAGCGTCCCATTCTGGGGGAGCCCTGGCCTTGTGACTGATCAGCGTCCCATTCTGGGGGAGCCCCGGCCTTGTGACTGATCAGCGTCCCATTCTGGGGGAGCCCCGGCCTTGTGACTGATCAGCGTCCCATTCTGGGGGAGCCCTGGCCTTGTGCTGCCTGGGACAGCATAAGTGGTTGGAAGATGGGTGATGTTATTCTTGGAAAACACATATTAGGAGGGGTCATCACGAATTAACAACAGTCTGGTTTTGCTTAACACAAAGATTGGTCAACCTGGTAGAGTGACCATGGCTTGCGTGTAAATGTCATTACCTCTGATATAAAAAAGTTAAAAAGCATAAGTGTTTCCAGTTTTTCTCACAGGTGTTTAAAAAAAAAAAATATTATATCTATATATGCTGTCCCTGACTTACAACCTATGTGACTTACAAGTCGCACATATGACTGAAGTTTTCTATTAAAAATTAAGTAAATGTATGTAAAACAAATTTTAGGTGGCCATTCACACGACAGCACTATGCTATCTAGTGCACACTACAGGCTTTGCCCATGTGATAGTTAACACGCCAAAGTATAGTGCAACCTGACCAGCATCTCCCACTCTCATTCTTAAGCCTAAAAGATTTTCCGGTTCCGACATACATCCATTTATGCGAATGGCTTGTCTGTCGGAAAGGAACCCAGTCACAAGTTGGGGACAGTCTATATATTTTACTGCGCAAATATCGAAATTATCAATTAATTAACTTTCCTTTCAATGTCATATAATGAGAAAGTGTATTTCTAAATGGAGAAGACCGGTCAAACAACTTTTTGTGATGGCTCAAAAATGTCATGTGACCAAAGTTTCCCTAGCAAACCTTCATATATGTATTATTTGCAACCCAGATTGTATTCTTACCCAAATAATCTTCCTGATCACACAAAGAACTGGTTTCTTGCACTTATGGTACAAGTACTTAACAGTCTCTGATAGATGTTTTGAGAGTAAATAGCGGAAAGGAATACAATCGTTAAAAAACAGAAGACCTCAATATTTCCCAAGCACCTGTTAAAATAATGGGTTCTACCCACCCGTCCCGCAATCTCAGAAGTGCAGAATGATGTTGGAATCAGAGCTGATACCCAGTGCTTTTAAAACAAACACCTAACAGTTAGACTACATTAAAACAATAATTCAGACAGTTATAGTGCAATGTTACATTATGCAGACAAAATAAAAGATTAACAAACGTGAATAACCAAAAGCAGGAAATTGGTTCTATTATTCTCCACACAGCTCATGCTAAATGCTGCCTTTGCTGATCAAGTCAGTACAGGGAGACACTACAATCAGCTTCACAATGCCATCTTTGAACGAGACCCCTACACTCTGCAGACCACTTTCAAAAAGCCGTCCTTCTGCCTGCAAATGAGCAACACATGAGTCCTTTTAACTTCCGTCTTCTTAGGTGTCTCTGTCATCCGCTGCGCACCTGCAGAAATCTCTTTTTGCTGACCACAATAAAAACCTGAGATTGTAATCGTCATTGAGCTAAGAAGAAAAACACAAAAGAAATGCCTAAATTTGGATTTTGTGAGGTACTGGATGTTTTGCTACTTAGGCACGTCGGAAGTCAGTTGGAAAAAATGCTGCATCTAGAGTCACATTCAATTCTGTGCTTCAGCATCATGTATAAAAGTTTGAAGCGGACTGCAGTGGTTTGGAGCATTCGCACATGAATGAAAGGGCAGACTCAGTCTTCAGCTAGGGCGAAACCCAGTTACTGCCTACAACAGAAAGAACTTCAAAGGAGCATAACGTTGGGTCGGAACAAACGAAGATCTCATTAAGACCCAGAGCCCATTCAGGACACCTCAATGACCTCCATGCTGCCAGAGAAGCTGGTTTGGCTGCCCACCTTCCCCAGCTCCTCCCTGGATCGGCTCTCCGCCATACCGTCCCCAAACTCCATCTGGCAGCTCCGTCGTTTCAGTTGCTTCTCGAAGGGGCTCTCTTCGTGCCAACTGCGGCGCGAGTCACCGCGGTCTCCGTTCTTTTGCCGCCGCCGGACCGCCTCCAGGCCGGCACTGCAGCCGTAGGCAGAGAAGCCTGCTCCGCCTCCACTGAACACGGCAGAAGCGGAGTAGAAGCGGGTGGACTCTGAGAAGTACCAGCTGCCTGCCAGTGATGCGGAGGCGGTAGCGGCGGGGGCAAGGATGTCCGAGTGCCAGCCCTTAAGGGCTGCCCCCAAGCCCGGCTTGGCTAGGTGCTGCTGGCTGCTTGAGAGACCAAACAGGAAGTTAGTGGCCCTGGGGCTGTCCTCCATGCTGCCACTGCGGTACAGGGGGTAATGGTGTGTTTGCGGTGGATGCTCAGACCGACTTGAATGCCTGGGGCTGGAGTTTATGCCAGTACTGGGGCAAGAGCTGGTGCTGCCTGGATCTATACTCTGGATGACGGCATCCGCCTTCTCTCTGTCAGGACTCTGCTCGGGTGTGGACTGCTCCGACACCTCTTCTACGGGAGAGAATTGGCAGGGCTTACTTGCTGGCTCCTTGAAGGCAGAGGACTTGTAGAACTCGCTAGCGTCCTCAGCTGGGCCAAGACCCAGCAGGCTTGTGCCAGGACCCCCATAGGACTTAATGTCCAGGGAAAAGGAGCGTTTAAGTTTGGCGTTGTCCTCTGTGCCATCGAGGGTTGGCCCCAGGTGCAAGCTCTCCAAGCCCTGTGCTAGGGTCCTCTCCCCAGCCCTGCACGGAGACAGGGCATCTGCCAGGATGCAGGGCAGGGTCAGAGTTTCTGGCTGCTGAGGGTCACTGCTTTCCCTTAAATGGCTACATGCTAAGGGTAGCCCCAAGGATCCGCAAATGACTCCTCCGTCTGGCCCAGAGAGGGAATCGTTCATCTTGTCTGAATGCATCAGCTTCAGCTTAGTTGTTAGTTGCCCAGGGGGAGACTTGATCTTCTTCTCAAAGTCTAGGAGTTGACCCAGGAAGTTGAAATTTGGGGAAATGGTGGGCCTTTTCTCCTTCACAAACCTAGAAAGATAACATAAATGTGATTAGACTACCAGAGACATTGAAGTTGTTCAACTAATTTCTGTGACAGGGACTGGAGAATTTTAGTTCATTCAAAGAAAGAGAATCTCTATGTTCTCTGAAATCCTAATTTAAAGAAGTGAGAAACTCCAACCCCCCACATCAACTTTTGGTAATGTCTACAAAGTCCCAACTCATTTTTATATTGTGGTACATGACTGAGACAGATTGCCTATAACCTATGAGATTCATCGCTTGAATCGAACCTGTATGCCTCATCCAAAGACATATCCATCCTCTTCATGATGTATGCAATGGCTATGGTGGCCGACCGTGATATTCCTGCAAGGCAGTGGACCAGGACTCTGGCATTGGAGGCTTTTGCTTTTTCTAGAAGACAAAAGTGGGTAACTACCCATTAACAGCTTTCCCATAAATAAAGGTCGAAACACTCTGTATCAGACCAAAATCCACAGTGATGAAGATGTCAATGGTCACAAATTCTTCTACATTTTACCTCCATTCCTTGCCATCTCTCTGATTCTAGAAAGTGACCGGCAGCCTGGTTTTAAACCCCCAAGGTATGTTGAGCTATGCTGTACTCTCAGTCAAGGCGACTGACCTATAAATTCCACAGACTTGTCGAGCCAGGGCAGGATCTTCTCGCAGAAGCTGTCATTGACAGGCACACGCAGGAAGTGTGACTCGGGAATGAAGTCGGGCTTTGGGCACGTGTTACTGGCATTGAGGACATAGGCGATGTCGTTCTGCTGCATCAGCTCCTGTGGTGGAGCGGTGAGCAGGTCAGGACCTCACATGTCGGCACAACATCCTCGGGCGACTGTGCGGCGGCTCGCCCACCTTATTGAGAACGTCTCGCTGGCAGCCCAAGTAAAGATGGGGCAGGATTCGGGTAGGGCCCACGTTGGTCACAGGCAGGCATGGCTGGGAGATGCAGGAGGGTACCAGCACCGACTTGCCCTCACAGAGGCCCGGGAAGAGGTGTGAGAACTCTGCAAAGCCCCCTGCCGAGACACAGGGTCATTAGCCGTGACCCGCTAATATCCATGAGCCCTGATCTTTCGCATGACTATACATTCATCCTTTTCTTTGATCACATACAGTACACATTCACACACACACACGAGTTTCCTGTTAAGATCAAAGGGAGCCTGAAAATTAATCTATCCTAAATAGTTTCTTTATAATTTCAGTTTGTAATTAGACGCAAAGTTATGAATCCCATCTGTTTTCAGGCCAGCATTGTCTCACTGTTTCTTAATTACAAAAACTGACGAAAGCTGCAACCTTCCCGCTAGCGTGACGCGTCACACGTGCAAACATCCCTCGCATGTCAGGCATCCCAGTGCTTTATGGGAAAACTGCTGTCAGGGTTTCAAACACTCCACTCTGGAGTGAAGTGGTAGCTAAACAGCAGGTATTGCAGCAGATGCTATAGACGCACCAATCCAATATTCAGTATCGGTATCGATCCAATCCTGGACTGAATTACTGGATTGGATATCAGGAAGGAATAAAAATGTAATCTGATCCATTAAACATCACGAAAATGCTTGTCAAAACTTGCAATATGTCGTAAGTAGATGCATCACGTTCTCACATAGGAACAGCGCGTGTCACATAAGAGCTTCTGCTGTGCACGAGCCCTGTCAGCAGGGCGGCAGCGTGGAGTTACATCAAACTCAAAAAAGAAAAAGGCAAGACTGCTAAATGTCATTTATGCAATAGGAGTGTTTTGTGGGGAAGAACCAGCATTGGAAACTTTAACACCACAAACCTGATTAAACAATGGTGTTAAAAGTGATAAAGTTTAGATAAAAAGAAGCAGTGTTGCTGAACTGAATCACATTTTGGGTGAAATGTATTTTTTCCATATTATGAGTATAACATTTGTTTCACAGTTTTAGAATTATGTGTTTTATATCTGAGATTAAGGTATGTAAAATGCATCCAGACATTTTTTTCCCAAAACATTATTTTCAGAGACTGTATCAGACTATCACTTTGACTGGATCAATGAGAACACCTCGATCAGGATGGGTCACCCATCCCTGCAGTCTTAGCACCAGTGAAAGAGAAATTCCTAATTGTATGTGGCTGTATAGTCTCTGTTCAATGGCAAAGGGAGATAAAGAACAGAGGCATCACTAAATATCAAGAGGATGAAGGGTAATGTGATACACACAGGATTTACGGCACTGAAAATAAGCTAATAAAGCATACCCACAGGATGATTGCTGAAACTTATATTAGCAAATAATATTTGCAATATACTCTGTAATCATATTCTTCACTCCAACAAACATTTTCTGTAACAATTAACTAGCAACAAAAACGTTACCAGATTAATGTAGTCTAACTGAACTCCATAACACTCTCACATGAATAAAGTACAACACATGTTCACAATAATAAAGCATAATGATCCCTTATGATTAAGATCCTTTTCATTACCAAATTGCTACTCAAGAATATCAGTGCCAGCAACAGCATTTTGCAGTTAGGCTGATATGCTAAGACAAGAAAGATCAAATACTTTATATGTTAATGCTCTTATGTGACATCTACCCAAAAAAAAAAAAAAAAAAAAAAACCTCCACCCACTGACAGACCACAAACCAGCTGTGCTCTCCAGCTGGGCGGAATGACTGGGTATGAGGCTGAGCTGCTTATTGGTCAAGAAGGTCAAGTGAAAGAAGGATACCAGTCTAACGTACTGAACATCAGACCAATTAAATTACCATGACAGAGAAACACCACTTAAGGGTACAAAGAACTTTGTCAGAATTGAATATACACCTATTTATGCTATTTACTTAACCCATCCTGAAGTTTTTGGTCCTCAAATAAGGCTAAATAATGCACTTCCATGCATACTTAAGGTTGCAGTTGAATGAACAAAACTGAGTGCAGAACAGCCTTACAATTTTGGAGATTACACATCGCTGTTTAAACAAACCACAGAAGTTTCACAACATGGAGTTCATTTGAAAGTAATAGCAACAGAAAATGTTGGCATGCACAAAAAAATCGAGTGGTTTATGGAGTTTTTCTGTTCACTGAAAACCCACATGGATTCAGTATGCACTCTGCCTGACAAATCTCCTGGAAGTGTTCCATGACAGCGTAGGTTTAACGTGTGAAGGCCGCCATTAAATCTCCATCTCAGAGCTGCTCCCAGAAGATTAGGGCCCAGTCAGTCAGTCATAGTCTGTCCACAGAGACAGGTAAACGGGGCGCCATCATTACCACGGAAAAACGGGTCTGGGCTCTGGGAGAGCAAACTCCCAAAGCGACCCTGGCTGCCAGATGCAGGAGGACTGCACTCTGTTATTTAATGGTTATGTAACTGTGACGTAATGGTGACAAATTATGAACACACACGATAGCCATCCGAAAGGGCTTTCAAGGTGAACCGCGTTGCTGACCGTTTGCAACATTATTTATAACTCTTTCTGGAAATTAGATGACCGAATACATTCTCTGGTTTTGCCTAAATATACATTTCTTTCGAATGCTATCTCTAATTGGGAGATCTCTGCACCGTTCCGCTGGTTGGTTTCCTGGTTTAAATAGCTTTCTGTTTGGGTGCATCTGAGCCACTTTCTCACCCGAAAAGAGGCATGATGGAGTTTGGACACTGCCGGGTTTCAGTCAGGGACACGCTTTAACTGGAGACCACAGAGATGGATAGACGTGTTTAGATTTGACCTCATCTTTGGGGAATGTCTTGGAGCAAGCCAATCCTTGAGGACCAACAGACAGTTGTTTTTTGCCAGTGGGGAGCTGGGAGGAAGCTGGGGGGTCCCCAGGGGCTGGGACGCAAAACACCCTCTAAAAGGTACAATGGCTTCGTTCCCATAGCCTGTTCGGAAGCCGTACCTGAGAGCAGGTGCACGGAGGGGAAGCTCTGCTCCAGTTTGGACAGAAGCACAGAGATGAAGGCCTCCGACGACAAAGCGCTGGGGTCCCGGGAGCTCTGGTCATAGACGACCACCTCCTGCCCCCAATGGGGTTCCAGCTAGACAAAGAGAACAGGGATTAAAACAAGCAGCTTAGCCAAGGATCTTTGCTGAGGTCGGAGACCTCGGCTGCGACCAGAGCTGAGCAAGTCGGCAAAACAAAGATGGAGCTCCTGGCACGGCCTGGGTTAAAATAATCTCAGCAGACACCCCCCCCCCCCCAGTTGAGTTCATTTAACTCAATGAATGATTCCAAAGGACCTGCTGACAAAACCTAAATAATATGTCAAGAGATCACAAAAAATAAGTATCACTGTTTCTTTAAAAAGAAAAAAAAGTTCTTTCCTAAAAAGTCTGTTTTTGAAGAGTTACTATCTTTCCCAAAAATGTATCCCCTCAAACCACAACCACAGCAATGTGTGGACAGAAAATACAATAAAAAATAATAATATTCTTGCCTTAACAGTAAACACAGATGTCACCCGTTTTAGTGGAAGAACCTTAGTAGCAGAACCTTTAACCTTAAACAATGTTTGTGCACGCATACACACACACAGCCACACGCACACACACACAGCCACGTGTACATACACGCACACGCACACACACACACACACACACACACACACAGCCACACGCGCACACACACACACACACACACACACACAGCCACGTGTACATACACGCACACGCACGCACACGCACACACACACACACACACAGCCACGCTCACATACACACACACAGCCACACGCGCACACACACACACACAGCCACGTGTACATACACGCACACGCATACACACACACAGCCACACGCGCACACACAGCCACAGCCACGCTCACATACACACACACACACACAGCCACGTGTACATACACGCACACGCACGCACACGCAAACACACACACAGGCACACACACTCACACTCAGGCTTTCCGGCCCTGTGAGACCATCCCAGTCAGATTAGCGAGTGCCGGTGATGGAGGTGCCGTCAGCTTCTCTGGCCGACTGACACGTGTCAGCATTCACGGCTCAGCTCATGGAAACCGCACTCCCCCGCTCAGAGTTGCCGAGCCGCCGTTATGTAACCGTGAATATACCACCGTTGAGCAACAGTTGGCTGGTGACGTCCCCCAGCTACCTACTTAGCTGCATGCTCTCTTTTTTCACCATTAAAGCAAAACAGCATGTCGCAGACACGCCAAGCTCCAAACACAGCCCAGATGTATCATCAGGAGATCCAGTTCTGGAACTTTCTTCCTCCTTCCAAATCAATCCGATAATCGTCGATCCACCCCATTGGATCTGTCCGCACCCCCTGCTGTGACCCCATCGTGCCCCAAATCCCAGCCCAGCACCCAGATCTTCACCCCAGCACACCTTACCTTCTTCTTGGCTGAGTGCTGGATGAGCTCTGTGATCTGCACTTTGTCCTGCTGCAGCCTCCTCTTGACCAACTTGGAGCAGTTGACGTTGACAGCCTCCAGGATGTGCCAGGTGTTATAATCCACGAAGGGCCGGCTATCTATGAGCAGTACGCTGTCCAGCCCGCCCTCCAGCAGGGCCACCAGGCCCTCGGGCCCAATGGGCCGCACCCCTCGTCCCAGGGGAGGCCCCGACATCACCCCCACGTCCTCGCCCCTCCAGGAGGGCCCTCAGGGGGAAAAGCGCCACATCCTCTTGGTTGGGCAAGTTGTCCTGTGGGTGATGCCTAGCAGTCTCACTGAGAAGAGCAGACTCCAAACTGCTGGTCCTCCCAGCGTCCGTGTGCGTGTGCGTGTACGTGTGTGTGTGTGTGTGCGTGTGCCTGAGTCTCGAGTCCGTGGCGTCCAGATGCTGCTGGGACAGGAGGCTCGTGCAGGGGAAGCGGGAACTCTTTCGCGCCGACAGGGGCTTGCACAAAGGAGGGCTTTTCTTCCCTAAGCTCTATGGAGATGACATCATCCCGAACCCTCAGTTCTTCATGCTCGAGTGGTTATCTGCGAGGGGGGGGGCAGCACATAAATATACACACGTTAGCCCTGTTTTGTGAATGTCAACTAAAGTGACTGAGGTCTTCAAAGTGCACCAACATTTTTCTGCTTCCCCAAAAATGACAAAATACAGAGATACAACAAAACAAATTAATAATGTTAGAAGCTATCCTGAAAATGCATTTTTTCCCACCATCCCCCCAGATTTTTCTGGGGCATATTCAAAAGGAAACCAAATAAGAGATTGCATTGACATGTCTGACATTTGTTTCACCACATCCTCAAATCAAAGCGTTCTGGAGCACAGAAACAGCCGGTGGCGGCTGGTGATGGCGGGGCAGGTATGAAGCCAGCGACGGCTGAGTCACGCGGCCGACCGACGGCTCGGAAATCCCCGGGCCCTCGCTGAAATGTAGGGGTTTGTGCGTGGGGGCAGAAATCCCCCTCGGACCACCCACAGTGCCCGATAAAACTCTGTGCAGTCAGGTCAGGCCTCGCAATTGCCAGAAATAATAAAATATGCATTCTCATTCGAAAACTACCTTGGCCAGTTGTATTCCTAATAGATTCTAGTATGTTGGGAATTCACCTAATCGATCTCTGTGTGGCTCGAATTTCGCTAATAAGGCTTGGAATAGGCTGGAATAGGCTAGAAAATGCTGTCAGATTTGGATGATGGAACGGTGTATTCCTTAGGGCAGGAGTAAAAACTGTAAAGGATGAGAGTATGTTGATCATGTAGAACACCCTCCCCTGGCCTGGCTTGATCAAGTCAGAGATACCAATATAATTCATGCTTGTATGTGTAACATAAATAACTGAAATGTACAAAAACACCTACAGATAACAAACATCACAGCCTAGCCTACCTAAAACATGATTAGAGCACATTAACCTACAGTTGGTCAAAGTCATTAACACAAAGCCAATAATAAAGTGTTGAATTTCATAATATTTTATAATAAAGCATTGTCAATTTATTTTTTCAATAATGTACTGAAAGTGAAAAACAGAATGGAACTATTGTAACACGGGTCATTATAACCTATTTGTATTACAGACACTCCTCTACTTACGAACTTTCAGACATATGAACGAAGAGGATTGTAAGTCCAAATCGTGTTCATTGGGCTCCCGTTTCAGTGTCCGCAAAGTCAATTTTTTTCGTGTGCGCCAATTCTGGGTAGTATGGCCACTACTCCCGCCACACATCAGTGTAGCGTGTGTACTCCCAGCATCCTAGTTCTTAGTACTTGCATATACCTTTAAAATGATTCTGAATAACGACTTACGAACAGCCGTTTGGAACGGATCTCAATTCATAAAAGGAGCGTCTGTATATAAATATACACATACATAACATTACATATATATGTATCAAGTAGGAGCTGCCCTGGGCCCATATGTCCTCATTAGGTTTGAAGAGCTCCTCTACCTGACATTGAGCATGACTATGTGAAGGAAGCTGCCTGCAGCCTGCGATCCACGATCTCTCTCCCCCCCCCCACCAAAAAAACACTGCTTATGCATACACTTATTAAAAAGAAAAGGATGTGGACATCTGGCCACACAAGGGGTTGTCAGTGTTCGCCAGTTATGAATGCAGACTGTTCCAGAAGGATTCCAAATGTAAAGTAAGGAGCCGCCAATGGCTCCCCTGGCATCATGGCTATCCTCTCTGGTGCCTGGCCATGGCTGTACAGGTCGTCTCATATTATTAACAGCGTAAGAAAGCTACTCATGGGTGGCTGTTTTCCACTGGCAAAGAAACAGACATTTTCAGGCTCTTGGTCAGCGACATTAAACCGACTAACTATTGTAGGTTATGAATAATTTTAACTGTCATATTTAAGTGAAAATGCCTTTAAGTTGGAGGAATTAAAAAAAAAAAAATCAATAAACCAAACAGAAGATTCTGTCTAGGACCACCATGAATGGTGGCGACTTGACCTGACAGAGAGGAATTAGAACTTTCCAGAACACAATAACCCAGGCAGCCAGAAACCGCACCTTCACAGCAGCAGTTTAGTGGCTTGTCGTGCCTAATATGTGTGAAACTAGGTTGGGATGTGAAAAAGTAGGAATATAAATCAGATTACAGGGATCCAAAGGCCTTCTGAACACAGACTGATCAAACCTGGGAAAAGGATACCAGGTACAGAAGGCCACTAGTGGGTGAATGTGGTAGAAGAAGCTCCAGATCATGTTTTGCATTATTATACAGAGGTACCTTGGTTTGCGAGCATAATTCGTTCTGGAAACGTGCTTGTAATCCAAAGCACATATATCAAAGCAAATTTTCCCATAAGAAATAATGGAAACTCAGATGATTTGTTCCACAACCCTAAAATATTCATATAAAAATGATTAACACAAAATATAAAGTAAAATATATGTAAAACAAATTAACGTACACTTTACCTTTGAAAAGAATCGTGGATGGTGTGAG
>JAABNY020000001.1:28722369-28732527 GCA_015164015.2 Brevimyrus niger
ATATGGTGTGTGTACATATATATATATACACACACCATTTTCAATAACTGCTTATCCATTTATGTTGATAAAGATGTCAGGCATCTCATAGAATGAGGCACACTGGAAGGTCGGAGAGTAGCAGGGTGCTTATACAATTGCACATTCTTGCATAGTCATGTAACAGGTAAAGCACTACCTCACCTAGACTGCATTCTTTGAATTACAGAGAAAGGGTGACCATATCGTAAGTTTCATATCAGTGTTTATCTGGTCATGTTAAAATGTTTGTTAAATGTTTAAACTTTGATTAAGCAACAGATTCTGTGGTTTCTAAGCACTTTTGCTATCCAGGATAACAGAACACATATCACTACCAGAAAATCACCCTGGGCATGATGCCATTTCACACGCATGCACACATTCACAAACTATCAGAAATCAGAAAACTTTAATCCCAAAGGAAATCGCTTATATTACGACTGCACAACATACAACAACAATACAATGAAGTACTAAAGATTAGTGTAGCAACTATGGGCAGCTGAGAGACAACAGTTCATTTGGAACAGTTTGGATCATTAGTAGAAGCCAAAGCACCCAGAGAAAACCTAGGGAGAAAACACACAGTCTTTTCCATGCAGGGGTGAACCCTGGATAGGAAGTCAGTCCATCCCAGGGCAAAAGCCAGGGGTGCACCCTGGATGGGTGGGCAAACAATTAATGATTTGGTGTATTCTGTGGTTCAGAATCAGATGGAATTTCCCAAAGTGAAGTTATGACAGTATAGATTATTTTTCAAGTTAAAAAAACATTATTTTAAATCTGAATTTCACTAGTGGTCCATATGCCTCACCAAAAACAAAATTATAGCATATGCATTTATGTTTGATGGGCAGAGTGACTTCCAGAGCCAGACCTGTGGGCCACACTGAGCTCAAAACATTTTGTGAATTTCACATGACTTGCCCACAGCTTCCCCACGTCTGCCCCATCCTAATATTCCCACAACAATGGTGGGCTGTTGTTTTCCTGCAAGATGTTTGTGCCCTGATGCCTGTGAGATTTCTCAATGCACCCTATTGTACTCTGTAGCCATATTTACCATGGCAATCATCAGACTGCTTCGCTTTTGTGAAAGGTCCACTCAAAGAGCATCTGACCAGCCTTTTGTCACATACATTGATATTTATAAGACATCTGGGGTGCTATCACTTTAACAGGTGTGACGTTCATCCAGAATAAAAACTGTCGTCATGAATTTTGCATTATTTTATAATAAGACTTTAACTTGTATAAAGCAAGGTATACAGTTATACTACATTGTGTAGAAATTCTTATCAGGTACTGTAGAAAAAAAAGAATTAGAAATTAACAACTTAAATGTCAGAGTCTAGTTTGCCAATAAAAAATGAGAACCAAATCAGTTATAAGAGATGCAAATTTCCATTTTACCAGTGTTACTGTATATAATTTGCTTAGCTTAATGCTTTTGATAACAGGGGGAACGGGAAACATTTCCCGCATGCAACGTAAAACTCCAATACCCAAAAATCCAAGAGTGCTTGACCTGTGTGACGTAATCATAACAGGAAGTGACAAGGGCAGTAAAAGGATTGCGAGGAATGTTGTTGACATGCAAGAAGCAGCTTGTTATATCGTATATCTTACATGTCATATTTGTGAGCGTTAAGTAAAAGATAAGCTGTTCTCCTATAAACCAAACGTGGTAAGTTCAGCTGGTCATTGTTGCATTTTGTCGGGATAGTTATCTGTTTGGTTGCCGGAGCAGTCCAAAATGGACGACAGCAAGGTAAGAAAATAAAGGCAGCTATGCAGGCCGACCTACTTATCATTGACGGGATTAGTTTAAGTCCGGAGTATAATAGATCTGGCCGTTGGCTTTCGAGGATCTGCATAAATTCACTACATGATCGTTCGTGTATTACATGTAGATTTTGCAGTACATGTCAGGTAGCATAGCTGAGATCTGCTGAAACATTGGCTTACGGAAAGTCGTGTGCGTTTAGATGTAGCCGCTAATGAGGATGCAAGCGTGCAAAACTGAAGCAAAACGCGATGTTCTTCAACAGCGCTGTTTTTCTGCCAAAAAAAGTAGAGCTGTTGGAAACATCCGGAGCCTGCAGAGCAGGAACCTTAATTGTTACAATTAAAGTTAGGAAAAACACATGACGAGCCCTGTGTCTGATGCAGATGGTGGGCGGCAAAGTGAAGAAGCCGGGCAAGCGTGGACGTAAGCCGGCCAAAATCGACCTGAAGGCCAAGTTGGAGCGGAGCAGGCAGAGCGCAAGGGAGTGCCGGGCCCGCAAGAAGCTGCGCTACCAGTATTTGGAAGAGCTGGTGTCCAGCAAAGAGAGGGCCATCTGTGCGCTGCGGGAGGAGCTGGAGATGGTAGGACTGAGCAGGAATGGCAGTCTTGGTATATCACACTTGAATGATACACACCAAGGGTGTCAGTTTGGGTATGGGTGGTAGGGACTTGTCTCCTACCATTGTGTGAGTACTGTGTGTGTTTAAGGGACTGGGGACTCAGGGCTGATTTGGTCTCTATCGATGTTGAAACCAAACTTACACACTTGGTAGACATCTTCATTCAGATGTTTGATCGGTCATTTTTGAATGCTTATCTGGGACTAGAACTTAAGAGAGAGATGTGGCTCAGCAGTGGCTTTCCCTTCCAAAAATATTCTCTCTCCTCCTGTTTGTGTGATAGTACAAGCAGTGGTGCTCTGCGATGGACCAGGGGAAGATCCCGTCTGAAATCAAGGCCTTGCTGACGGGAGATGAGCAGAAGACGTCCCAAAGCACCAGCAAGCCTCCTAAGAATGGAAAGGGTCACACAGCCAGTAATGGGCAGAGTAAGCTGGTTTAGGGTGGACAAATGTAAGCAAAAGCCTTCGAGGTGACAGTGAAAACTCTGCCTTTGCGTGTGATTTTCACAGTAGTCTCTTTTGCACTGTAGAGTTTGTATATTGCACAGGTTTCTGTTACGATATTTGTAGGAGTTGGATGTAAGTTGACTAGTCGGTTAAAACTGCGTTGTTCGAAATTACTGATATAAAAGAGTGGGCATGCGATAATGAAGGTACTTTGTAAAGATGTGTAAATGTACTGTTAGCCTGTTTTTTTTTACCTTATGTTTTCTCTATCACTGTGTGCATTTGTATGCTAATAAGGCTTCTGTATCATAGAAATGATAATTTTTTATGTGGAAGGCAGACTAAATCTGCTAACGGATGCTATATTTTGCTATTATGAGTAGACGACTCTAGCTATATTCCTGGTAGGAATGAAAACCTTTTGCCGTAGTGTGGTCCATACTCTGGAAAACTTTGTGGAAGCTGTTTTATAAATGATGTGTATAAGGTTTTAAATCAGTGGTGACTTAGTTTGTCCAGAAGTCCATTCTTGCTGATTAGGTGTGGAAGCAGAACTTATTTTTGTAAAGACCTAGGAGGTACGTGAGCAGCAGACATGTTTGTTTTTAATAGACTCACTTCCTTAGAAAGGAAGTCTGTCTTCAGTGTGTGTGTGGGGGGCAGTCGAGCGTATGTGAAGTCTGAAATCCAGGCCTCTGGTACATGCAGATCAGTGACGAACGCACAAACGCACCTAGAGAAGGCAGGCCTGCTCTGTAGAATGAGGAATGACCAGAGCCGGCCTGCCACACTTCTCTGTCACCTTAATGCGGGCACGGCCGCTGACCCAGGGCTCCAGCCTCTCGTCCTCGTGACTCCCCCGCTTCACACAAGTATGGACTATTGTCCCTTCCTGAGATGCTCCTTTACTGGCACAAGGACGAGAGGTCAGTTTGTTTTTTGTTTTTTTCTTTTTCAAATGCGCTTTGTGATGATCCACTTGAGTGCCAAAAGAGATGTGTCCAAGAACTGAAGACCACACTGAGTTAAAGAAAATGGGTAATAACTGTGATCAACGCTGACATTTTTTTCCCTAGCCTTTATTTTTGTGTTATGTATGTTATTATAAATTGCACTAAACAAGTTTTGTTAAGGTTTCCCTCCATCTGATTTCATGTATGTATATATCTGTACAAATGAGCTCACTGTTAACCTTCCAAGGACAGAGAGGCTTGATGGAGAGGCATTGTGATCGTACTATACAAAAAGGAGCTTTAACCATGACCGAATGTTCCCTGTGTTTCATTATGTGTATGTGCTCTCACAACACAGCTAAAAGCTATGTGCTGTACTGTGCACACTAAACATTTTCGCATTAGCTATAGATGAACCAAATCATTTTGGGAAAAAAAGTTATCTGGTTATCTTGTAGCCAGAACAAGATTTTGTTGTTCATCAGCGTTGTATTTGTAATTAAAAATGATGGAAAGAGGGGGGGGATCAGCTGGGATCCAAAAGGATGGGTGAAGATAATTCTTGCACCTATTTTCTGTGGTAATAAGTGGCAATAACTACTAAGCTGCATGAGGCCTGAAGAAAGGGAGCAGCTGTCAGTTGGCATTTCTTTCTTTTGGTTTCGTCATGCTTGTCTGTTCAAAAATCCCCCAGATTTGATGGTATTTATTTATTTCCTCTCCAGAGAACTGAACAGACGTTAAAAAAATGTTTTAAAACGGGGTTATCATACTATATGGGGTAATGGGGAAATGCCAAAGTGTCCTTGAAGGATTGTGTGTGCGTGTTGCCGTTATGTTTGTTCTCCAAAAAGTTTCACTCTTGCTGTCATATTGTTTTATCTTGCTATCTTTTTGACCCTATTTTGAAGTGATTGATAACTAAGGGCATATTCTGGTCCCCCAATTCTATTTTTTTTGACTGATTAATTTAATTGTATCGCTGAGTTTGAACTCTACAGTTAAATTTATGTATATTTATTTACACCCCATAAGAAGTTCACGTTGTATGTTGTTTGTGATCACATTCTTAAAAATTAAACCATTATGAAACCATTTTAAATGTTTGTACATTTAAATGTTCATCTAGTTATGCATAGCGCTAGCAAATATGTTATCATTGAGCATGAGGGAAAATGTGCACAAATTTTCAAATGTTCAGGACCGTAAACAAAAGTGATTATACATTAGGATTCTCAAAAAAATACTCTTGCAAATGCATGAAGAAGCTTTCAGGAGGATTCCTGGAAGAATTACAAATTTCAAGACAGGTCATGAATTGCCTGAAACTTGAAATTCTTCATCCTAATTTGTATGATGGGACTGCAGGACTTTACACATTGCTGTTGCAAGAATTTTTTGACTTTGCCTCATTCATCTAGTGGAGAAAAATAGCATCTGATTCACTATGGCGTACAGCCTCTATGCAGATTGCAGTATAACTGACACACTGTCTGTCCAATCATCTCCATCCTACGCAATGACCCTTGCTGAGAAACGTTGCTATTGGCTGATGCGTGTAGGTGGGGAAAGAACAGAACAGCACCTAGAGCCTAATGGCAGAGAATCTGTGGACATTATTAAGATTCATTCTTAATGTAATAAATTTTTGAGTGACACATTTAACTTACAATCATGATTGCAGGCATTTAGATGGATTTTTCAGGCACAGCGCTGCCCCAACTGTTTTGCTGAAATGTAAACGCTGGCTTAATGCAAATAAACAAACATGAAATAGCTTTAACATTACAGTTGTGCTGAAAACAATACAGGCCCTTTGTTAACACAGCAGTAAACCCTGAGGAACCCGTTTTGGTTTCATTGTGTTGAGGGTAACTCCTATGCGTGAGAATGTGAGTGTGCTGACACTGACCATGTAACAGGTAGGTGCATCTTGAGGCTGACTCGTTCCAGTGCGGTCCTGGCGGCTGCAGGCACCGTGCACTTTGTGCTATTTCTGTTTTTTGACATTTGGGGCTGCTTCAGAGTAAGCTAAAGCACGTGCAGAGAACCAGCAGTTTATTTATGTTCTATACTTGTATTCATTTTTTTGCCTCTGCAACATCGCATGAAAGCAGCATTCCCCTTACACCTATTTTAGAAACAAGGGGCAGAATCCATGTTGTGGGTTGACATGGTTTGTGTTGGCCCAGAGCAATACGGAAAAACCAATGAGCTGCAATGGGAGTTTGACCAATTATGTTGCTGCAGAAGTACCACAGTAGACTTTGTAGTGATTCTACATATCCACAGTGCTTTTTTATGCCAGAGTTCAGCTGCACTCCACCACCTCAAATGTAGAATGCACTAAAATTCAACTTACAATTCATTTGAGTTAAACTTTGGAATAAATACAAATTGAGCTAAAGAAGTGTGTGTGTTTTTTTTTTATAAAATCGGTTGTGTTGTATAATTTTTTTTTTACATACGTCCGCCCAGGGTTTGAATTACACAGTGGTTTTCTGGGAGCCTCATTTTCCTGGTGTGGCCACAAATGACCACATCACGTATATACACATGCGTGACAGCGTCGCCAATAACAGCGATTACAAATGAAGCACTGCTCATTCACACTACAGAACAGTACAGCATCGATGCATACAACACAAAACACTGCCCTCCAGAAGATAATCTATTTATTCTTTTTTGTCCAATGGGAGACTTGCATAATGAATGCGTGTAAAATTTCTTCTAAAAAAGATTCCTAAAATGTCTGTCCTCACATTTGTAGGCCTCTATGGTTAAAGATTTGTTTCCCAGCTGCTCATGTTCATAGATGCATATATGCGCAGGTGCCAAAGATACACAACGGAGAGAGACGGACACCGGGGACAACGGCTCGCGGTGACACAAGTGGCTGCTCTGTCAAACATGACAGTGAGGCCCCTCCCCCCCCACCGTATGTAGCTAGTGATGGTATTATCCATGGGTGGGGCTCCTACATGTATTTCCCATTTATTCCAATGTATGTATTCTATTCCACTTTAGCTCAAACCCATACTATGGGAGAGCAGTCTGGTGTTCCTTTTTATTTAGCTTTGACTTTCAACCTGTGATAACAGAAACAGAGGCGCCAAAGACCAAGATCCTTGGATCATTTCCACCATGGTCTGTACTGTCATTCTGGATCACAGCGGTGCCTTCAATCCTTCTTCCAGTTTTAATGGAAAATGTAGTGTGACACATTACAGCCCCTTGTGTTTGTAGGCAACTGGAGTGCAACTTATACAGAGTTCATTTCAGTCTGACAAAAAAAAAACATGAGCTTGAATACAATCAATGAAAACCAAAGATACCAGCCCAGCAGAAAGTAGCTTGGTGGTGAAAAAACTGGACTTGTGTTCTGAAGTTTGTGGTAAGTGGGTGATGTGACCATGAGCAAAGCACTCAGCTTGAATTGCTCCTGAAAATAAACACTCCTGCTAAGCTAATACCAAATCCCATAGTGTGTTAGCTTGTTAGCTCAAGAAATATCTAAGGTTATGCCTTGCCAAAGCCCAGGGGAACTGGAGGCACGGACACCCGATTCAGTGTTTCATTTGCCTTTTTATCTGTAGAGTGTAGAAATGTATAGATGTGAATGAAAATGGACAGGACCTCTAGCAGTGCAATGACAGGCATAGAGGATCCTTGCAAACCTTTATTCTGAGTCTGTGTCTGCACTCACACAAATGTGTTGGGTGGGTTGGTGTTGATAGGCCACGCCAACTTCTTCTCCTTCGCATCACGGTCAAAGGTGCTATAGATGGAGTCCTTGGTGACGGACCTGTGCTGCGCCAGGGCGGGGATCTCCACTATCCCCACGTAGTTCTTCTTGGCCATCCGGGAGCTTGTGGTGATGGTGTATGCATTGCTGCGGTAGCACTTCATGGACGACATACAGAAGGTCTCCTTCATGCCCCGCCGGAAGTTAGCATTGTAAACACAGTACAGCGTGGGTTTGAAGGCAGAGGAGCTGAAGGAGACCAAAGTGATGGCCATGAAGAAAGATACACCCTGCTGTGAGGCATCTTCACTGGGGTGCCACAGCTGGGCAATGTAGAATGGCATCCAGGTTACAAGAAAGACAGCATTGAGCAAAAGAAACATCTTAATAGTCTTGACCTTAGTTCTGGGAACAATGTTCATCGTCCTTCTCACTGTGCGTCCATCTGTACCAATCCTCCAGATGTACTTTACCACTTTCTGGTAAAACAGGAGTATGAGGAGTATAGGCAGCAGGAAACCAAAAAGCAAGTGTATCACGCCATAGAGAATGCCATCCCAGCCGCCCGGGAGGAAGAAGTTACAGTGACCGTGTGTCGATGAGCCATAGAAGAAGAAGCAGGGGGACACAAGTGCTGCGTTGAAGGTCCATGATGCCAGGATCATCTTCTTGGCTTTCTCCCGGGACACCTTGAAGCTGAGCGGGTAGACGATAGTGTAGAAGCGGTCCAAGCAGATGGACAGCAGCACATAGCTTTGCATGCCAGGGGCCAAGTACTGGATGTAGCGCACCACCTTGCATAGGCCACTACCCAACGGCCACTGTCCGGAGACCACCTGCAGCAGAGTGAATGGGGTGCAGCCCAGACTCATCAGCAGGTCCCCACATGACACAGATACCACAAAGTAGTTGGTGGTAGACTGGGTCCTGCGACTACGGTGAATGACCAGGCAGACCAAGGCATTGCCGAACACCGAAACCAGCCATAGAGCTCCAAGAGCAAGGCCAAGAGGGACCACCTCTCCTGGCAACAATGTGTATGAGGGGATAGAGCCATTAGGACTGGGAATGGTAGGGGAACCCTGTCGGGGGCAATCAGGCAGGATCGAGACACTGGGCCAGGAGGTCGCATTGTCCCCCTCACTGGAGTTGAACACTGAAGGAGTGATGGCAGTAGACTGCAGAGACGGCTTTGTGGTGTCCGTCGAGTGGGCATACACCATCTTTTCTCTTCTTGTTTTGAATAGGACCTGCAGAAAAAGGTAGAAGGACATCTCACTTCAGACTTATAAAATACAATAAACATATTCAATCTATCTGAGGTTTTTTCTCATTTTTGTCCTCCTCATGGTAACAAAAAGACACCTATTCAAGTGTAACTGCAGTTGGCTACAGTTCTGACTTCAAGGTAAGATGCTGTTATACCATAGATTAAGGGTCCAAATCTTAACTGTCAAAGGCAGCATAAATGATGTTGTGGAATACTACAGGTCACCCTGCATACTACAGTCTACTATAGCATAGCTCAGCCACACGCAAACTCGGATTTACTAGCACAGAGATCTGCGTTTCAGGTCTCCATTGTAGAGGTGCAGATGCTTCTGATGCAACCCCACTCTCTTAATGAAAGTATGCACAGCCTTTGTTGGTCTTTTGTGGACTTTGCTGGTAAACTGGAGCCTTTGTAAGATATTTTGAATGAATACATCCTCTAAGAAAGAAAACAATAATATAACAGAAGTAACTACCTGATAAATAATTTATCTGCATCTCATTTGCAGTGGTAGTCTTCCATGATGATTTGTTTATCTTTGTACTCATCCATGAATAACAGCTCTGCTACAGTTTTAATTTAACCAGTGGCATTAGAACATTTACAGAAATTTTTCTCACAGATTCTACAGTTTATTATTTGTGGATATGCTATTAAATATTTTTTGTATCAAAAATGCCCAAATGAATACATCTACCAGGGCATTAGAGTAAAAATATTCTGTAAGTTCTTTTTAAACTTAATAATAGTTTCACAACAATTCTGTACAAGACAAAATCCAAAACCTAAAGGGGAATTTTAAGTTTTACAACACCCCTCCATGTTCTAAACAAAGCCATATGTGCATTTTACACTTAATTCCAATTAAGTAAAATAGCAGGTTGGAATATTTTGGAGAACCATCTAATTAAGGCAAAATAAAATCATTAAATCCTGCTCTCATGGGATGCCTCTGTGTGAACTTAAGAGACATTTATTTGGGGTAAACAAATGAGTAAAGTAACTGGAGAGTTTGAACTACTCAAGGCAATGACATGAGTTAAAATTAACACTGCAGATTTTACTGTATTTCAGCGACAGTAACATAATTTTGATGATTTAGATTCCTACAAGTTACTGAAAGAAGACACAGAAACTAAATAAAAGTTCTAAAAAAACTGCTTAATAACATTTCAGATTTTACCCTGTGTAATGCCCATCCATGCAGTATCTATAATCCACCCATTTGTTCTCTCTCTCTCTCTCTCTCTCACTCACACACACACACACACACACACACACACACACACACACACACACACACACACA
>JAABNY020000001.1:28759513-28769530 GCA_015164015.2 Brevimyrus niger
ATATATATTGTGTAGTGTGTTTAAGGATGTGTTTCAGGGGTTATGGGGAGGGATATTTTCTATGGGCATGCATCCATCCAAGGAAGAGTGTGTGGGAGGAGCGAGTGGAGGCAAGAGAGCAGAGAGGCTGGTGGGGGGGGGATTAGAGAGAGGGAACTTTTTCCGACACTCGGGTGAGGAGAGGGGCAGAGCTGTGAACCAATCACCACCTGGTAGTGGGTTGGCTCCACTGGTGAGGGAGGAAGCCGGTCAGACCTGGCAGACCCAAGCATGCAGTGCGGGTCTGCTGGGAACACCTGGTAGAATCCCCTGTCAGGAAGAGCTTCAACTCCTACCTCTGTCAGAACTTCGGCCATATCCCGGGGGAGGTGGGGGACATGACCTTATAGCATCCTGCATGTTTACACTAGCTGAATACATATACAGTGGTACCTCAAAACTCGAACGTAATCCGTTCAGAACTCGGGTTTGAATCCTAAAAAGTTCGAGTTCTGATCGAATTTTCCCCAAAAGAAATAATGGAAAATCAATTAATTGGTTCCTGGCCCCCAAAAAATTACACCTAAATATGTTTTTTATTTTTTTAGCATTTAAACACAAAATGAACAGGATAAAACAAGAAGAGTGTATACTGTACTCAACACATCTAAGCACATGTATCAAAACATTAATTTGTAAAGTAAGAAAATAAATGCATCCAAACAATGTGTAAAGTAAAAAAAAAAAAAACAACTTAAACTTTTTAGGATTCTATATGGAGTTCTGAACTGATTAAATGCTAGTTATGAGATAGCACTGTACTTCAATTGCTGTGTCTCGCTGTGTGATGTTCCCCCCATGGCAGACGCACACGTAATAACGTCATGTGCCGGGGGAGAGGTGGGGTCGGAGTTTCAGGGAGAGAGGGAGTAAGGGAAGAAGAAGGTTGGTAAGAGACTTGACTTTTAACACCCTTTATTTATACACCATTAGAAACACAAGCTAAAAGAACCCACAATCACCATGTCATATGTAGCACACCTGAATGAACAAAAACAAAGTCTGGATTAACACACCACTTTTTTTTCAAAAGCAGGGACATTGTCTGTACTTTCATAAAACACAAACTCAGGTCTTATACGAGATTCCACCAGAACTTTGAACAGCTGAAGCAGATCTTTGTCCTACCCCTCCGACTTCAGTCTAAAAGATTTCCACACAGCCAGCTTCGCCTGCCACACTAAGAAATTTACCAAAACACACTTACTGTATAATGGTGAGTCTTAGAGTATTTACACATAAAAACAAACATAATCAGGTTAAAAAGCAGGCCAAACCCTCTCAGAGCTTGACTCAGGAACTGGATTAGTGGAAGCAGTCTGAAACAATCGAAAAAAGTGTGGAACACAGTATCAATATTGTGACAGAAAACACAAAGTGGAGCAACATCAGGGTTGAATTTCGACACAAACGCGTTGGTACCCAACACACAATGCAGGATTCTCCACTACAGGTCTCCTGAGCGCTTGGGTAAGGGAGCTTCATAAAAAAAAGTCTCCATGAAGGCTGTAGACCCTCAGGAACAGAGAGGTGAACTATCCACCTGGTATCAGGCCTACCTCTCAACTCATTAAAACTCAAGGATCTCACACAGCTCTGATACAACACTGTTTTACCAGTTGCTGAGAAGGCCGCAATATTAATTCCATTCACCATACCTGTAATTTGTTCACCCAGCTCTAAATATTGATATTATTTAAGTGAGACTGCTGGCCTGATCACATGGCTTTCAATTAATATCAAAATATAATGTGAAATAACACAAATAGAAGAGTATAGCCTTGTGTATGAACTCTTAGTATTATATTTGGGAATTCTTCAGCAAAATATAAAATTTATCTGGAAATAATAATACCTTAATTTTGAGTAATACTTTGACAACTAAAATAAGTGTTTTTCTGCCACCTACTGGAGAGGAGTGTAATCATATTGAGTTCATAATTGTTGAAAATATATATGCATAAATTGAAATATTCTGCACTGTGAATTAAAATGTAAATCCCAAAATTTTCACCCCGATCTTAACTCAGACAGAATCTTGCGAAAATTTTTTGTGAAATAATTGCTTGTGGTTGGGCTAAATTTATGCACACCCTGAGTAATAATGATGTTGATGGGGGTGTGCCTCAGCGGCATAGCACTCTATGACCATGACTTTAAGATTGCCATTTCACGTCCTGTAGCTGAGAGTGAGGTCACAATTGAGCCATGGATTTGCATGCTTTCTCAATTGTCATTTTGGATAAAAACATCTGCTAAATTAATAAATTAAGTGTACAAGAATGAAAGGAGTGAATGAAAGAATTAAATTATAAAGTTGGTGCTCTTGCTGAATGTATCATTCATAGTCAACATAGTCTAGTAGTCTGATGCTACTAGACTCTGAAAGTTCAAAGTGAATAAGCTTCTCCTGCTGGTGGATACATGTCCTGGGTTTTGTTGCATTGTATTCATGCCTCATTTGCTACTATTTGTTTTTATTAAAGCAAGTGGCCAGCATAATAATGTCCAA
This sequence comes from Brevimyrus niger, assembly GCA_015164015.2. Lineage (NCBI taxonomy): Eukaryota > Metazoa > Chordata > Actinopteri > Osteoglossiformes > Mormyridae > Brevimyrus > Brevimyrus niger. The sequence continues at coordinate 28,762,065 of JAABNY020000001.1, forward strand.
TAAACAGAATCGGACAGATTTTTTTCATTACCCAAAGTCAGTGAGTGTCCTAGTCCAACGGAACCAACCAATCTATGTATAATTTTAGAAATGCCCCCAGATATCCTCAGGAATAAGTACTAATAGCGAAGCACTGAATGTCAGTTGTGACATTTTAGGCCAATTAATTTGCACAATAGAAGGATTTCTATGACTGATTTATGTCATTATGCTAATGAAGTATTCAAAATACAGTATGTGTGGTACACTAGAAAATCTTGGTATCAAAAGGTTTTAAATTGCAGTTCTTGTGATTGATAATTCCTCTACATTTTTCTGGAAAATTTGTATAATATGGGCATGTCAGTAATTTTCTTCTTGGTGTTCTTTGCACCATGGAGCTACAGAAGTATACTGGAGAGCCCCGGCTACAGCACTGAGCCCTAAGCACAATGACCCCTTGCTATTTGGCCATCCTGGGCCCTCATTAACATAAGTCACTGTCACAGGTCCCCAGCTGAGTGTGTGCATATGCACTGACTCTCGTGTGTAGAACCTCATGCAGGAATGTGTTTTGTCACTGTTAATCATCAGCTTTTGCTTTGCTGTCACATCCTGCCCTCACATAGCAAAGGTCAGATCACAGAATACTCTCAGGAGAGTATTTTTCAGTATTCTTGTTCATGTCAGAGTGCCATTTTGTAGATGCACAGGTCACTTAAATGTCTTGTGAAGATCTATCCACATGCAAAATACATTCTGTAACTATTTATCAATAAATATGATGTATGACTCCTTTGATTCTTCACAGAGTGGTGTCGTTGAGCCTTGAGTAAGGCCCTTAACCTCCCAGTCGCTCTAGAGACTGTCTGACCATGACGCTTTCTTGAATGCATGTGACTTCGGATTAAAGCATCTGCAAAGTAAACAACTGTAATTTTAATTTGTATATTAACATTACTGCAGTTGGCAGCCCTCTTCGTATCACTAAAATTTAACCACGTGTGCGTCTACACTACCAGTCAAAAGTATTTGCGCACGCTGAAATTTTCTACATTTGCATGTCCTCTCTTAACTTTTACCAAAAATACACATGTATTCTTTGCTAACAAATAAATTTACAGTATGTTCACCATTTGTGTACGTTTAGCATGAAAATGTCATATCTTTGATTCATCAAAGTAACCTGTAGCAGAGCAAATTTGAGGCATTCTTTCTACAAGGGACATTAAATGTTGCTCTGTTTCATGGGATGAAACTGTTAACTAGTGCATTAAAATTAAAGGACAGTCTAGATGGTGACTATGCCATCACCACGTAGCCAGTTAATAGGATGCCAAACATGCACTGTTACATACTTTTCCATGTTATAAAGGAAACTTGTTTTATTTAACATATTTTCATTTAAAGTTGTTCACTCACCTTTCCAACGTTTACCACAAATAAATAAATAAATAAATGGAAAAGTGGTGAAACCCTGAGGTGTGCAAAAACTATTGACTGGTAGTGTACAGTGAACCCACGTATAATGTGTAATCCTAATCGTATTGCCCAGAATTAGAGGTCTGCCCCCATACACATACTGTATAAGCATGCACAAGGGCTCAAAATATAGAAGCATGTCTTTAAGTAACCTTCCCACTCACAAGTGTCTGTACATCCCACGATGCCTGACAAAACGCACTTCAGAAATGAGATGAGCAGTGCAGACTTGGGATCCTGCGTCATGAAGTTTGCAAACCTTAGAAAACATGCAAACCTGGGATGGGGTGGGGTTCCTGTGCTGGGTGGATACCAATTCCCACGCGTAACAGACATAGCATCAGATTCCTCACACTGTGTAGGTCTTTCAGGCTATTTTGAGCAATATTCTGAAACCTCTTTTTTGTGCTTTAACATTTCTGCAGTGGCCCACCTTCTGCTGCTACTATAATTTTAAACAAACATTAAATATGTTATCTTTGTAAATTCCAGCACTACTGCTCTTAAAAAGATTTTCATATTGAATCAGTGAAAATATAGTAAACCCTTTATGATAGATAGAATGATGGTAGAATTTAATAGAAATTTCATTTCCAATTTCCTCAGAAAATAATTAGTATAAGTAGTAGTATAAGTGGTAGTTTGCAGATTTATAGTCTGCTAATCAAGAAATCGTTTGTTTCAGAAAAACCTGTGGTAGTTTACAGCAAGAATCTTTGAAATTCTCTGAGCCTACATTAACTTACGCGATCAAGCAAATATTCCAGTCTATGGTGGACCACATGTGAAATGTTTTAGAAAAAGTGAAAAATCAGTTCCAGAAGGGTTGGTTATCTAATATACAGTATCTTAAAAAGTATTTTGCACACCAAACTGAATTATGCAACTGAATAAATGCAGTCATTCTTCTATTATAAAAAAATGCGAACTCCAAATACACGGAACCTCAGCAGACACTTGAACCCAGGTCTCAGAAGTTTGAATCAACAGTGCCCACCACTGCACCACCATACTGCCCTTTTTTGAAAAAATATTTCAGCCATAATATCAGCCACTAATGCGTACGACTGTCATAAAAATCATATTGAACATATTATCATTTGTAACATACAAATTAGGTCTTAATAGTTTACTCCTCGGGCAACATCGATGCGGGTAAATGGTGCCGCCAGGGGGCGTGTGCATTTCATTGTCATTAATGGGTGAGGTGAGGCGGACCTTTAAGCGTCACAAAATACTATCTGCAGAGGCGCGTCGGGTTGTTACACCGCATCCAACTCATGCACACTTAGTGCACTTCTCGGCTACAGTCCCCTGTGGATTATGTAGAATACACCTGGCTTTCACGTTTCAGTACGAGCACCTTCATGTGAAATAAAACCCGTAGTATGCTATAGCACCTGCCAAGCATAGCTCTAAAGTCTATTCGTATTCACCGGTAAGTGCTTTCTTTTCTTTTTCTTTTTATATCATTGCTGAGTGATTTTTCATAGCTATTTTTACATAGCATTTATTTATGCCAAAATAATTCTATAACTTTTGGATTACATTAATATTACATACGGTATATATATAGATTTTAATCTAGTACTGTAGGTGCCGGGAGGTGACTTTCGCCAGGCGAATGAACCATTTTTATATAATTGCCTGGTTAACTTTGCATTTCATACTAGATTACATGGATGTAGTCCGTGTGATATTAGTATTCTACGTAGCGTATCGTTGAATCTTAAGCTTACGGTTAATGTAAATCCTTCACAGTTTAATGTCAAAGATTAAAGGTGCGGCAGTATTCGAATGTATCATCAACAGGCAGGTCAGAAACAGATATTTACGGTAAACGAGTTGGGTTTCATGCTAGAGCCTTGCGGGTAACACCGCACCTGTGCCCGCGTCGGGTACCGTAACGAAGGGGACCAGCGGCTCTGCTGAGCCTCCCCACGCCTCCAAAACGACCGGGGACAGCCGACAAATAGCGCAATGCAACACGCAGATCATAACAACAGAATAAATAACTGCAACGTTAATTATAAAATACCTTGCTGGCAAGCGCAGAGCTATCTGGATTGATGTGTGTGTGTGTACGTGTACTGAAATTAGGTACGTAGTATTACAAGCCAGTTGATGGGTGGGATTACGGTATGATTAGGATTAATGTCTGTTTAGAATAAAATATATTCATGTAGCCTGTAAAGACACAAAAAAACAATAATAATGAAAACGCATCCATTTGACTTTAACGTAGCCGGTTTTGATTAATTGTATATGCTGTTTGGTTTGTGTGCCAATCATGAATATATAATTGATGTTGTTTAAATGCACAATTAATATTAATTGTATTTCCCTTGCCGGGCATTGTTTATTCATTGGTTGCGAGATAATCCTTGTTTTATTTTTGTACAAAAAATATCTGTTGTGACACCATCAGCCATCAGCCCATGTTGTAACTTGTTGAAGTTTATTCAAAAGTCATTGGTGTCTTTGGTCTCATTTTTGCACAATATAGACCTGCAGTATTATTGTAATTAGTTGGTGACATATTTTCTGATCGTGTTGGACGTGTTATAGTTTTGGTTCATTTGACTCCTTCAGTGTTCATGTTTTTATTATTATTATTATTATTATTATTATTATTAATAATAATTATTTTGAGCCTTAAGAGTTTTGCTGGTGTGTTTTGAATATCTGGGACCAAACTGCGAGCGCTCAGTGTGACACGGGATCCTGTTGCCGTCTAGCAGCTGCTGCTCTCACCTGCGGCTTCCTGAGATCTTGCGGCTTTACTTCAGGTCATTTTCCCCGAAGATGGAGAGAAAGAACAGATGAAACACGCTGCAGCGGCCTGCCATATGCACTGCACAATTTGAACATGACCAGTGAGCTACTAATGCTATACAGTACATATAGCGAACTTAATTTATAACTTCATGCTTGTTCCAGGAAAAAATGTCTTCGAATAATACATACATGAATGGGAGAAGAGTGACATATCTGAGAAATACTTTAGTTATGGTTACTGGAGAAAATTCTGTCCTTGAATAAAGTTGGTTTATGGAAAACGGCCAGAATACTTTGCATTTACTACATATACCATATTAGAATACCGTAAATGTTAAAAAGGAATAATGATTGTACAATGATCAAATGCAACAATACATTTCTCTCTCAAATGTGTTAAATGAAGTGGTGTAGTCTCTCTCCTGTAGCGTGGCTGATGTTGAACATGTCGGAGAGTCAGCCATGTAGTTTTCAGTGTTTTTGTTCTGGCCATTGGTTCCATAGCAACAGTGATGTCATCTGTGCTGTGTTCATGCCTATTGAAATGTCTTGCCCCAGGATAATAAGTCTGTCACCACAATACTTCAGAAATGTTCCACCTAAGGACCAGCTAATCATCTTATTTTTTGCTGTATGTAGTCTTGGTTGTTTTTTTTTTCCCATGCAAAACCATGCACCGATTTGTGTTAAACATATACAAGTCTTGGTAGATAAAATCTAGCATAGCTTTAATGTAATGGGCTATAATAACCTTTTTATGTATCTGGATTGGTCAAATGGCTAAATGTCATGATTGATAACTTAGAAATAAAAACATTTTATCGAATGTTTTTTTTCCCCCTAAGTTATCAGTCAATGGATTTAGACATTTTCTTTGTTCCTAATGTTACCTACATGACTGTTTTGTTTTGGTGCATAAGTTTGCTTTCTACCAATTGTCAGTTCTGATTGCACAAATCTTTTCAATAGGCTAACCCATTGACATGAAAAACTTTCTACACATTTGTTAAGGATATCCTCTATGATCCATAGATGTCTTTGAGTTGATCATAAAGCTATGAGTATCCTTCATCAATAGACTTATTGCTTTGTGGGGGTTTATTTATGTGGGGTGAGGTAGGTTAGTATGTTGAAGAGTGGTGATTTGTTTCCAGCTGCAGAAAGTTCTCTCATTTGAGGATGTAAGAATTAAGCTTTATAATCTGTAACGGAAATCATATGAGTAGGATAGTTATGTTTTGTACATGAATGCCTGTTTGTAGATTGTAGTGTCACTCTACACAGAATGATGAGGGAAAATTAATGTAAATCTAAAATTCAAAGAATATCCTAACGTGTTACACAATATTTCCAGCTTTTTGTTAAATATTTGCTTTTACTTTACAATAGTTCATTCTTTAGGTATCTCTGATACTTGAATCCACAACGGCCGTGAATCCTGTTTGACTCCTTTTAGGAAGAGAGTGTGAACCCCTCATGTTCTGATGTGGAATGATTCAATTCCAGAAGGGTTAAGGACTGCATCTGTGTGTATCCAGATGCTGTTAGCAGAGGATGTCCTTGTGACCGCGACCCTTATGTGAAAGTTCTTTTGGCAAGGCTTTCTGCATTCTGCTGGAGTATTTTTGGATTTTCTCAGCAAAGCTCCTTTTATGATATCGTGCTGAAACGTAACTCTGTTCCTCATTAGCACCAACTGATCAACCCTGTTCCTTACGAGAGATGTATTTCAAAGAATATTTACCTCAGTCTTCTGACTGGTTCACAGCTGCCATGTGGATTGGCAGGTGCAATCCAGCGTTTGGTAATACAGGCAGTCCTTGGGTTAAGAACGTATGACTTATATACAACTCGTATTATGAACAGATTGTCATAAAGACTATTAAATAAAAAAATTGAATTAAATACTATGGTTCATATGAACGATCGCACATTCGCTTTGTGTTGCTCATGAAAACATATAAAGGCTATTATATAAAATTTTTGGGTTAAATACAATAATTTGTTATAACAACTGCACGCACACTTTGTGATGCCCATGAAAACATTGCACAGCAGTATAGTCACTTTTGTTATTACTGTATAATATAATAAAAATAATTATTATGTATAATATTATTCTTTTTCTGACTTGCTTACAAATTTGACTTAAAGGCAGACTTAGGGAATGGAACTCATTTGTACCCTGGGGACTGCCTATGTACTATAAAGGAAACCGCTAAGTCCATGTTAATCTACTATAAATATACCAGAATGAACTGGAATTACATTTTGCCGCATATTGTGATGGACTGGCATCCTGTCCAGGGTATACCCAGGCCTGTGACAGGCTCCAGGCCCCAAGTGAGCCTGACCAGGATAAGCGGCTGTAAGTTGGATGGGTGAATGAAGGCATTTTGGCATATACTTTTGTAAGTGTGGAAAAAGTAATCTGGTACCTTTTTTATAATAGACACAAATAGCAATCTATATAAACACAGAGATACCGTGAGGAGCCAAACGCTTTCTAAATTCAGAACAATACTGATAAACTGACTGGTGGCCACCAAAAGGGGTGACTTGAAATAAGTAATGTCTCAAGATGAGTGTGACGGCTTTTGTGCTGAGCTGTTGTTATGGAAATTGTTTTTTAATTCATGACGTGAAAAGTGACCTGTGTGGGAAAGTGGAAAGGTGAGAACTGTTTCTCAAGGAAGTTCAGAAAGATATTCCAGATTTGTTAGGGATGTTTCCTCCTTTAAGGGTAATGGAAAGGGAGGGGGGGTTCGGGGGCAGAGAAAATGGTGGAATGGAGGAAGTAAAAATATCAGCAGAGCAGCCAAAAATGTGAGAAAGTCATAGACTAGTAGGGATATGACTCTCTGAATGCTGTGCGATCACAAGGGGAAATTGAGGCTGGACTTCCTGTCCAGGGTCACTGAGATTGGGAAAATGAGAAACATTCATGTTTTCTAGCATAGCAAGAATGAGGTGGGGTAAATAAAAAGAAAATGAAAAAAGAATAAAGTATACAAATCCTTAATATCACTTGACACACTTTGCTGGGATAGACGAATAGTGACCCCCGTCCCTCACACCAGTGTTAATCAGACATATAAGATGAATAGTGACCCCCGTCCCTCACACCAGTGTTAATCAGACATATAAGATGAATAGTGACCCCCGTCCCTCACACCAGTGTTAATCAGACATATAAGATGAATAGTGACCCCCGTCCCTCACACCAG
>JAABNY020000001.1:28783278-28795979 GCA_015164015.2 Brevimyrus niger
GTAAAACCCTTTTTGTTACCTTACCTGACGACTCCCGCCTGGTTTAGTTCGTGCATCGCTCACGCGAACATTACACTATGGATGGTAGCCCTGCCTCATGACCTGTGATGTCTGAGTAAGGGTCCAGGCCCCCTTCTGAGACTCAGACCAGGAGCAGGGGTCAGAATATGAATGTGAACAAGCTGATACAGACAAACGTTGATTAGAAAGCCGGTGTGGTTCAGATTCCTGCATCGTATCCTGAAGACTGAAAGCCCCTTAAGGCATTACCTCTAGATGGTTCTGTTCACCTTTAATCCAGGTTTATGATGACCTGAAGTGGGCTGGGACATGGATGAAGAGCCTCTCGCTGCTTAGCACTGTGCTTGTGGTGCTTGTCTGTGCCTGACAGGGATCGTGTTCAGCCTCTGTTCTCTGATAGAGGAGCTGCCTTGATGGTGCTTAAGGCTGTACGTTACTGGATGTGTATCCGCTCCAGACCCGGCTCTGCTTTTCAGCTCCATGGCTCACTGCATAGTGGAACTCTAACTGCGGCTCAGCATGACCAGACAGCCACCACATAACTACAGAGCCTGCCCATGGGCTCAGGTTACTGTAGCATTGTGCTGGAGTCCGACGTAGTCGATGAAGAGAGGTTGCCTGTAGGAGAGTGACAGCAGATCCAGGCTCTGTTATTTGGACATAATGAGCCTTATCATTTTTCAGGCTCAGGTAGTGGGTGGTGTGCAGCACAGTGGGTTAGGGCCCATGTCCAGAATATTGTGGGTTCAAATCCCACAACCTGTGGAGTGATCATTTTACTGTTTGTAAGATCCTTAACCTCAAGAGATGTTGGCTGCTGTGCTCTATGACCTTTCACTCATACCTCTCGAAAGCGTTTGCATAGTGAATGTAAGGTCAGACATAATCCTGATGCCTTTGGTTCTGGAGAATGGTATTGTGTACTGATCTCTAATCAGTTTGTAGAAGGTTAAGAGGAAGTCGCTAAAGGGGACACGGCTGTGATTCCTGCTCTTGTGGACCAGGAGTACAATGACTGTCAGTGGTAAAGTGAGTGAATCTAAATGAAGGTTCCTATGTCAGTGTACAGATCAGTATGTGGCAGACATGAAGAACCCCTGTGACCTTCAAAATGCTGATAAGTTTACAGCTTTCTGCACAGCCTAGGAAACATTATTAATTAGGCAGATGTTTGTCACTTTACTGAGTGATGAGATCGTACTCCTCAGAGGGAAATTAGGAAATTAGTTAAACTTAAAATCCTAATTAGGAAATTAATTAGGAATTTAATGTTTACTTATGGACGTTGTAAAGTCATTTCAAGTTATACCTTGATTAAAGCTTCAGAAATTTCAATATTTTTGCCTCTGCATGGGTCCACAGTTCATAACCGCATGAAGCACCAACATCAAGATGATTTTTTTTTTAACTTAAGGTGAGAAAATACAACAAGTTGACTGTAAGACATTAAGTAAAAGCAAAAGCAAATTAACAGGGGGGAAGATTTTTTTTTAAAGAAAAGATTAAGAATTTTGAGGAGCTACACAGACAGGAGGACTGGATTCTGAAAAGCATGCGACGGAACAACATAACATTGTCCAGCCTTCAGAATTATGGTAATGTTATCAATAAGTGGCGCTTGACAGACTGATTTATGGTTAGGTATTCTGCCACAGAGCCTCATTTGCATGTGTGGTGTACGGATCTACAGACAAACAGTTAGTGGGCAAATTATGTCACATGACGCCTTGTTGTTCCTTTGTCCAATAGAATTAGTTTATTCTTGGCCAGCAGGAAATAAAAAACAACATCTGTTCATAGCATTGTACTGCATTGAGTTGCATTGTGTTGAATCAACTCAAGTTGAATCACACTGCATTGCAATATGGGTAAATCATATCGTATAACATTAGTAGTTGCTTCATATGTATCTTTAATGTATCAAATCCTTTGCAATACATCGATACATGTATCTTATTGGCCTCTGATGGAGATACACATCCCTAATAATGTATGATACTGTGCAAAAGTCTTAGGCCAGGAATGGTGAACCTGACCTGACAGTCAGCCAATAACAGTGGGGCCCCAGGACTGAGGTTGAGAACCACTGCTTTATTATTAGCTAAATGTGAGGTCATCCCAAAAACCCTCACCCACACACCCATGGCTCTCATGAATCAGGTTTCCCCTCCCTACATTATGCAGTCAAAGAAAATGATGCTTGATTATCTTCATGTTGCTGTAAAACTATGGTATTATTATGCAAAGTGTGTCAGCTTAGCCATTACAAAACCCCTCCTAAAATCACCCCAGTGCTGCAACCATCCAATACACCCAAGTATATTTGACTCGAGCACTAGCACACCATGTTTGACTTATTTACCAATTTAAGTTGAGTGATTAATTGGACTAGGGGGTATTCCATGAAAGTAGCTAAAGGAAGCCAGACTAGCAGCATCTCTAAACTTAGCCTCCTGTCTTTCCACTAATGCAGTTAAGCTTTAATTAATGAAGGCTTGCATAGTCTCGCTTAGAGCACACACCCGACATATTTAAGAAGCCCAAATAAATGGATATGGTAAAATAATTTCAATTGCATCCATGTGAAATGTTCTGCACAAATAACCACACCTTGTTTTTGCTTTTTACTAATAAACTTTCAGAGTTGACTGTAACTAAACAAAATATTAAATATCTTCCTGTTCATATTATTTTAATGGATATTTTTTCAATTTCAGTCATCACATCTCATGTTTGACCTTTGTAATATGGGTACGCTTTTATTTTAATTATTTTGGAATTAATTGGTATGCTGAGATGTGATTTTTATAACCTTTATTATATTTATTAGGTGACATGAGTAGTGAGAGCGCAGAACTTTGCCCAACGGAACAATCTTTTGGGAATCTGTTCCCACACGTCGGACGTCCTCCCACTTAAATTGGCCAGACTTTCCCTTAATCCTGATTCGTGAAACACCCCCTGGTGGTGAAATTTAATGAATACATGGAATGGCTGGGATGCCCCTGAGGAGAGGTTTGAGAACTGAAGCGTTGTTCATCTAGCCATTCAGTCAGATATAGTAGCTTTTAGAAGAAGAGAAGGAATTAAATTTTATAGTGTTGCTGATAACTATTATTTTTCATATGTTCCGATGTTAATTGTTTTTTTTTTTCTTTTGCTTAAATATATATCTGAGCAAATATACACTTACTCCCCAGGTAATAGCCATAAACGTTTTGCTACAGTGCTCAATACATGGGTGGGACCATAACAGTACAGTAGAGAGTTCCACCCATTTTATCACACACTTTGGTGTCTCTCACACCTTTGGCAGTGTGGGAGGAGCAGCAGGTGCCAGGTGACGGGAAGCTGAATGTCCCTGTAATCTGAGGACGTCTGGAAAGAGTGACGCTCTTTGGCTGTGATGAGCTTTTTACGGATAAGTTATTGTGTCATAAACGATGGGGTGCAGGTGGCCAGTGATTCAGTCATTTACATAGATGATTTATAACTTGAAAAGGCATCTCACACTCCTAAACATGGATCTAGGAGATCCATCTAATTAATTTACTTGAGTTCTTTGAGGAAGCTGCAAGAAAAATTTATTACAAAAAGGCCTACGATGTGATCCACTTGGGTTTCCAGAAGGCCTTTGATATTGTCCCCCACAAATGGCTGCTGCTTAAGCTCAAAGCTGTGGGGATTTTAGGAACTGTGGCAGCTTGGATCAAAAACTGGTTAACAGACAGGAAGTAGCAGGTAGTTATTAGAGGCACAATGTCTTGCTGGGCTTGCATTCAATTTTAGGACCACTGCATGTAGTGAATGTGTGTGGCTCTGTGAGCTGTGCCTGTAATCGGAAGGTTGCTGGTTCAAACCCAGCCTTCGCCCATCTGTGGGTCCTTAAGCCTCAGCTCCCTGGGAGCAGCTCTCCTTGCTCTACAAAAGAGGGAGGCTTAAAGACAATCTCCCCATGGGGATTAATGAAGTGTCAATTATTATTATATTGACACCAATACATACAGTAAACTGGTTACATTTGCGGACAACACCAAGGTGGGTGGTGTAGCAGATACTGAACTAGCATGCAGCAGAGAGGCTACAATGGGATCTTAATTTGATTAGCGACTGGACTGATACCTGGCTGATGAAATTTGACGTAGATAAATGTAAGGTAATACATGCCGAGCAGAAATATGAAGTACAGATATTTTAAGGGTTCAATTGAAATAAAAGTAGCTGATTATGAGAAAGACCTTGGTGTGTATTTTGATGCGTCTATGTCCCACTCTTGCCAGTGTGGGGAAGCAATTAAAAAGGCCAATAGGATGTTAGGTTACATCTCTATGATGCTACATTTTTATAATTCCTTGGTAGGACCCCACATAGAATATTGTGTGCAGGTTTGGTCACCACACCTTAAAAAGGACATTGCTGCCTTGATAAGGGTGCAACGGAGGGCTACAAGAATGATTCCTGGTCTTAGAGAAATGTCTTACGAGGAGAGGTTAACTGAGCTGAATCTGTTCAGCCTTGAGCAAAGGAGACTAAGGGTGGGACATGATCCAAGTATATACGTTTCTAACAGGTCTTTATGCTGTTCAGCTAATTGGCTACTTCAGTATTAGTTTAAATACTAGAACTCATGGACACAGGTGGAAATTAGTGGAAGAACATTTTTTTTTTTAATTGAGGAAGCACTTCTTTACACAGCATGTAGTTAGAGTATGGAATAGTCTTTCTGTTAGTGTAGTGCAAGCTAAAACCGTGAGTTCCTTTAAATCAGAGCTACATAAGATTTTAGGTTAAGTAAACTTTTTTATGTTCTTTGCCTAGTTCTGTGTTAATGTTCAGATTAGGGGCATCTTCTGCTACAATTTAACATTAGTTAATTGTTTAGCAATTTACTTAATTGCAGCCTCAGATTTGATTATAAAGCTGAATGTCTTACTGAGACAGTTTAGATTAAGATTAAGCAGCAGCAGTTTACATTAGGTTGTAATTCTCCTTACAGGACCACCTGCTGTCTTCATGATTTTGTTCTAAGCTCTGAACCTCCCTCTCTCCCTATTATCTTATCCTTTATAACATGTGTTCATGACACGCCAACGGCTTCATTTTATGTCCTACTCACTATTTTGAGAATCGACGATCCAGCATGATACTAAGGAAAAATGACAACCCTGTAGTGTAACACAGAACAGGAAGGCCGTTTGTTCCTCTGCCCCCAGTGCCTGGGTGCTCTTCTCTAGGTCTGGAACCAGGGTGCTGTGGACTTTGTTCTGCTTTGAGGTCTCGGGTGTTTTTTATTTTATTTGCTTTATTAATGGACGAAGCTAACTTTTATACTTGTATCTTATGAAAATGTTTTCTTGTAGTGGTACTTTTCATTATGAATAATAGACCTGCCTTGTGCTGTAACTGATCTGTCCCATGGTATCTGCTTTCTGTGTGATAATTTATTTTGTATATTCTGTTGCAGGATCTCTGGGTAGATCATGTCTCACAGACATTTTGGTCACCTGACGTTCAATTCATGGTGTGCTCTCCCTCCCTCTCCCTCTTCCTCTGCCCCTCACCCTTGAAGGTGACCCTCCTCTGGGAATCCTAGAATGAATGGCTACACCCCCCCAGTCTACCCCTCTGGGGGGTTTGAATCCTACAGCTCCCCACTGAAGTAAGTGTACATTGTTTCACAGTTTACCGCTGAAAGGAACTTGGTTTGCCATCTTGGCTTTAACTTAAATGAAACAATCCTTTATTTGCCATTTTGCACAAGTATGAGTACCGGTAGATTGGAATGCTTTTCATTTTAGAATTTTAAAATTACCTTCTAAAATTAGGAACGGTCAGCCAGTCCCAAGCAATATGACTGATATTTTTAGTCTGTCAGTCCTCTTCATGGAATCAGTAAAAATAAATGTCAGCCCATATTCTACTTCCTTTATTGCTGCAATATTGCATTAATCGCTACTCTATCACTCTCAGGAATGGTTTACTTATTAACAATTGTATTTAAATAATCAACTTATAGTATTATAGCACAAGCACAGAATGGTACTATAAATCCATATGAATGTGATTCCTTTTAACTGAATGTGTACTGTGACAATCTTGTTAGTTGTTGGGTAAGGATACACTTAAGGCTTAGGTTCGTATTCTGGAAAAAAAAATCCTGCTGTTATACGCTTGTGCATGTATTTATCCTGAGTTGCAACAATATAATTCCCAGCTATATAAATGGCTAAAACTGCATGTTAATCAAAATGAGGTACCTTGGTAATTAACTGCCAGTAGCAATAGTGTCCTACAGTATATTACTCTGCAGCAATCAGCAGTCCATTTTTAAGTGAAAGTGTGCAATGTCACCATTAAATCCATTTATTATTTACCACTGCTAAAAAAAAAGTGAAGTAATCATGAAAATATCTGGTGTAATAGAGCTCACTGAGCAAAAGGCTATGCAGGGTGTGTTTGTTCACTCATTAAGCATTTTCAAACCTTTGTCTCCTGTGTAGGGGGCACGGTTCACAGGCTTCTGAGCAACCAGGCCGCAAACCAGGCCCAAAGACCAACGCTAAGGCTCTGTATGGTGCGTATCACAGCCATTACCATAGCTTCCAGCACCCCCATCCAACACAGAGAGACATGCTCTGCTGTAATACAGAACAATATTAGGCTCAGCGTCACAGCAGTAAAGAGGAACTTCTATGAGACACCAATGGCCTTTCGGGAATTGAAGCCTCTGTTTACTCAGCTGCTCTTTAATCAGTGTATCACAGACTAGCTGCTTCCCCCAGACTGCAACCTAACCTAATTTGTCTAACCTTGCGATTTCTTTTCTGTTTGAAATGCTACTCTCTTTAAATGTTGATATGTTCAGACATTTCATTTACTTTTGTGTGCAAATGATAACATTTCTCCTGAGAGCAGTCTGTGGGATCTACAGTATGTATCAGGCCAGACTAGACCAGGCTAAGAGGGCATGCTCCTCAGCAAGGGAGGATTCTGAGGGCCTAGTCCGACAAATACACTAACAGTGATTTCACGTACAATAGCTGTGCCCAGCTGTGTTCAGTAGGCGTCCTGCTATGTGCCAATCAAGGAAACCACTAGGCTTTCAGTCCACGGGACGCAGGTTTCACCTGCTCTAAGATGAAGGTCTCTGGCATTTTGTCAACAAAGCCAACTTGGCATGGTTATTGTGCCCCTGTGACACATTTATTTGATAAACTGGAGTTTAATAGACGTCGGCCGATAATGATACATAGTACAGTGTTTACTAAGTATGATTATGTAAATCAGCACAGGTGCAAATTGTTAATTTGAATATCACCACTGCAAACCTAGGGCATGTTGTGTCCTGGTTGCCCTGGTTACTGCATTTTGCTATATTGATTGACAGACAGGATGGTTGAAAATAAAACATCTCTGAAGAACAATCATGCCTCTACAAGATGAAATATGACACAAAGGAGCCTCTGCCTAAATCATTACAGTAAATGAAGTGAGATACAGTGTTAATGGACTGGCGTGTGATAGCTGGTACGTTACATGTGCAGAGACTGTGATATTGGAAATTCATTGTATACCCATTGTTTGGCAAAATAGGAAATAGATATGTGCTTCTCGTTTCTGATTTCTGTAAAAAAGACATCCTAGTGTATTACACACTTGGTAATAGTTCCACAAATTCAGATGTGTTACCACCTTTTACAAATGAGTTTGATCCATATCTGCTGCATTTTTAAAGAGTGACATTCATTTAGCACCACCCAGAGGCTAAAGTAATTATTCCCCTTAGAAGGGGCCAGTGCTGATATAGGAAGGAACATCTTTCCTCCTGTTCATGTCCTCCACCCTCCACCGGGGATCCGGAGCCAGCTGTGGGAAGCACAGGGTGCAGCGGACAGTCTGTTTATCCACCACTTAGCATCTGATCAGGTTAACAGGTTCAGTTGATATATTTTTTTTTGCATTTGGGTTTCTCTAATTTCAGTGCCTGGGTTTACTGACCAGATCTTTGCAGGGTTTTTGCCTGTTGCCCGGTGGTGACTAGAGGTCCAGGGTGGCACAGTGTGTTCTGCTGTCATATGTGTGCCTGTCAATGCTCTCTTCTGTCCCATGTGCTCGCAGGAACAGATGGCTTGTACTTCTTCCAAACATCCTCCAAACATAAAAAGAAAGGTACAAGCAAGCAGGCCCCTGCCTGTCTGCTGTTGTGGTGCAGTGTGAGCGTTTTTTAGTAATCCACTGATATTACCTTACTATTTACTCATCACTTAACTGGAAATAGCACAGAAATTAGTATATTTGTTACTATACATTGACGCCATATACAGATTATTTAGTAAAATGCATTTTTTCTGTTGTCTCTTTGATGTCAGCCACTCACTACTTAGCTGTTTTTGGAACAATGGAAATTTCCGCAATCAGAAATAAACACATTTGCTAAGAACACAAATTGAACTGTTGATAAACTTACAGAACACATTGGGACGTTCCACAGTGCGCAAAATACATTTCCCTCAGGAACAGCTGCATGTGATTTGCACAAGAACAAAAACAGCTCTTAGGTGGAATTAACCTTTTAAATTCCACCAGAAATGGGGAGCTATTTGGGGCCTTTTGTTCGTATGTGATGGATTTCTGCGTTATTGGCGTTGAATCATTTTCTTTGGCTGGATAAATAAATGAGAAAGGACGAATGAAATGGGGATTAGCGGCTCTGCGCTGAGCCAGCTGTGCGGAGCGGCGTCCTCTGCCCGCCTGCCTCTGTGCTCTGCCGTGTCTGACACAATGCTGTCCGAGTGCCATTCTGCATGCTCTTTGCAACTCGCACTTTCCACATTTATACTGTAGTAACCGTGGCGATTCAGGAGGCTCTGGCAGTAATTTCTATAATGGCCACTGTTTGCAGTTGGAATTGCTTGCTCGTGTCATGCTGTTGTTTATCAACGTTTTTTTCTCCATTCTCGAGTTTTGAGGTGGGGGTCCTATGCTCACTGTGGTTCTGATTTGTTGTCCTCTCCCCCAAAAGAGCAAAGGAAGAATTACAGCAAAAACAATACCTGCAGTATGACTGAGAGCACACAGTACCACGTGGAGGTAGGAACAAGCAGGTCATTTTCATGTCATTTTGGAATTTCATTTTGTTTAATTGATATCTGTTTGATCTGCCATGTCTGCCAATTGATTCTGGAAGATCAGAAGTGATTTTGGGTCATTCCAGGGCAGGTTGGTGCTTCACTGGATAGCAACCCCAGCAGTAGGGATTTTAAAGTATGCCGTTGTCTTATTCTCCTCACGTTGTATGTATTTATTCTCAGTATATGTTTTTTTCCCCATACGCCAGTAATGTTGATTGTGAGTGTAAGTGTACTGTGATGGACTGGCATCTTGTCCTAGGTGAACCCCAGCTTTATGCCCTTTGCTCCAGACTTCAGGCCCACAGACAGTCCACATCCACTGAGAGCTGATGTGGACTGTCTGTGGGTCCCCGAGGACCAGATCGGGAAACATTTTGGTCGAGGAGGTGGCTGGTTGAATTGTGTTATCGCAGTACGAACAGAATGCACCTCTCCGGTCACGCTGGGCCCCCCATGTCGACCCTTGCCTCCTCCAGCATTTGACCACTTTCGTAATGGACCGCAAGGAGGCCATAATGAGTGTGGAGGACGGGCTGCGGAAGCTGAAGCTGCTGGATGCCAAGGGCAAGGTGTGGACCCAGGACATGGTGCTGCAGGTGGACGACAAGGCCGTGAGCCTCGTCGACGCCGACACCAAGGTAACTGTCATGCCGACCCGTGGCTTGCTAACTACCGTCCCTGAAATGAAGCTAATCAACTGAAGCCAGTGCTGCTGGCTTCTAAATGTATTTTGTTTCAATTCAGGTATAGTATTCAATAGATATCCGTCCAAACTGTAAAAATGAGGAAACATTAGCCCAATGTTAAGATTATATCTCCTTCTCTTTATCATTTAAGCAGAACAGGCACAGACGTGTGATTTAGGCAAAGCAGAAGACAGTTTGACATTTGAATTGCAGATCTGACATTTTGCTGTTCTGCAAGCTGCTTTGGATTCAGTGCCCTTGTAAGATGACATCCGCCTTCCCTCTGCCCATTTAATCATTGGCCACAGGTTGTTTTCTCCTGTAAAACATCCAGCTCAGCTCCTTAGCGTGTTGGAGGTTCATCTAGGACTTGATTTTCCTCAGGGGCTGCTGACTTTCTTTCAGGGTTCGGGTTGCCGTCCTTGTAGCTAATGAGGCAGCCAATGTTCACTTTGTCTACTGAGCCAACACAGCTTTTACTTTTCTTTATAGCTGCTTCTGCATTAGTTTAATTGGTGCCACTTGACAATAAGGCTTCCCATATAAAGGGTTTATGAATGGTTTATAATCTGGTTGTTAATTAGGTTGTAACACTTTGTAAATTATTAATAGACAATTTTAAACAAGTTATAACACCATTTTCTTATTATTAATGAGTTACTACTATTTACAAGTGGCAAAAGGGAGAGATTTATTTTAAAGTGGTACTGCTTAATTTAAGGCAGTCGTTCTCAGTTCTGTTCCTGCCACCCCCCATCTGAGCCTGATTAAGGCAGGGTTGGAATGAAAATATTCTGGCATGGAGGGAACCCGGAATACAGTTGAGAACCACTGATTTAAGGTAACAGTAACATCTGCAAGTTTCCCTGTTGCCTCTTTCTTTGGGTTGTTTAATCGTATGTCTTATGGGTGCTTTTATGAAGTTATGTAGCCTTTGACTCCATCAATTCAGGTAATTGTAGCTCTGTAAAACTTTAGTAAAGTCAGTGTAATTATTGGCACTTTTATCGCAGCATTTAAGGGTACTGCTGTTAATAGGATGTAGATTTTACTCACTTTGGGAAGCAACTCTTACGCCTGTCTTGCTGTTGGGTTCCAGAATGAGCTGGAGAATTTCCCGCTGGCCACCGTGCAGCACTGTCAGGCGCTGCTCAAGGCCTGCAGCTACGACTCCATCCTGGCCCTGGTCTGCAAGGAGCCGGGCCAGAGCAAGCCAGACCTCCACCTCTTCCAGTGTGACCATATCAAGGTCAGCCACAGCCTAGCCAGTTCGTGGGAGTGGTAGGAAACGGGGGCAGAGTCACAGCCATTTGAGGTTATGCACTGACAGGCCTCAGGAGGGGCAGCGCAGTGGAGAAGAGGAATTTATGGACTTGAATTGACTTTGACTTGAATTGACTTTGACTTGAATTGACTTTGACTTGAATTGACTTCGCTTACACATGGATTCTGTGCTCTAGATTCATTCACTTCAGAATCATGGAATTTCACAAAAATCACATTATAAATCAACTTTCTTATCATGCTATTTAAAGGTAATAAATCACTTGAACAATTGATAGCAAAGCAAACAGACTGTTTTAACATGGGGGATTTATTCAGCTAAGAATAGTGTTGAGATTAATCAAAAGTAATTTCTCAAACTCGAAAGCTGTGGCTAATTCCAATAAGAAAGCAACACTAAGACAAAAGCATCTTGTCTCCCGTCAGGCTGACGTGATCCATGCTGATATTGAAAGTGCCATTGGTGACCACAAGGGTGGTAAAGTAAAGAGAAGGCCAGAGGTGCTCAGGTACAAGGCCATTCGAAACTATGAACACATTCTAGTGTGTTGTAGAGACAGCTTTAGTGTGTGTCTGTACTCACACCACATTGGGGTCTGTGCCATGCAGCTGTGTGACCATTTTCCTTGCCATAATACTACTAATAATGATATGCAACAACAATAACAATAACAGCAATAACAACAACATTAATAGTAATAACAATGACAATACCAGTAACAATAAGAACAATAATAATTATCATAATAACAATGATGATAATAATGTTGTGCTGAAGAATAGTGGCGGGTAACATGTAAATTGCTGAGCAGTGATCACCCGCCATTCTGTTGCCATGGTTACCTTCCAAAAGGCACCAATTATGGACCCCCGACTCCTTGAATCTTGCTTCTGTTTCGTATTGCTGCCTCTGATTGTTCAGCCAGTCCTCCTCTTCTCGCCATGTGTCTTTGTGTATGTCCAGGATGATCCTGAAGAGCGATGGGGCCATCCCCCCGCCCCCAACAGCCCCAGCCCCAGGCCTCCCGGCCCCCACCACCCACGTTGATGTCAAGAGCCGAGTGGCAGCCTGGTCGGCACAGACAGCCGGCGAGCTGCCTAACGGTGAGGATTCTGATACATCTTGGGGCTGCAGTGATGTCACACACCTTCCGTTACAGTTGCTCCCCCAGGGAGAAATGCCAGCTTTGAGGGATATCCTTCATAAAGACGTTTCTGCCCTGTTTGTGGAAAGGGGCCTGCAAATAACATCAGCTAAACAGCAACACTCACACTCTGTGTGCACAGTGTAGTCACGGCTAACTGTATGCAGCACCTTGGTCTCACCCCCACAACTTAAGCCGCCGCTGTGTCTCTCACGGCAGATGGCAAGCAGAGGCTGTACTCTGGCCAGGACGAGCCCCCCGAGATGACCGCAGCCAGGATTGACCGGGACGTGGTAAGCGGCACCGCAACTCCTCTGCAGAATGCTGGACCTTCTGGATGATTCCCCTGTGCGATTCCTGTCAGGGCAGGCTACTGACGGGTGATGGTCACTCCAACACAGACCATAAGCGATTCCTGTCAGGGCAGGCTACTG
>JAABNY020000001.1:28805341-28816384 GCA_015164015.2 Brevimyrus niger
GTGGTACTCTTCCTGGCCAAAAAATGTCACCATTTAAATAAGCAAATTTGCTTATTTGCTTCAGTTGGTCTGGTCTAGATTCAGCAACTTTATGAAGCTATAAAATGAAGTCCACTGAGTACCAGAATCTTCTGAATGACCAGGTTATCCCATCAGTGGGTTTTTTTTCTTCCCCAACAGCACTGGCATTTTCCATGACAACAATGGAATGATTCTTCAGGCTTGAATTGTAAAATAGTGGTTCAGGGAGAAAGAGGAATCATTTCCACCCATCATTTGGCCACCACAGAATCCTGACCTTAACCCAATTGAAAGTGGGTCTGCTGGAGTAGAGTTTGTGGAGTGCTTAGACACTCCTGTTATCAAAACAAGATCTTAGTGAAAAATTAATGCAAATCTGGATCAAAGTAAATGTTGATTATATTGCATAAGCCCATCGAAAACAGCGCCACAGTGAATGTACGCCACAATCTCTCCTCCAAAAACCAAAGCTGGTTCAACTTTTTTTTGGCCAGGGAGTGTAGATTGTCATAGCTGTGCTAGTGCTTCACGTCTCCCATTGGCATCCACTGTAGCATGGTCTAAGTATGCAAACCTGATCCTTGCTAGGTTACCCCTTGCTAAGTCAGTCGTGTTCAGCCCTCTCCATCTTCAATAAACCGCATAGTACAGCAATAGCTAAGTGCAGATGGAAGAGATAACAGAAAACTGAAGGCTTGTGTATCTGGTACATGAATTTTTATGCTGGAGGGGATCTGCTCAGGTATGTTCGAGCTGAGATTATGGTTTTCTGGTGTCATGGAGCCTCCCAGGGCAGCATTACTCTGCTGCCGCAACACAGCACTGGGTGACTGACCCATGACTGTGAATAAAATAAGACTTAATGGCCTTCTTCTAGACTGATTTTATTAGGAGTTGTTTCACATACCTTCTACCTCTCAGCGTCTATGGTGTACTTATGCTCATTTAAATAATGATCCCGTTCACAGATGGTGATCCTCCCTGGATTATTCTTGCTCTTTATGATCTCAATCCACAGTTGATTTACTTGAAAGTGTGTGGGGTCCCGGTTTCATTGCAGCTTTCATTCTCACCCTTTATCCATCCAGGTCTCCCTGCCCACATGGTAAACTCGGGATTTAGGGGGCATGTATTAAAGGCCTCTTTCTGTCGCAGTCTTCCGGCCCATCTGGTAGACCCTGTGTGAAGGGTACGTTTATTGAAAACCTAAACGCTTGTCTCTCCCTCTGCCAGAGGACGACAAGTTCTGAGCTGCAGGAAATCATGCGAAGGCGGCAGGAGAAGCTGAACGCCGCCTGCGACTCTGGGGTGGAGTCCTTCGATGAGGGCGGAGGTCACTGAGCGTCCGTCATGACTAGCCCCGCCACTTCCCAGGGCCTCTCCACAGGTTTGCTGACTGCGGCAGTCAGGTTAGCCTGGACCCGTAACTCGCCCTGGGTACTCAGTTATCGCTAGTAGGGAAACACTGTGTTGTGCATAGGTGAAATCTATCTGTACAGGCCCATAGGCATTGAGAAACAGGTACTGTGTAATATTACTAAGGGTGTGCCCCAAGGAGGAAGCTGTGTTTCAGTCTGAAACGTTAACGGCTATTGGCAATGATTCAGGATAGGTGCAGCAAGTAATATGAATGTTTATACTAGACTAAACTAGTGGGAGAAAGTTGAATACGCTACTGGGACATATTTAAAGGATAACTGATTTTGTGACATATTTATTTTTCTTTTGAAAATATATTTATTTCACGGAATTGCCAAAATAGCACAAGGACGATTAAAAATTACAGAGCTGAACAATAGGATACAGATTTTTAAAAAATAGCTTTTGGTTAGATGCTGTCCTACTGCACTGAGTTTGATAAGCATTTATTTAATTGGTGCCTATGGCACATTCTTTTGTAACACTGTGGAAGTTTCTGGACACGTCCAACACTACCCTCTGGATGAGCAGGTAGGGATTTCAATGATGGTGTTAGCACACTTTTATGTAATATGACAGAAAGCAGCCTGTTGACATGGCTGTTGTGTGCTTGTGGCCTGGTTGCTTGGGTCACTATCCAGGTACACAGTGGTGCCTGATTCTCATATCAAGGTTCAGGATACAGGAATTTTATTGCAAAGAGATTTTTTTGGTAGGAAATATTAGTGTTAGGAAACTGACCATTGTGTTGCAACATGGGCACTTCTAATGTGTTTTTTAGCCAAAAATGAGTGCTTAATTTAGGTACACAATTAGTCTTCCTTGGTACCATTGCCTTTTTAAATGTCCAATGAAAGTAACTGATTCCAGTCTTCTAACGTGGCCTAAAACTATGGGCATTCACTGCATTAGCCTGCTACTGTAAGGCCCCACAGCATTTTGTAATGCTTGACATGTGGGAGCGCTAATCAGGCTCACAACTCCCCCCCCCCAAGGAGAAAAGTGAATGACAGGTTCTTTATGAGGTGACCCCTTGACAAGCAAAAGAGTCAATGGGTTGATTGGATTGATTGGTGCTGGTGTAGACTGATTTACTCTGACACTCTCAAGGTCCTTCAGTGAAATGCTTTTAGTTGCAACCTGGCTGAAGGTGGTCAAACGTGGCCAAACTTCACGCTTGTTTCACCGTTTAAAGGAGAATCCACGCTTACACAGTATTATGCCTTAGCGTGGAGCTGTTGTTAAACAACCACATAGTTGGCCAACATCAAGTTCTGGGAGACCAGAATGTGTAGAATCATTGTAAAATAGACTACATACAAAGACTAAGTGGACTCACTGAATTCACGTTGTGTTAACTGAACATGAAAGCTTGCGCATTTTAAAAATCCATAACTGAAGATGTATATTTATAAAGTCATTTAGTGGCTTAACATTCTGGACTGCAGTTGCTCTGAGCTTTACTCTGTACAGCTGATTTTTCCTTATAAATCTATGGAATTGATGGTGTAATGTGCTAGATTTAATCAAGGATCATTCTCTGCTATCGCATTTTTATTCTAAATGAATGGAAAGATCATTTAGAAAAAGTAATTTGATGGCTTGTCCTGTTCTTTTTTGTGTGGTTATTGATTAACTGATCCTTTGGGGAAAAATATGGAAATGTGTCAGGGGGAAATTTATTAATAGTGTAATTCATAATTGTACGTGTATAGCTTCCATGGTGCCTTTTCCACAATAATTTGATGGAATTCTACAATAAACAGTATTATAAAAAATTACAGTGTGTTTTGTGTTCTTTAAACTTTACGGCGATACCAATTCTTCGCTGTTAATATTTTAGGTAGTTGCATCCATTCTCTATTAGTAACAATGGTTAGAATGGTGGTCGAGAAAGACTCAAGAAAGATGCTGAGCGCCACAGTTCATAAGAACAGATACCGAAAGGCTTTATTCAACACACACACCAAACTTATTGACAATTATCACCCAGCTATTCTAGTAATACAGGATCCTCCTTCTAGCGACATGACAGAAAAATACACAGCAATGGCACCAGTGACAGACTGAACCGGCCACACACGTAGGAACAGAATTGGACGAGCAGCTGCCTTTTGCTGTTCACTCGGTTAAATTGGGGAGAAATGGTGTTCAGCCTTGTCCCCAGACTCCACAACACATTGAACACACACCACACACACCACACAGGAAGAGCTGCAGCCCGTTGGAACATGCAGAAAGGTTCTCTGGTGGCTAACTTGTTGCCTACTCTACATTAGCCATGGTTTTCACACACTCCCAGATTTGCATTGGTCCCGTACAATTTTGCCCAAAAAGCTTCTCTTGTCATCCAAGATTTACTGAGGGATATTATTTATCAGTAGTGAGAGTCTACTGACCATCACTCTGTATGAAGAGCTCTGCTTTCAGGTCCGCATCCGAGGCGATCAATGCTAAGTGCTCCACATGATAATCACAGCCCATGTATCCCGGGTGATTCTGCTTAGGTTGAAGTACTGTACTCCCTCTGAATGGAGATGCAGCTCCTTTACAGGAAGAACCATCTTGAAGGGAAGCAAGACAATGTGTGCCAAGTAAAAATAATCAGCGTGAAGGTACAGCGTGTTCAGCATGTATGTGGTGAACACATATGAGGCCCTGCTTTGTCAACAGGACTGGAAACCTGGGAGTAAGGAGTGAGCTAGGGATGATGTAACCAGAAATTTGTGTTCACTCTGATCTACACAAAGTGGATTGTGAAGCCAATCTGTTACACTGAACATCATACTGCAAACCAAGTCATTTTTCCATAATAAACTTGTTAATAATAAAGTTATGTTACTGCTGTATGATTATGCCCATATGCAAGTGATTACAGTAGCCCGACTGCACAAGATGAGCTGTTATCCAACTGGAAATGCGTAACCTGACATGATGGGAAGCATCCGGAAAGCTTCCCATGCCCTCCCCCCCCTTGGGGGCTGTTACTCACATGACCAGGGAGACAGGTGCCCTGCAGGCTATGTGACAGCAGAGGGACAGTGGTTTCCTGGGTTTGCTTGGGGAGGGGGGGGGGCTTTCTGTAGAACAGACCCTAATTCTCACAGCTCTTGTGTCCCACAGGAAGCTATCTCTTTACAGCCTCCCTCCCTTAGCCACAGACTCCTGAGAACCAGGCCCTCACCTTCCTGGCCACCATAACAGAGAGA
Organism: Brevimyrus niger; assembly: GCA_015164015.2. Classification (NCBI taxonomy): domain Eukaryota; kingdom Metazoa; phylum Chordata; class Actinopteri; order Osteoglossiformes; family Mormyridae; genus Brevimyrus; species Brevimyrus niger. The sequence continues at coordinate 28,809,991 of JAABNY020000001.1, forward strand.
GCACTCCATCAGGGCAAAGCAGGGGCCTCTCACTGGCGCCTTCTGGTAGCCCTTTCTTACCTTTACAGCACCTTCAACCACTGGCAGTGTGACTGAATATTGGGGTTTGGCTTCCACTAAAATGTTACACAGATGGGTTTCAGGTGCTGGGAAAGCTGAAAAATCTAAACAAATGTGTACAGACATAACCAGCCTACTGTGAACCAGATGCCATTACATGTAATGCTTCCCATGAAACTTGCTGTAACATTGCACTGTGGTGAGGTGATGCCATTTCCGAAATATGGGATTTTTTTTTGTTGGGAAATTCAAATGAATATTTAGAGGATGCTGCTGAATGACCTTCAGTTCCACTCATGTGCCACTAGAGGGACTCTCTTGATCGGTGTCAAAGGTGTTCCAGTTATGATGCTTCTTGTTCACCAAGAGTGAAATATCTTTGTGGGGGACAGTTCATTTTGCTGGACAGGCCAGAAGTTTTCTTAAATATATTCTGACTAAGGCGACTTTGAAAGATATCCCAAAAACCAAAAGTTTTCAGTAAATAAATGCTCCTTTAAGGCAAGATCACTTCCCATGCGTCCTCCAGTTTGAAACGAAAGCGCTGTTTCTCTTTTCTGTGTTCATTTTTGGCATCGATGATTAAACAAATCTCTGGGCAGAGAACGAAAGCCTGAAGCAGGGGAGGGCAGATGAATCACTTCAACCTGTCAGGCAAGACATGAAAAACATAAACAATTATTGTTATTGCTCATACTTCTATTATTTTTTTCCAAGAACTGAATATCACTTTCTCAGTTCACTGCCTGATTACATCAGTGATTCACTCCCCTGAATGCATTTCTAGGGGAAATAATTTACAAGTTAAGTAATTTATTCAAATCCAGTTTGTGCTTTTTATTGCACATATTTATCATAACGAATGGCAGCATTCAGAATGGCTCACACTGCAGGACTCCATGATTACGACTTGATGACATTCTCATATACAACATCTCCTGTGACTGTCTGCTTCTTCCTCCACATCAGTTGGATGCACTGATGGATAAACACGTACTGCTCCTGTAAAGGCGGTAGATGTTGTTAGGACTGGGCCGAACCAGCTGGGGGTAGAGGTGAGCAACAAGCTTTTATAAGTATATTGCTAGTGGTGAACATATTCATCAGATATTTTTAATGACAGAATGTGTTTGTTCACTGCATTTGCTTGGCACTATACATGGAAAAATATGCTTATATTTACTGTTGACAACAACACTGTCATAATGATTTTTTCACATGCCAATAATTACAGTTTTTGGCAGACACTTTTATCTAAAGTGAGTCACTTTCATTCATACAGTTTGATACCTTACTGGGTTGATTTAGGTTAACTAAATAGCTGGCACAAGGGAATTAAACTAGAAATCTTCTGGTTGATCGCTGGTCTATTAATGGCCACTCTTCTTATCCTTTATCAACTGGGCAGTTTCATATCATGTTGGCAAAGCTTTGACTGACCTCATTTTTCATACAGTTACCCATTTATAAAATCCTAATAGAAAATATCACATATGGGCCCTGACCTCAGTCTGCACCATGCACAGCCTGTGTGCTCGCATCTCTGCCACCAGGCCCAGCACATCAACAAACTCGTGCTCGACTATGTGCTGCATCAGCCGGTCCAGAGCGATGAAGGTTCCTGTGCGACCCACTCCGGCACTGAGAGGGAAGGGAGGTAAGGTTTCATCAGCCCGACTGTCAGCATCCACATCACATCAGCCTGAACAAGAGAGAGACAAGAGCTTTGATATCATGATAATGGTTATTGTAATCCTACCCTGAGGTCTATCATGAAATGAGCCAATGCACGGAAGCGTAGTGGACAGGCAAGGGAAATAGTAGATCAGGGTTTCTTGACCATTCCAACCACGTGGCCTGGCAGTTCACACTGCTCAGTTGGCATGAGTTTCCAGCAGTGTTTACAGTACGCAGCACTAGTCTGTCATCTGCAGTATCTCCTTTTTAAAAGATGTTATGATGTCTTTGCCCACATTTGGTTCCTCTAAAGGAGCACCTGTCTTATATATGATCAGAACAGTAGCTTGTTCCATGCTTCGCTAACTCACCCAACCTTGCTGTGAGTTTGTTGGTTATCTGTTCTTAAAAGACTGTGGTATGATTGGTACGAATTGCATTCCTTTTTCTGATCTGATAGGCTGATGCACACTATCAAGAGGATGTGTGGAAGTTTCTCATTATTTTGTCGTTTAACTTTATATGCTGATAAGTTGACATATCGGCTATATAAAAACTATGTATAGTTTATTTTTGTATGATATATTTAATAAAATTAGATTGCAGTGTGTAGGCCATTCAATTTGACTTTTTTCATGATCTGAATTTGATTCATCAGAGTTCTAAGGGAATTTAAAAAGAAATCTTGAAGTAAAGAAATAATGACATATGAATTATCTTGTGATAATTATCAATATTGAATAATATGAAAAAAAAATATTACAGTTAAATATTTTGACATATTGCCCAGCCCAACCTTGATGTATGTTAGTGACTTGTTTGAATGTCCATCCATCCAACCATCCATCCATCCAACTGCTTGTCCTACTCAGGGTCACAGAGGCTACTGGTGCAAGGCAGGGAACAACCCAGTATGGGGTGCAAACCAATCGCAGGTAGTGTGAATGTTTATACATTTTATTTACTATGTCTGATTTATACTAGAGTATAAGAGCACAGAAAAACGCAAGCGTGGCTCTACCTGCAGTGTACGATAATGGGACCCTTCACTTTTACTGCCTGCTGCCTCGCAATGTGCACAAACTGCAAAATGCTCTCGATGGCGTTGATGGTGGGAACACCGTGGTCTGGCCAGGACGTGTAGTTCAAGTGCAGGACGTCCTGAGTCTCATCCGCCTGCAGCACATTGAGAGACAACTGCTGTGATCCGGGGGTGGGGTGGGGGATGTCCATCATGAACCAAAGATATGAATGCCGAAGTATTCGTGATATGAAACGTTTCATTTAATGTGATACACCCCCTAGTGGCTGTTCAGTGTATTTCCTAATATACCGTGGCTGACTGAAATGTGCGAGGTGATGTTACCGATTGGCAATGGTAAAAGTTAGTGGTACAAGCTGTGGCTTTTGTGCGTCATTATGGAGCGGCTGCATACTGTCCCAAAATGTATGTAATTTGTCACCATCCCAAAAATGAAGAACGGACAGCAACCCTACCCTGCCCCCACCCCCTCGCTCTACTCAGGCCTGTGTCTGATAAGCAAGCCGACCATGAGGCTCCTCATCTTGAAAGACTATCGGCCATATTGATTTATGGATGCCTTTCTTGTATCCGGTGATCAAGGGTCCTGTTGCTGGAATCTGCAATAAGGCTTTGGTGGTGAAATGGATCTCTGATGCGATTAGATAAAGTAGCTCCTGCTCTCTGGCGTCTTTCGCCCAGGCCCGTCTCATTACCACACTGAGCCATCGTACGGGTAGCGACATCACCGTTTTGAGAAGCACTTCGGATGATGCCCCGGGTTTAACGTTGTTAGCGCTGGGAATGTCTCACTCACGTAGCTCAGCCTGAAGTTCCTGATGGTCCACTCCGGAGAGTCCTTCTCCGACAGCATCTCCACAGTGATCTCTCCGTATGTGACTGGTGCATCGGTGTAGGGCCAGTAGTGATCACATTTCACCTGTAAACATATCAAACCAACCTTTATGTTACTGAAGTTCAGCCATGACTGACTTTGGTGATTTCAAAATGTATGTGGAGAATTTAAAGGTATAAAATACAATAAAGCAAAAGAATAGTTATTTCAGGGTCTTGATTGTCCTGAGAGAAGAATTGTGATTTATATATTTTTGGCATTAAATATTTGTCTGTAATTTAATGTGTTTATGACAAACACTTGTTTACAACAAGTAAACAAGCTATAAATTTTGTAATAAAACTTTCAATCAATTGCATTGCATCAGCAGTTAGCTTCATCATAAAAAGCATTACAATATGAATGCATCAATTATTATTATTAATGCATGACATAACCAGTAAATCCCTTCTTAAGATTCCAGTACATGGTATCAAATACAGGGAAGCTAATAGTGTTTTACAGGGTTAAGAAGGCTATCTGCTCATTTAACCTTCCTTCACTTGCATGGAAAGCTACCACCAACGGTACAAAAGCATGTTCAGGCATGTCTATTAAGAGTTTTTCTGCCTTTTTCATTTTTCTGTAACGTGTGGCTAAACCACCTTGACACCACCCTCCGTGATGTTCACAGCCCCTAAGAGCCAATCAGGGTCCAGCAGAGTTGATTGACAGATGCCAAGACCCACCCTTCGCCGCTCGTTGCATTGCGTCAGCATGACGATGATGCGACACTTCTGCTGCAGCACCATCTTCCAGAAGTCGTCACGGGTCTCAGGCAGTGGACCTTGGGTGGCGATGTACTCTTGGGGGCCCTTGTAGCCCTGCAGACAGAACCACAAGGACAAAGGTCGGCCATCACTTGAAATGAGAATCAAATCTTAGCAACAACAAATCAACAGAAACAATACAAATCCCAGCTATATATTCTCACAACATGCTGTACAACTCGAATGAGACTTACCGGAAAAAACTTTTTAGAAATTCATTCTATGAATAAAGGTTTTCCCCCCAGGTCAGGTATCAAAAGAGAAACATCATGAAATGTTGTGTTCTTGATGCTCAAAGTATGAAGGAGTGACAAGGATGTGATAGAGCAGCTATCAGGATTGTATCTCTGCATAAAAAGCACTCAAACATAACAGAGCTGATGGATCAGAAACTACGTGACTACAGATTTTAAAAGCAGCAACACTTACGGGAATATAATTAGCATTAATGTAGTCCAGTCCTTCCTCGTTTTGCATAGAGAGTAGCTTGACACGGCTGAAGTCATCTGAGTGGGACAGAAGTCTGAAGGTCACACATGCTTCATAGTGGTGACAGACGGCTGACCATCATTCTAATGGCTTTCAACTCTATAGTGCTGTAGGTGCTCTGGAACTACACACTCTAGACAATGTACCTATATGACACTTTGGTTGTGGTGTAGTGAAAACAAGGCTGGGTGATCCTCATCTCTAACCCAGGACCCCACAAAAGAATAGTTAGACTCACAGTAACTATAGCTCATATCTCTTAAATAAATGATTTAGCACTGTGTGGGGAGACACAATGAAAAAGAGAGGGAATTATCGATGAATTCTTATTTAAAATATTTCTCATGTTTGGTGTTTTGTGGGATTTTGTCCTCTTAGCACTCAGATTGGGCCGTGTCTCCCTATGTGTAACCGAGTGTATTTGTGTGTTTGCCTGACTCACATGGTAGGATGTTGGTGTATCGGTTTTTGGATCGGTTGACAGCAAGGTCAGCAGCTTCATGGGACAGGTCCAAACCCACGCTCTTCAGCTCCTGTGTCAGCAAAGAGACAACATGAAAACAAGAACAGCCATGATAGTGGATGATTTCCCATCAACTAGTGATGGCCAAATCAAGCTTCATGAACCATGTGCTGTATTTTTTAACCCCACTAGATAGTGTTCTTTGTTTATTTTGCAGCATGCTTTGAGTCATTTCCTGAAGAAAGACCAGCATCTAGTGGAGTCAGAAAATACAGCAAAGGGTTCATGATGCTTCACTGAGCCATCACTACCCTCAATTGCCAACATTGACCATGAGAAAACCCACAAAGCTGTTACTATTCAATATTATTCAATATCTAAAAACATATGCTGAATGACGTCTACACACAGTTTGATACACTGGACATTGCATCAGAGAGGAAAGATCATGCCTTTTTCTGATGATCAGGTACCCAATCTATGCACAGCAGGAAAACCTCATCCAGGTTTATTCCATGCAAGACTGCTGGACCAGACAACATACCTGGTTATGTGCTCAAGGAATGTGCACAAGAACTAGCAGGCAGATGTCCCCATATTTAAAATCTCCCTGAGCCAGGCAGCTGTTCCCGCAAGCTCAAGGCCGCCACCATCATATCAGTCATCATTAAATGCTTCCAGAAGCGAGTCACGAGCCATATGAAAAACTCCCCAGCTCACTAAACACCTCATCACCCTATCCAATCAACTGGCATGTCTTTAGTCCTTTACCTGGCCCTGTCCCACACAGACCAGAAAAACAGTGATGTAAGAATGCTGACCAGTATACTTAGTAGTCAACAAAATTGTCCCCAAGTGGCTGATTGGGTAACTGAGCCTGTTGGGCTTTAACATCATCCTCTGCAACAGGTTATTCCTGAGTGAAAGACCTCAGACATTCCATTTCAGCAGCATGTCCAGCACAACCTCAATGGGCACTGGCACCCCCTAGGGTGGTGTGCTCAGCCCAGTGCTGCTCA
>JAABNY020000001.1:28816484-28835086 GCA_015164015.2 Brevimyrus niger
TTTCAGCAGCATGTCCAGCACAACCTCAATGGGCACTGGCACCCCCTAGGGTGGTGTGCTCAGCCCAGTGCTGCTCACCCTGCTAACTCTCTATTGCACACTGCAGTTCAAATGACATCATGGAGTTTGCTGATGACACAACAGTGGTGAACCTCGCCAGGAGCAATGATGAACAAGCTGATCTAAGATGGAGTGGCTTGTGTACTGGTACACTGGACACACTTTCCATTAACAAGTCCACCACAGAAATACCAAGCATCGCCGATCACTGAACCTAAACACTTCTAGACACCAAGTTTACTGGTAGTACCCCAATTATCTATGGTGACTGAGGAGAGCGAGCTCCCCCCCACCATAGAGAGCATCCTAACCAGCTGCACCAATGTCTGGTTTGGCATCTGACAAGTCTCAGACAAATAGTGAAAACATCACCGGGGTATGTGAACGCTGTATCCATTGGGGCTCCAGCTTACTAGAAAACCCCTCCTACCTACCACCCCACACCATCTGGGACAAGGAACCACAGCATCCACCAGACTGATGAATCAAACATGATTCAAACCCTCCATATACTGTACTGGTCCCCTTGTTTACCTATGTATATGTATCTCTGTGTATCTATGTCATGGGATTTTACATAGGCCCTGGGCTACAGTACAGATTGCCTATAAAGTAATCTGCCTCTGTATACTTCACACTGTACTCTGTACAGGGGCATAGCGAGAAATTATGGGCCTCCTGACAGTATATTACCTTGCCCCCCCCCCCCACATATTGCCAGGCTTGGGGGTGCCCTAGCAATACATTGAGTATGCCCTGTGAAGTGCTGCCCCCCCCGATTCCACTGGCTGTGTATATGGATAAAATGGTGATAATGCTCACCTCAATTTACTTCAGGTGCTTCTCAAATCCTCATCTTCCTCTAATGTATTCCTAGCTCTGGCCTAAATCCCAGTCCAGGGACCGCCATCCACAAGGTAAGGACTCCTACCTCGAACTGCAGAGAGAACTTGTAGGCGGAGTCTCTAGTCATGTCACTGATGTAGGTGTCGAAGTCGTCCAGCTGGACCGGGCTGGAGGCAAGGGATAAGCATTTTCATACATATGGTGATGCGGGGGGACCCTTTCATACTGCTTTTTATCACGTTTCATTATCTCCCCCCAGTTTCTCCCGATAAGGTCACAGCTGTGCTGAAACGATTATTTTTTACAGGCAAACATATTTTGTCAACACAGTAAATGCAGAGGAAGGATTTTCACAAGCACATTAAAGAGCTGTGATTTGTTCAGTCCTTCAAGTCTTTGCAAGCACAGCCATTTATTCCAGATGATACATGAAAATTTGTGGCAGATGACAAACCCGTCATAAATTAATGCTTGCATGGGAGTGCATTACAAGATTCCTACTAACGTTTCACTGTAAACAACCTGCACAATGTTAATTTCCTGCTAGCAAAAGACCTTTATCCAATTTTCCACTTAAGCGATTTGGCGGCAGGGTAAAACTGATACATTACAAGACAATGAGCTGGAATATTACAATAGTCAGCAGTCGATTTTTTAATAATGACTAATATCCTGAATACAGTACTGTGTACCAAACAGTGCATATTACATCACCAGATAACAGCAGCAGAGCCTAAGCACAATGCCAACGCCATTCTCACTGTCCAAATGCAGTTCAATTTAGGCGTGGCCACTTGTGGTCACTGCGTAAGGCTGTAACAAAGTGATTTTTACAATAATTTAGTAGATGAGGTTATTCAAAGCAAAGTTTAAATGAGAAAGCTAGGTCAGACAGTGCCAGGAGCAATAGGGTTAAGTGCCTTGCTCTGTTGCCTAATGATGATACAGTCACTCAAACAGCCACGGGATTTGAACCAGCAACCTTCTGATCACAGGCACAGGCTCCTAAACCACTGAGCCTTACACAGGCCAGAAACATTCAGAAAACATGTGGTGAGCCACAATGGAGAAGCTTGAACACAAGACCATCACTGCACCACTGAGCTGCAGTGGTAAGTCATCCCCCTTATGACTCCCTACTGACATTCTGCTCCATCAGGTTAACTATAAAACCTTCGTAATAATTATTTGCTGATTCACAATCCACCCGAAGGTAATCTGCAATATCCTACTGGCTTAGTTCACTATGCTTTTAAACACCAAGACAGATAAGGTGCTGAAGGGAAGCCTTGTACAACTTTGTACTTCCGCTTAGAAAATATCTGTGATGGTTATACATTAATAAACAAAGGATTTTGCAAATGATTTACAGTAATTTAGAATTTCATACAGTTCACTTTCTTTGCATTAATTATGGCAGATGAAGCCTTTTAGTTTCGTGCATTTTTTGTAATAATCTAACAGAAATAACATAATCAATAAGCACTTATTCAGACCAGCACTAAGCCTCTCACCGGAAGCACAGAACACATTAATAAGTGTTGTGCACTTTGTAGACGTCAATCTGTCTAAGCTGTATGTTTAGGGAGGTGTAGTTCCTGGAGGTAACCCACGCAAATATGAGAAGAATGTGCAAAGTCTACAAAGAAGCGGGACAGCAGTGAAACCCACAGGCCTGTGTGTTGCATAAAACTGATGGGGTGAGCTGGCATACTCAGAGCTGGGGGTTCATTCCTGCTCATGGCTCTGAAAGCAGCCGGATGTCGAGCATAGAGCCTGAAACATGACACCTACTCATCCATCTGGCTGCTGTTTGGTGCACTGAATGAGCGGCAGCCAGTCACCACTGTCCTATGACACACCATGCGGAGGAGACTGGCTGCGTGGTTTCCATGTGAACACCGTCTGAGTGGGACATGAAGCTTCACTGACCCCCAGTGTGCGTAAGTGCCTTTGCTCTGCGTTTCATGGTGATCATTCACACACGTGCAGACTTAAAGACGTAGATTTATGTGTAGATGGCATCAGCCAGACCCCATCGTTTATGTGGAAGTTTATGGGGGCGGGTCGTCGCGGCTGATTTGACCCCCACCAATGTTGAACGCAAACCTACACTCTTGTGCAGACTTACCATGTTAGTTTCCTCTTCTTTAAGGCAGTCTTGCTCCTAAAATTAAAAATGAAAGATTTTGATGATAAGCGGCACAGAGTTAAGGTTAACAACACAGCCAGTTCATTTGCATAGAGAAATAAAGCATTTTGGTCATGTGGTTCTGTAAACACAGAACTGTAGTATTCTTTATGCTATTAGACATATTCCTACTTAACAATCACTTAAGAATAACACAGTATTATATATGACGGAGGCAAAAAATATAATTACAGGAAACTGCAAGGGGAAAGATTTCCGATGATATTTAGTCCAAAGTTATTCTGTGCTCAAGACGACTGAGAAACCCAGGGATGTCATAAACGGCAATCAAACTACGTCCGATCCACATGACTACAGCCAGCCAATCAAAGCACTAGACATGTTAAACCCTAAGCCAATAAGCAAGGGAAGGATGTAATTGAGCCACCTACTGTACCAGGCCCTCAGCAGCCAGCCACTACACCTGAGAGCTTCAGGAATGGTCTGAAAGTTGCACTGCAATGCTTCACATACATGCAAGCAGCATTTTGGGATTGAAGCAAAAGCACTTCCATTGTTAGTGCTGTGCCACTAGCCACTACTGTGTCAGTGAATGTTTGATTGCACCATCAATATTCACTCAAAATTCTATGCGGATGTAAGCAGTTAGAGCCTCTAGTGCAGAATGATTTGGTCGCAGGATTTAAGCGCAACATAGATTCTCACTGAGATAATGTGGAAGCAAGAATGTGGTGTCAACTAAAGACTCCAAGTCATATATGTGTCCCGTTATGCCTCCAGGAATCTGGGAGTGGCCCCGCCCCCTTACCGGAGCGAGGCCCCGCCCACTCCCAGTGTGTCCGCCAGCGTGCAAACAGGGCCGTGCTTCCGTGCGATTGCCAAGGGCACGCTGTAGCCTAGCAGTCGGCCGTCAAGGGCTACTTACCATGGATTAATATAAAAAGCCAAAAGATAATCAGTCCAAAGGCAGGATGGCAGGAGAGTTAGGAAGGCGAAAAGGGTCCTTCGCCTGAGGAGTTCAAAGATGGGGGTAAAGGTAGGGACAAGAGATGGTGCTCGGTTAGTACGGTGGATGTCAGAGAGAGAGAGAGAGAGCACCAGAGTCCTCCGTTAGCGTCTCATTAGCTGTTAATTCGTCATGCAGCCGCAGCCTCGTCTCAGCCCGCACACACAGCATCGGAGTAGCTCGTCGCCGCAACAGAGGCTCCACGGGCACCGACGGCTGATCCATAACGAGCGTCGCTTGAGGAGCAGCCTAATTACGCTTCAGTCGCATCTACCTCCCGTGTCTGTAACCATCCAGCTGGGCATACATGGATAAATATCATATATCACTTATCAGTAAATTCGCAGATAGTGTTTGTAACGTATTACAGTGACGGTAGATAAAGCACATTTACCGTTCACCTGAGGCTGAATGAGGTACGAGGGAAATGCATTAAATCACAACAATGCATTTTCTTAAGATTATTTTATATGCATTAAATCAGCTGAATTAGCATGAAATTCACCATGCAGGTCAACTGGGAAACAGCTGAAGTTAATTTCCAGGAAAGACGGATCCCTTGCATATTTTGTTTTTCTTTCAGCAGTAATAAAGCCAGAGAAATTTAACATATCAAAAAAGTATGTCGTTATTCATTAGATGATTTTTTTGGTCCAAAAATTGCAGCATTTGGCTTTAAAACTCATTTTTCTTTTCATCCCAGAGGACCCAGATATATATATAATTATATTACCTTTATTTTTATATAATTATATTGAACATATTGTTTTAGTGATCTGAATATCACAGGTGTTTTTGTTTTTTATTTTTACAGGAAGTGTGTGCAAAGTGTATTCTGGGCATATACAATACCACCTGCTCTGGGCAATATTTTCTAATGGAACTGAATGGCCAATTTCACTCTCTCCAAATTGTACTGTGTCAGACCTAAATTTGTGGCACAATGTTTTTTTTTAGCATTTAAATATCATGTAAATATCCTCACACTTTTTGTTTTGGCCTTTAGATACTCAAAAAATGGGAATTAACAAAAATTAAAAACATGATCTCCATGAAAAGAATAAATGTTAAAACTGAAATTCATGGCTTATTTCAATTTTTAGAATGAATATTTCAGCAAAATCATGAGAACTGGCATTATGTACCTTTGGTAACACTTTCCTTAAGGTCCTGTTTTCAGTGATTTATATACACATTCATAGTGCATTATAATTCATTCATAATGCATTATAAACATGGCTATAAATATTCATAAAAAGGCATAACACATTATAGCCATGCTTATATGCATTATGACTCTTATGAAGCTTTCATCTATAATATACTATAGATACCTTCATAATGTAGTACAGCGCATCCTTAATGCTTATACCTACCATTGTAATGTATTATAAAAGTATCCATAGTGCATTATACATGAGAGATTCTTAAGGCAATTATAATGCATAATAAATATGACTATAACGTGTTCTTCCTTTTGATAAATATTTATAGCCATGTGTATAATGCTTTATGAATGCATTATAATGTGTTATGAATATGTTTAAAAATGACTAAAAACAAGACCTTAAATAAAGTGTTACAGTACCTTCTTCTTCATTCACACCTTTCAGTGGACAAATGAAAAATCCATAGAATTAAATAACCACACTGAAAAGACCAAACAGCAAAGTGTCAAGATTTCATTCTGCCTTAAGAGGATCAGATTGCTTGGGGTGGGACCTTGTATGTATGTTTTATCTGGTTGCTTTAGGACATGCTTAAGCAGTATGTAAGCAAAGCATTACACAGACAAATCCCTCATCTTGCTCTAATCTTCCATAAAATTTCACTCTCCACATTTCAGAAGCTATGGCCAGCTACTGTATTAGATACCACAGAGTGCCGTTTTATTTTCTTTTAAGGGGCTGAGCACAGGAGCTGAGATAAACTGGTGAGGGTGGAAAATCTACTTCCCAAAATAATCCATCAAGTACACGCAGGCTTTAAGGTGAGGCATCTTGTCCTAAAACCAGGTTGGGTCGGAGCCTTCTTCTCTGACAGACGTTCTGAGAGGAGGGTGTGTAAGAGTAATGGGGTCCTACCAGTTGTAGGGTAGCTTCCCGTCTCGCTCAAAGGAGGCAAAGTTGACGAATGTCCCAGCCCCGCACTCTCTGAAAGAACAAACAGATGTCCATTACGACAGTCCCTCGGGGGACTTCACTGTCTCTGATTACCTACCTCCAGTATGGGGGGTCCCACAGATCTGCCCTAATTTTCTGTTTGCCGAATCTTACATATACCTTCTGTTTAATGATCCAATCTGCATTTCCCCCTTTGTCTCATAGGGTAAAGAATATGCAGGTGACACAGAAAAGGCCAAGCAAATGTCAAAAACTTACACCTGCATTTTCTCGCTCAGTCCATACTAATTATGTTTCATGATGCTGGAAGGGACGTTTGAACTACAATCACATGGCAATTACAGGCGGCAAGAGATTTTCGATGGGAATGATCTTACCTGGACATCTGTATGTGCTTCTTGCGGAGCACGATGAGGATGAAGAGGAGCAGGCTGATGAGGAGGACGCTGAGGACGGCAAGTGCAGATATGGCTGCTACACTGGGGTTCAGCTCCCTGGCTGGAATGAGATGGGATGTGTGTGACAGAGGAGCAAGACACCATGACCCTAAGTGGGGAAGGGAGGCATTCATTAAAGATGGGGTGTTTCTGAATACCAAGAACGCAAAGATTGCGCTCGTGGTCTTGGCAAGACTGGTCTCGATAACTGACCTCCCAAGAACGAACCTGGACCGCAATGAATCATGGGATTGGTCCAATTCAGCGAGGATGCATCCAATGAATCCTTGATATTTGGGGAGGAGCAAGAACAACATCTGGGGATTTTTATCATCCCCTGTACATCTGTTCTTGAGTATTGGTTTTCGGCAATGGAAAATGAGGTAAATGGGGTACACGACAACACAAGTACGGTCAAGTACGCATATTGAGACACACCCCTGCAGAAAGCCTCTCAGTACAGGGCCTAAAAAAAACCATGGCAGACACCAAATGGGGCCAGTTAGTTTGAGAAAATAGTGAGAAACATATTACTGTCATTATGACCTACAACAGCCAGTATATTTCATGAGTAAAACTAATGTGACAGAAAGCTGCAGCCCCCCAGGGTGCCTCATTCACACTTAGGTCCCACACGCCACAGATGCGCAGAGGAGCTGTCATCGAGTGTTTCTTCTGTGTACCCCTGCATAGCATTTTCAAAGGGGAGGGGGAAGCGACTGACCTTGGGTGGAGATGGCCACATAAGCCGGCTCACTGGGAGTGCTGTAGCTGTAGCTGGTGACGCTGCAGTTGTAGGTGGTGGCAGGCAGGAGGTTGGAGACTGTTGCCACATGGGAGTGGACAGTTTGGGCTTCCCTCTCCCCCTGGTCAACGTGGGACAAACGGTAAGCAGACCCATCTGTATGGCTCACAAGACCACAATCATCACTAAAGCCCAGTGAAGCAGTAACCGGGAATGAGAGGTCCCAGTAAATCAGATACCAAAAGGGTAAGAGAACTCCAGTAAGACAGGCCCACAGTTTAACGCAACCACCAGTAATACACAATCCCATCATGATAGCAGCGCTCAGTAGAAATTCACATAGAGAGCATTTATACCAACCAAAACTTCAATTCCAAAGTCAGGCCAGTATCTACTAAAGCAAAGGAGATGTCTAGGAAATTGAAGAATATTTCAAGAAAAACCAGAGATGGCTAGAAAAGTCAAGGCAATATCAAGGAAAACAAAGGTGATGTCTAGGAAAAGCAGTGAAGATGTGTAGGACAGCCAAAGAGATGTGTACAAAAACCAAGGAGATGTGCAGGAAACTCAGAGGGACACCTTAAGCTAGGACAGACTTGCCTGGCTACAGCCTTTTTCAATATGTTACCCTAGTAAATCACTTAAGCTTAAGCATGTTAAGGTGCTGTTCAGCCATTTTGATAAAAACACTAGAAGCATGCAGCATGGCCCTCTCATTAAGGATTATAAATCTCCTCTCTTCCCTGATCCACCATTACTGTTTACAGATCTGGCCCTTGGCCAAGAATTGATTCATTCACATCATTAAGTGTACCCTCAGAACCTTACTGCTCCTTGCTCCAAAACGTTTTTCTAGTTTAAAGACATTAGCTGAAGCAATTGTGGTTTTACAACTGAAATATTGATGTAATATGCAAAAATGTATATATATACACACACACACACAAAGATTGATACCAGCTGGCTAAACTACAAAATCTGTTAGCGCACAACCTTTAGCCGTTCTGCTTGACTAAGAAATCAGCACATTTATTATTAAACTGTGGGTGTTAGGATGCTGTGTTTGTGACCAGGAAGTTGCCGCTTCACAGTGGGGCACCTGAGCAATGCTTGTAAACCTCAAATCGTAACAGGGGCCGTCTGACTCTGATTTCTCAAAAATAAAGTCACTTTGAATAAAACTGTCTGATAAATAAATTCATCTGAGGTTTCTAGATTCCAGGATGCATGTACCCTATGTATATGAAGATATACCACCACCAATAAATGAAAAATCTATGCTATGTATCCACCTCCAGTGATCCATGTACAACAGTAAAATCCCTTGCCCTTGAAATCCTGTATGCCAGTGTGTCATGTTGGAGGCTCACTTTCGTGCTCCTACTGAGGCCCACTTGCTTGCAGGAAACCCGGTAGAAATCCACGATTCCTTCCTCAACCCAGAGCAGAGACACCGAAGTGTGTGTCGTGTTCACAGCATAGAGAGACTTTGGACGAGCCGGTTCTGTGAAATATCACAAATTAAAGAACAAACTATATATGTATTTTCATTGGTCTTGCTATTATGCAAATGCTTTGTAAATATTAGTATTCATTATACGCCCAGGTTTCATTCCAGAAGTGAGGACGTAAGTCAATCTCTATGTATCCCTATCATTATAGAGGAGAGGTCAAATATATTATTGATGCACCAAAACTATTTTTTAAGACCAAGTACTAGTACTGATGCATGTTTTCTGGTACTTACATATACCAATACCAATTAGGGCTGTGCAATGTCTAAAAAATAAAATTCCATATTATAACTTAAAAATATTGGGATGATAATTCTGAAATCCTCCCCCACACTGCAACATGAAGCAGGTCACTAAATTTTTTTGCTGAAAAATAAAAATCTGAAAGCCTGAACAAAGAAATATGCAGAACAGTTAGCATTATGACTTGCTACCCAGTGGTTGGTGGATGGCAGGTCATAGCAGTGCTGATTATTGGTTTTTACTTTCTGTGGAAAACAATGGATTGACAGGTTAATTATGATGTCACTGTAAAACCTCTAAAGCAGTGGTTCCCACTGTAACCATCTCTTCATGCTGCAGTTACTGTAAGCACTATAACCATCTATTCATGCTGCAGTTACTGTAAGCACTGTAACCATCTCTCCATGCTGCAGTTACTGTAAGCACTGTAACAATCTCTCTACACTACAGTTACTGTAAGCACTGTAACCATCTCTCTACACTGCATTTACTATAAGCACTCTAAACATCTCTCTACACTGCATTTCCTATAAGTACTCTAACCATCTTTCCATACTGCAGACACTGAATGCATTGTAGCCATCTCTCCACACTGCAGTGGTTCTGACCCAGTTTGATGATGTGTGGTGTGGATGTATTGTTGCTGCGCTCCGTGCATGCTGTCACAGTCAGGTTGTAGATGTCCCCAGGGGGCAGAGCCAGCGTTGCCTGCAAGACTGTGCGGGGCACCTGGAGGAGCAAGGGGGTATCAATCAGTAATAGGGGCTCCTAACACCTGGACTAAATGCAATAAGTATCAATAAGCATGATGACTGTCATAGGCGTTACAATCCTCATCAACTGGCATCTCTTAAATAATGAAACTGTATTTCTCTCTCGAGGATACAGTGCTACTGTAAATCACACTGCAAAGACTTAAACTATTATCTTGAAATGAGCTCCATTCAATCTGACACATTCCTCTAGAGAAGTCCTATTGACAAGCAGGGTTACGGGTAATCAATACATCATGTCACACAGACCACCTTTGACTATGCTTAAGTTTTGAAAATTAAGATCTTGCACATGGCCCTTTGTAAAGTACCTCCAGTGAGCTGTTGGTTTCACTGCTACCCTTGTCAACCCAGCACCCCCCAACACTCACAAAACCCTCCGCCAATGTAGGTTGAACATCACACGCTAGCTGGCTAATTGGCTGAAAATTTCAGGCCAGCCCAGGCTTCAAAATATTTGTTTGGCAGAATATTCTTTAATTAAGCATCTGCTCTGTTGTTGATTGTAAAGGGATGTCGGTATGGAAGGTAATTGGGCCTGTTAAGTGCCTTGTGTAGGAGCTTAGAGTGACAGGGGGGCAAGCAGCGAGTCTTGAGGTTGAGGTCTTGACACCCCTAGGCCTGAACTGCTTTAATTAGCCCCCTAAGGAGCACTGACAACACGATCGATGCCCAATGTTCCGCCCTCATTAGCCACCCACATCTGCTGCAGCTAGCTGAGCAGCGCTAAGCTGGCTCGTGCGTGGGAGACGGCGCGGGAAGCTCACGTTGGCAGACGCTTGTTTCCTGGCCCCTCTCATGCCCTCGGCCGACACCTGCCAGTGCAGCATGCGGGAATGGGACAGGTCAGTGAAGATGTCCCCATAGGTCCACCTGACGTGGAGCACGCTGCTGAAGTATTCCACCTGGGATATGTGGGGCGCCTCTGGGGCTAGGAGAACAACACAGGCAACACAGAGGGACACTGTCCTGATTGCGGCACTGACATGCAGTACACAGGCCGTACAGTATATACTCTATTCAAACCTTAGAATGCAAGAATGCCAGCATCTCACTGCGGTTTTCAGGCATTGTCACAATCTATCATTACTAGATTGTAATGACAGCCCTGCTCCAGATTTCTGAGCAACAGCATCATATACTCACAACATCAACTTATTCTCCACTACCAATATTAAAATAAAATGCTTGTTATGGGAGCGTTGCATCCTGCCCCCACAGGGGGCATGTGGAGTACCTGTGATGAAGCTCACAGTGGATCTGTCACAGCAGCTCCGCACTGGCTCGCCCCACGTCTCCATGGTGACGCGGAATTTGTAGTACCAGGCAGGCAGTAGGTCTGTCACCCTCTGAAAGGCACATGAAGATCAGCCTAGTCAAACCTACCTTCAGCCCTATTACCAGCCTTCTTTGTGATGTCTGCCCTCCAGAACACTGTAATCTCTCCCACAGTCATGTGCTGTCAGTCAGAATGGCAGAAGTGAAGCAGGCCGCACTAAAAGTATGAGGTGAAATGAAGGGATGTTATCGACTCTGTTCTCTTCACACCGTGGGCAATGTGATTTTACCCAACATCATGGGCCACAACTGGCAAAGACTCATAGTGAATTTTACTACAGTGATTTATGCTAAAATCCTTCTTAACTCCTGAGGTCCACTCAAATCAATCAGAGGCCTAAAGCAATTGATGTTTAATGTCTACCCTTGCAGGGATCACACAGTGTTGTCTGCTTTGAGGTCTGGTGGGACCCAGATGTACTTCCAGTGTCCAACACTTCAGATATACAATTGGTCATATGGTCACATGGAAAGTAATGAATTGTTTTTCAACAAAATGGTCACTGGTTTGAGTCTAAATCAGCTCCTGAAACCATTAAAAAAACTGTCTGACTTTACAGTAAGAATACCCATATATAGGGTTTAGAAATGTTTTATAATCATGTTATTAATTAGGTTGTACCACTCTGTAAACAATTAATTGACAAATGTAAACAAATTTAAGTGTTTTTATGAATGATTCAGTGCCATTTTTGAATGTTAAAAAACATTGTACCATGGCACCAAAAATTTGATAGTCTGTCAAGTGCAGTTCAAGCATTTAGTTTCACTACAATATTGATCGTAGCTCAAATGATGGCACTTAACAGGAGTAACCATCCAGCTGAGTTAAAGAATGAAGGGGCAGAGTGTCTCTACATAGGGAGCAGTAGCTGTTACCACAGAGGCCACCAGTGAAGAGGTGGCAGTGAGCTCATAGTAAGTGCTCCACTGCGAGGTGAGCGTGGCCGGGTTGAAGAAGAAGCTCTCCACGATGTACTTGTGGAAGGCTACATTGGTGGGACGCTGCCAGCTCAGGATGGCCTCCCAGGGACTCAGAGAATGCACAGCCAAGTTTCGGACACCCAGGGGCACTGGCAGGGAATAAAAACACAGTGTAACCAATCAGAGTCTGCTAGGGGCTGGACAATAAAATGATGGTAATCACAGTACAGAAAAAGCCCATCGAGTGTAGTTATCATGAGTCTAAAGTAAATCAAGACAAAAACACATAAAACACACAAACACATGTGGTGCATGAATATTTTAAAACCAATGCATGTATGTAATATGTAGTTGCAACAACTTTTCAATCATCTCAATTTAATTTCTTAAAATCATCACCTTGAAGAACTGTGACTGAATTGATTTTTCTCTCCACTCCTGGTGTGAGGCTGTTGTTGTCTATGCTATGCTATGTGGTGCTGCTTTATTTTTGGTGCGATATATCTAAAAATATTCTTCACTGATACAACACGCCTGCAAATTTTGAAAAAGATTAAGAAAATAGTTTTAGAGTTATACTGTTCACAATTTCAAGTTGCCCTTTCCTTATTTTGCTGCCACCTAGCACTGTTGCTTCAACATTGGGGTAATTTATCTCAAAATGAAATAAGCTTTAGATATTCATCCATATAACGATTTTGTGAAGCAGTAATGAGATTCAGCAAATACATTTTGACTTATCATATTCACAAGGTCAAATGTCATCTGCCGTCACCCTTTCCTTTGTTGCCACTATCGGGTGATATTGTCATTTTAGGGAGATTTTTTTGCAATATTTCACAATGTATCCGCAACATTTCATAAGACCCTCCAAATATATTTTGAATTATCATGCTATTAAAGTTATATGAATGCCCCATGCAGATAATACAATTTATCTGTTTCTAGCTTTCTTCAAAACTATCTTAAAAGATGATAAATGATGTGAAATTATTTATTGTATTATAAACAATGGATAAAAAAATCTCTCTTTATATTTTTTTAATGAAAAACAGCTAAATGAGGCCAAACAATGCTCCACCAAACACCTTCTTGTTACCAATAGCCTACATTCTGCACATAGCATGAGACAGGTCTATACTTGTATTATTTTCCAATCTTTCACTCTCAGATGACTGATTGCCACCAAACATCTCTACAGCAGTGAGTGCTATAAGCCATCAATCAGGATGTAATGGCTTATTGTTGGGTCCATGGGGAACTCACATGTTGAAATGATGACGGGGTCTGAGGCAGGGCCAATGAGAGGGCCATTTGTGAAGAAGACTAGAACCTGGTACTGTGCACCGGGGGTTAAGTCAGTGATGATGTCACTGGTAGTATTTTCCTGCGGAGACAAAAACATTCCTTGTCCAGGACATTTACAATGACCCAGAAACCATTAATCTCCGAAGAAGTAAAGGTTTCCAATGTGCTAAAACACTACCAATGACAGATGTGCAGGGTACCTGCTGATCCTCTGCAGCGAAGAGGATTTCTGATGATTGTGTTTGCCTGAATCCAAAAAATCCGACCGATAATTTCATACCACCCACACATGTTTTACAAAGCCAGACAAATGAACCATTGGCAACTGATGGTCATAGACTGTATTCATTGCATGGCTTGGGTACACTTTTATACACCTAAGAGTTTTCCTGAGCTGGGGTTCCTGGAAGGAACATCAGGTTTGTTAGGTTAGGTGGTGACCTGTCAGAAAACACTTTAGTTCCAAGAACTGGGATACAGAAGTGGATGGTATAGGGCATGGAAGCCATAAATAGCTGATCAGAACATTTTCTTAATCATATAGCAGAGGTCTTAAGCTCCTCTCCAGAATGTTCGAACAGGCAGTCTGTCCATCACAAGATTAACATGCTGCTGTAACTTAATAAGAGTGCAGAGGCCCAGCCTCACCTCACTGTAATAGCTTCTCTCCAGCCTCTGGCTGAGTCTCGGATTAATGTGCTGTTCTACCTGTATCAGAGTCCAGTGGTCCAGACTCACATCACTGCAGCAGCTACTCCCCAGTGCCTGATAAAGCCTTGATATAATGTGCTGATAAATCTGTATCAGAGTGTACTGATCCAGGCTCACCTCACTGTAATTGCTACTTATTAGCCTCTGGCTGAGTCTCAGTTTAATGTGCTGCTATAATTGTATCAGAGTACAGTATTCCAGGCTCACCTCATTGCAGTAGTTACTCTCCAGCCTCTGACCGAGCCTTGGTTTGGAGCAGGTAAGGGATAGTACAGACACCAGGCTTTCATTAAGGTTTGTTGAAGGCGTAGCCCAGGAAACGGCTGCCGTCTCGGAGCTCAGCATCTTCACCTTCACAGCCTGGGGTCGTTCCTTGGGCTCTTTAAACCACTCCCCACTGGAACCTGCCAAAAGAACACTGGCACTGGGAATCCTAACAAATGCTATTAAAAATAGCAAATACTGGTATCTGCAATCTGAAGCAAGCTACAGATATCAGGTCTTGTAGCTAGAAGTACCTGCATGAGATAATTCTCGTTAGCAGTGCTTAATGCAAATACTTGCAAAACTCAATGACGTCATGCAAGTTACCTATTCATTCCAGGAATATGCCAATTATATGTAGTCCACTACTCAAATAATAGTGCAACACAGGAGTACATAGTGCAGAAATTCTGTCCTCAAGTATCGGATGTCAAGTCTAAATACTCAACCAGAGGTACCAAGATTTTAGATTGTCTTTAGGCTAATATCGATAATGCATATGAAGCTTTAGCCTGCTCCCACCTAGGGCAGTATGACTGCGTTTCATTGATCATGTTGACAGCTTACAAGCCGCACATTAACAGGACAAGATCAAGTCATGAAGTGGTTAGAGTCTGGTCTCTTTTAAGGTACAGAGTGGAGCATATTTGGTGAAAACAATTACTTGGTTGATCTTGAACAGTGACCTCATCTGTCGTATCCAACATCAGCAATTGCACTGAAAGTGTAATCAACGCTAAGGTAATTTAGAAGTTTTCTAATCAAAAACCCTGAATGACCAAAGAAATCAAGAGTCTACTGAAACAAAAATATGCTGCTTATAGGGCTGATGACATCAGCCTGTAGCTTAGCTGAGGCTAATCTAAGGTGAGGCATTTGTGCAGCAAAACAGAACTACAAACTGAGGATTGAGGATACAAAAATAAACCCTGATGCTTGTGGCAGGACAATCAAGCTATCACAGATTATAAAAGAAATTATAATTTGCTTATGAGTGGCAACCACTCAATGGCAGAGGAGCTCAGCATGTTTTTTTTCATGCTTTGATAGCGGCAATAAGATAAGGAAATGCTAAAGTTGGCACTGACACCAGATCAATTCCAACCACTGGTATTGGACATTAGTGAGGTCAGAATGGTCCTACATGGTGTCAGCGCTCCAAAACTGCTGGGTCTCACAGTATCCCAGGTCAGATACTTCGGGCATATACCGATCAGCTGGCAGAAGTGCTTACTAACACTTTTAACTTCTCTTTGACCACTGCAGTGGTCCCACAGTGCCTCAAAACATACATATAGTTGTTACCATCTCTAAACAGTATATTGTGAGCTGTCAATCGTCTGATTGAGCTCATGTGATTTCTAAGTGACAGGAGCCCTAATAATTTGGAACATAATTGGATTATGCTGGATTGGGGGTCCAATGTGATATGTTTTCATGAGGCTCAAAATCTCTAGTAGCGCCCCTGTGGTTACCGCACTTTGGCACCAGGATAGCTCTTAAGAGGCGTGATTCTACTCACTTTTTAAGAAGAATTTTGATCATCCCACCACTGGCCAGGATATTCATGCTCAGCAATTTTAATGACACTACGGGTAGTACAGATGCAGGGTATGCCAAAGAATTTTGCATCTTGACTGCAGGAAGTCGGTGCAATGGAAACCTTATTTAGGTTCTTCAGGATACCACAGTGCATTGTCACTGACTGTGGACCACAACTCACATCTCAAGTGTAGAAGGCATTCTAAGATGGACTTCATTAATCCCACAAAGGGAAACTACAGGAGAATTCTATGTCCTATTGGGCTTTAACCTTAGTCCATCCTCTAGCTATCACTGTCAAACAACTGGACAGTTAGAACATCTTAATCAGGAAAAAAGTTGTTGTCCTCACATAGTACTGCTCTTCAAACCAGCTGGATCTGAGTCACTATTTTCCTTGACCATATTTTGTCCAAAATTTGCTAATTCATTAATCTTTTTACACCTAACTTCTTTCCAATGCGTTTTAGGGCTACCAGCCCCTTTTCCTATGGGAGATGAAGGTCAGTGAGATTCTAGCTATGAGTTTGGGAAAAGGCCCACTGCAACTCCAAAGAGCCACAAAAAAAAGAATAAAAGAGATTTGCTGACCACTGCTGCCATCGTACTCCCTTGCTCCATCTGGGACAATGGGTTTGGTGGCCCAACCAGGAAATTAAGCTCTGCCTTCTCTTAAAGAAGCTCAGCGCCTATATTGGTCCTTTTAAGATCAGAAAACACATGAACCCTATTACAAAACGATTTCAGTTGCTACTTTGTTATCGGATTTCGCCCACGTTCCACACCTGAAGCAAGTCTTCTACAGTCCAATGATATGTTCCTACATCACTTATACAGAAAAATTTGAAAACAGGTTAAAGGGAATTGGATTCTGGGCACCACAGGGGACAATTGTAGTACCTGGTGGATTGGAAAGGCTATGGAGGAACAATTGTGGGTCCACTCTCGTGATATGGTTAGCCCGTCCCTCACTGAGGATTCCCACCATGCTCACCCAAATCATCTTGGTCCTCGCTTCTATGGTCACACACATGGTAGGCATTCTAAAGCTTCTGGAGCTGCCCATGAAATTGGGTACTGTCATGTCTGCACAAAGTTCTACTGCCACCCAGCCATGCCCAGTCATTCCTGTTCTGTCTCCCCCAAGTACAGTGCTACTTCGGTCCTCGAACTTAATCCATTCCGGACTCCAGATCGAAGCCTAAAAAGTTCTGATCTAATTTTTCCCATAAGAAATAATGGAAAAATTAATTGGTTCCCAGCCCCCCAAATTTACACCTAATTATGTTTTTTTTTCTTTTAGCATTTAAACACAAAATGAACAGGATAAAACAAAAAGAGCATTTTTATCTTCATGGCTTGCAAAACGATAAAGATCTCATTCCAACATTACCCCTGTCCTGCCCCGATTGTCCGCTCCTTCTGTGTGCCACGCCCCCTCGTTAACCTCATGTGGGATCCCCATGTGATCAGCTGTTTCTGGTTGTTGTCATTAGTCCTCTGTATTAAGTCCGCGTTTCAGTTTGTTTCCCCAGTCCAGTCATTGGGTGCGTTGGACTTGCTTACAGGGTTGGCTTAAAGCAACGCATTCTGATCCTGACGCAATGCATTACAGTTAGATGCATTGCAAACTCTCACCCAGCTGCACAAACTGAAGCTGCCTCCGTGACCACACACCTTTGCCCTTATTGGCTAAAGAGTTTTGTTAAATTCATAACATTTGTATCCCAGGCAGTTCCGATGCGTAATCTGTTATTTCTCCCGAATGTCACGTAAAGCAGTGAGTACTGGTTTTCAGTTAATTTACTTGGTAAAATAAAGTTTAAATGAATTACATAAATGCTCTAATAGTACATGTAAGTTAGTGGTTTATTTATTGTTAGTTACTGTAATGTTGCGGTGCTTTATTTGGTTAATTGTCCAGTCTGTATAAAAAGGCATTTAAGTAAGAATTGCATGGTAGTCTGTACATGACAATAGAAACTTTGAATCCGGTCCATTGTTTATTTGTTTGTGAATAGAAAACTTTTAGGTTGTAACATTTGTAAAACTATTGCGTATCTTTTCGGTGAGAAATGACTAACAAAATAATATAAAGTAGAGTGTATTACCTGATACAGTATTTTCAATAAAATAGCATTATCACCAAGCTGCTACTGCAGCAAATGTGAGGCTGACACTGAAGCATTACCGTTTGTTTCTGCTCAGAGATGTGCCCCGTGACTCATGTTCGACTTCTGATATTCAGATCGAGTTCTAGGTCAAACTGGTTCGTTCAACTTTCAAGAAATTTGAGTTCTAGCAAGTTCGAGAACCAAGGTACCACTGTATTAGACTAATTAATCTAATCAATAAAAAAGTCTTCAAATTGAGTATTACATTTTATTTGTTAATTTTTATCCACATTTTTATGAATGCAGGGCCAATCGCTGGAGCAGGTTGCTGGTCTTCAAATTTCAGTTATTGAAGTTAAACTTTTGGCTTCTGCAGCTAAGTAGGCCATATGCTACTAAAGCATGCTAAATTGTGGTTTCCTAAACATGTGAGGAGCAGAACTGTCATAAAAACACATGTTGATGTCTGGATATGCCATACTTTTTCTAACCCTAACCCTAG
>JAABNY020000001.1:28866257-28879655 GCA_015164015.2 Brevimyrus niger
AAAAAACACCAAATTATTTAGGGGGGCTTAAGAATATTTTAGGGAGGCTTCAGCACCCCTAAAATAGGCCTAACGACACCACTGTTAAGTTATGAGCCTCTTTTGTACTATATTTCTATCTGCTATGCTACCTACTCTTGTTATGAAATTTTCTTTTCTTTGAATTAGAACCACCCATAGAGCACAAGTTAATCAGTTAATGCAGCTTCTCTGTATGAAAAAACAGCTTGTTTTCAATGGCTAATTAACTAAATTGGGGTACTTTAAGGAAGCTTTCCCAAACGGGCGCTTGACCTTTGTATCCTCAAAAGCTTGACACGTTACCAATAGAAGCGGTGTAAGAACTTACATTTCACACGCTGAAGTCCATCAGCATAAAAGCATTTATAAAAGTGAAACACATCCAAATGATGGAAAATAATGACCCATGAGGATAAATATTATACACCAGTGTTTCCCATTCCAGTCCATTTTTCAAATGTGGACTGTCTGGCAGGGAGCTGGGAGGCAGCAAAAACGTGGACCGTCAGTGGGTCCCCAAGGACCGGGTTGGGAAACACTGCTATAAACAATGAATGGGGCACTGACTTGTGGTAACCTGTGGCTATTGTGAGAATGTCTGAACTGCTCCTCATCCTACAGAAGGTCACAGCACTCCAGCTGGGTGTTGTTTGTTTATTTGCTCCATTTCTTGATGTCAGATGGATGGAAAAAACTGAAAGGCTGCAGTAATGTGCTCTCTCTGGACTGGGGACATGACCTTGACATGCACTGCTGTAGGTGGGCCTTTTTACACTGGCAGATAGGAAGCACATTTAATCCTGCCACAGTGTTGTTTGCCCTTAACATTTAGCCTAGTCCTTTGTCCATTACCAAACCAAGCATATTTCCAAAGCAGTACTTGCATATTTTTGGTGATGCTGAATGTGGAGTAAATGAGAGATTTCACTTTAGAACTTTAGGGTCACTTCTAGTTCCTTGGCAGAGAGCCAATAGCTTGGATCTGACACCCACTCGTTGACTTGTTCCAAAGCCAAGAAGGGCTTGGGGGGGGGGGGGTCATAGAACTGTTATATGATTGTGGTGGAAGACATCCCAGACAGAGGGCCTACTAGGGTCTCCAGTCCTGTGCATAATAATTTCACTTTCAGCAGTTACCTAAGTACATAGAGTGGTGTTTAATTCCTTTAGCAAACTACGGTCACATTATGACCCTTACTGTTCAGTTTATAAGGCCTGTTGCAATTCATATGAGCTGTAAATTGACCTGAATATATATTTAGTTACAGATCATGAACAAATGAAAGAAAATTCAAGACCTGCCCTGCAAGTTCTTTACCATTTCTATAAAAACATCAATAAGAGGTCCTCTTGGTGCCAGATTTTTATGGTTGAACACCTTAATGACTTGGGGATAATTTTCTTAAGACACTACAATAAATTACTTATCAATAATATTTGTAATATTTGAGTCTACGTTTGCTTGTTTTTTTATAGATTAGTTATGGTGAGTTCAGCTGTTTAGAAGGTAATTTAATCACTGATGTTTCTAAATGAATATTTTAGCGTTGTGTTTATATTGCCTGCTCATGAGGGAGGCACAGAATTATCAATAAGAAATACAAAAATTTACATTCTTATTATCCACTAAATGGAAATATCAGTGATTAGAAACACAATGCAGGGAAGGGCTACTTGAGTATTGTGGTGTTGTCTTCACTAGCATGTAAATACCAAGATAAAAACTTTGTTAATGGTGGTGGGGTGGGGGTACACATTGAAAAACATAAGAAGGAAGTTTCCACCATAGCTGCCCCCCTCGTCCTCAGCTCTATAGTACAAGTAGGTGAAAGAAATTATTGAATGAATGAATTGAATAATGAATAAATGAATGGTACATTTATATAGTGCTTTTCATGACTCACAAACCGCTTTACTAAACCAGTAGGGAGCCATTTAAACCACCACCACTGCATAGCCCCCAATTGGATGATGTGAGGGCAGCCATTCTGTGCCAGTACACTCACCACACAGTCGCTCAGGTGGTGAAGGGGCAGGAGAGAATTCACCAGTTAGATATAGGGGATGATTAGAATGCCAGATTTGAAAGGGGCACAGTTAGCAGCTTTAGCCAGGGCATCAGGCCAAACTCTTTCGAAAAATGCCCAGGGATCTTTTATGATCTCAGAGAATTAAGACCTCAGTTTTATGTCTCATTCATAGGGTGGTGCCATTTTTACAGCACAGTGTCCTCATCACCATACTGAGGCATTGGGATCCACACACACCCCTTTTCCACTGCAAAGGTGCCGGTGCCGAACTAGTGCCATGTTTTCTCCACAGAAAAGTGGCACCTGTGCCACAAAATTGGCTCCGAACCGGCACCAAACCTTTGCTGGTTTGGATGAAGCGCCCGTGTCATCATGAGAGGTGGGCGGAGTAACCGAGGCAATGCAAAATAAATGTTGGAAAATAGGCGTGGTTTGTGACGTGGCGCAGTGTTATCACCCGGTTCCCACTGGCCTCTCAAATTCTTGGAAATGCAGGCACCAGCCGAGCACCAGCCCCAGTGCCAGCACTGGCACCACTGGAGTGGAAAAGGGGCCACGGACCACAGGATGGGCTCCTCTTTTTGCCACAGTATCCCAGTCACTGTACTGGGGCATTGGGATCCACTCAGACCACAGGATGGCTTCTCTTCTTGGTCATACCATCACCTCTAAAAAGTACCCAATGCTACGTTTGGTTGGAACAAGAAGCCCTGACCGTGGAGCTGAATGTACTGATGTAAGGTATAATTATTTATCAACTGACAGATTTCCTGGTGCCAGGGGTTGCTGACAACTCGTCGTGTCTGCATGCAGACATCCACCAGGGGAATCGTAGGTTCTGTGACTCGGCCCAACCTGCCCACAACCTCGGCTGTAGAGCCTGCCAGCCATGGCAAAGAGCGCAGAGATCAAGCTGGCTGTTTTTGGCAGAGCCGGTGTCGGGAAATCAGGTAAGCGCAGCGGACAGAGACCCTTCCGTTTTCCTTGTGGGCATGATTTCCACATGTCAAGTTGCACTAAGTTGTATTAGCAATTTCTTTCCTTTCCTTAGCAATTCCTTTCCTTTTCATTTTCTGTTTTTTTTTTATTAATCCTCTCTGTGAAACACGCACATTTCATTCCCTTTGGAACATCTTTTAACTCCGTCAACGGTTATTGCGATGAGTCATCCACAGCATGGAACTCAGATTCAGAAAATCACTCTCTTTGTTGGTTTTCCGGATTTTCTTTTGGATACATTCCTGTTCTGTGTTTCATGTGGGTCTGTGAAGGGCCCAGTGGTCTCAATGTGTCCTTAACCCCCTTATATATAATTTATCACCCAATGATAACTGCATAACTAATGATACCCTCCATCACCAACATTTATGTCCATGAAGTACATTCATCTGTGTGAGACATGAAGGCATGTTTAACACAACCATTGTGGACAAATTGAATCTGTGTTAATTTGAAAACCGTATACATCACGTGATGTAAAACACTTATCAAAATGGCTGCAGGACAATGGGAATTTCTGTGTTTTTTTAAGTTTTTTTTTCTATTGTATGAATACTATAATTTAATATTTCACTTTGTGTTTGAGACTGAATGTCACTGTAACTGTCATGGAGCGGGTTCTTCATATGTTCCTGCATATTTGTGCATGCATGGTGTTTTAATACAAATTCAGTGGTGAGGACAGGCACATTAAGGGGAAATTCAAAGCAGCCTTGCTGAAAAGTTATGCAAACCCATAACACCAGCAAAAGAAAATCTCTGGTGCCACTCCACTCCTTCTTGGAAGACTTCTGGTCATTTTACCATCCATCCATCCATCCATCACCTAACTGTCCTGGTCATAGTCACTGGGGGGGGGGGGGTCCTGGAATATGTGCCTCCCAGTGCAGAGTTATGCCCAGAGTACCAGATCATGTGGCCATTTACCTTTAAATTAATCATTTAATTTATTTGACTCTTGTTGAAATGGCTTTATTGTCTTTTTTATCCTTTAATGTTTTAGCAAATAGTAACTGCATTGCATGCCGCGTTTTCTGCATGCTGCTCTGGAATTGTAATTAAAATTTCTGTGCATGCAGGCTGCAGGAAGTGCACATTTCATTCCTAATCCTTAAACTCGGAACACATTTCCTTATATCCTTAAATAAACCCCTCCATTGCATTATGTCCCACAAAATCCTAATTTCTTGCTGAAATCTGCCAATATGAGAACGGTAAGTAATAAAATGGATTATTTCAAGAAAGGGTTTGATTTTTTTCCCCCTCATTTAAAAACAACTTGACACATTAATCTATTGAGAATGGGTTTGGAATGTAAACAGCAGCTTACCTTTTAAACCTTTTATTTGTATAAAAAAATGGAAATCACATATAAAAAATAAAATTACCCATAAATACTATGTGGAACAGAAACTACCTCTTGTAATCTTAATTAGAAACCAGACACTAGATTATATAATGAATATAGTGGTCTGGCAATACGTTTGCATACAATGCAGCTAAACCATTGTAACACTGAGTTTAAAAATAATGGCCCACATACGTGATAAATTCTGTGTAATAGTGCATGTAGGCTTTCCGCTGGAGCTTATGTATGCACACCTGCCTACATAGATCAAACAAAATCCTGCACTGTCCCTACAGCTCACCATAAAGTGATGAGTCATCTTGTGACTCACAAAGAATTAAAGCCCTCATTCATATCTGCACTAGTTAAAAAAACTCTGAAAGCTAGGCAGGCGGCTATGGAGTAATAAAATCAAAAATGGGTCCTTTATGTTTTATGCCTATTATGGGAACCTAATTCGTCACTAATTGAATCAAAACCCAAAATAACTTCTATCTAAGGATGCTACATGATAAAAGTGCTTTAAAGGAATTCTCAGAAATGTTACTGGCCACTTTCACACCCACAGAATAAGGCTCTTAAAGCTGTATCTTCAGACTGAATGAAGATGGCTTGCTGTACTGTAGGTGCATGGGATGAGAGGTACAAAGCTATGTTGTAGACCAGTGGTGTGCAACCAGTTCTATGGAAGGCCGATGACAGTGCAGGTTTGTGGGCTGACCTCTCAATCAGACAAATGGCGTGATTGTGGAAGCAGTGGTTCTCAGCTCCAGTCCCGGTGACCCACTGTTACTGCCTGATTGAGAGGCCATTCCAAAAACCTGCACCCACACTGGCTCTCCATGGGACCAGATCCCACCCCTGCTGTAGACAGATGCACAATCAAAGGACCTTCTGTTGACGGAGATGTACCTAGGGATAACCACACACACTGAATACATCTGACTCTATAATGATGCACGCACGGGTCACATATGTGCTCTACTGTGATTACTACTCTCAGTCTCAATTTAAGGCACCTGTACTATACGGAAGTATATCTGTATAACAGACAAAAAGCCTCTGATGAATACGATTTTGATTAATGTCACTTGCCAGTAATCATAGTAATCATCATTCTGAACAGAATAAAGTGTACTATTATGGTGTCCCAGGAAAATAGGTTGAATTTATCAGTAATACCTGAAAAAGTAATTTGCATTTTACTTTATTTTTTCACTTTAATGTACTAGCAATGAGCAATCAGATGCTTTTAAGGGTAAAGGGGTTCAGTTCTGATTGGTGACTGGATCTCAGCCTTGAGAACAAGGTGAATGTCTTTTTATTGCATCAACCTCAGAGAATTGGTCATAAATAATGGAAAAAAGTTCAGGCAGTTCATTTTTTATGTCAGCCTGACACACGGCAAGGGGCTTTATATACTCAAATATACCATAGTATTATAGTATTAAACAAACTGTCCTTTGTTTTTTATTATTTTCAATTTTTTATTGTTTTTCCTCCTCAGTGATGGTCAGTTGAGATCATTTGCGAAACGTTTTAACAAGTTAAACTACACAAACTGGTAATGAAATTAAAATTGGTTACAAAGAATACGTTTACTCTGTTGCTCCAAGAGCAACGCTTTGTTTTAAGGTTGAGCCCATTGATTAATTAACCTACTTTCATTAAATACAGAGTCTCATGACAGTGGGGCATGATGCTGGCAGAAAAAGAGGTGATGATCCATGGGTAACTCCAAGACAACAAAAGGGTTTGTTAAAGGAATAGAACAACATAAGGAATAGGACTTGTAACACAGTAACATGGCAAGAAAGACCGACTAACCGAGAGTGAGAGCAGGCAATTAATTGTACGCAAAGAATCAGAGCAAACAAAGTACAGGTGTAACTTGTAATCAACTCTACCGATCAAAGGGGACACAGATTAACTAGAATCAACAGGGGTGGATTGAAATAATCTAATCACGAAACAAGGTATCTCCAACAAAGACTGAACACTAAAAGCTAACAACACTAGGAATAACTAAGAACCAGAGAACATACAAACAATAAAACAAGACCCAAGTATAAACTATAAAAGATACAAGGGAAAACCAAAGGCTAATGATAGACTAAAAGCCAAAAATAATCAAAGGGTGTCGTAGGCCAAAAGCCAGGCTACACTACACTACAGACCCTGAAGGAGAGGAGATCAAATGTTTAAAGGTCACTTTGAGAGCTGTAGTGGACATGCTACATCAGGGGAAATGTTGAGGATAAAACTAGAAAGGCCCACACAAAATTATTATTAAATGTGCAGGATGATTCACATTCCTGAGTGCTGAACAGATCGCAAGGTGTGATTTACATCGTCATTATAATTATTACGCAGATGCCCAGAAAAACCTATTCATGAATTATTACAGATTAGCATTTTTTATCATCAGAATTTTGAGAAATCGTTTCAGTACATAATTATTTGGACTCCGACTGAAAGCTGATTTTAACATAAACAGGCGGTGTGACTATTTTATTCTGTTTTGAAGTGCATTTATCATATCATTTTATTATTATCATTACATCATTTACACCATTTCTCACTTTTTACAAATATATGTAATTCTGCTTTATATAAATACATAATAAATCACACTAGATAAATAAGAAAAAGACAGATAGAATACTATTCATACGATGGATTTTACGAACGTGAGGTACCTGCCTGAAATTTCAAAGGTCATTTGTTGCTGTTTTTTTTTTTTGTAAAGTGAGCTTTTTAGGCCAAAGTATTTGCAATTCATCCATTCGTACAGGAAACCAGTTTTCTTCTTGCAAATGGAGTCCATCTGTTTCTGGCTCAATGAATACAGGAATAACATATTTTTAGGTCACATGAGTGCTTAAAACTTGATTTTAAATGTACACACACATTCATAATCAAAGGGTATAGAAGGGAATCTCATATAATTATATTTGGAAAACTGTCACCAGTGGAAAGGAATTTGGATGTTGAAGCAAAATCTCTGTTTATGATGGTATGTCTAAATCTGCTGGAAGTAGTTTTGTTTATTCGTAGTGCAGAGTGTACCAATATTTAATCAGAGGGGGTATGCATGCTTTGGCTTGAGTTCTTTTCCCCCTCGATTTTCCTGTGTGTCAGCTATCAGATGGGGCTGGCCTGAAAGCTGACAGTCATATAAATCCTGAAGCTTCTTCACTCTATGTGGCAGGCTGGATTAACAGGTTGGACGGCACAGGCCATAAACCCTGCCGAGGAAGGCTGTAAATCAATGCCCATCTTTACTGTCGCTAATGTCCAGCTTCACAAACAAGCAGACATTAACTGGAATTAACTGGAATTTCAGCCATTCTGCAATGCTGCCGTTTTTTTTATCCTTATGCATGTCTGTTTGAAATATAAGAAAACTGGCCAACATATGAAACGCAGAGATTAACCCTGAAACAAACATGGCCATGTTCCAGATAAAAGCATTCAGCAAAATGCAATGTGATAAAACTGTTAATCATAACTTAGTGTCACGGTTCAGAAGGGATGGAGGCGAAGGCAGGTGTCAAGCAAAAAAGGGGCTTTATTCTAACAAAAACACAATACAAAAGGCAAAAGGAAACAGACCGCGAGGGGTCATAATAAGGCAATGCGAGCAGGAGAGAAACACAGAGGTACAGGGTAAACAGAGGGGTAGCACTGACAGGCAGCAGGATCACACATGTAGCAATACAATGACCAAACCGGGGAGCTCAGCAAGAGGCGGCACTATATACACCACAGATGAGGGAGCAAACGAGAGGCACCTTGGATCATCCACGCGAGGGCTGAAACGAAAGGTGGGGTTATGAGGAACAGTTAAATGAGGAACAGGTGAGGCTCATTAATGCCACATCACAAGGGACATGGGGGAAAGAGGCATGTGGGGCATGGCATTCAGTATGATGAAACCATAAATTAGGACCCACATGGGAGCCATAAGGACAACAGAGCCTCTCCAATGTTGAAGAAGTTACAATCCTTCCGTAAAGAAACAAGTTGTAGGGCATATATGGGGAAGACAGGTTATACTAGAGTTATTTATACAAATATAGTAAAATATGAAATACAGGCTTACACACTAAAGCTTTCTTGTAAGTGTGGGCTATCAGATGGTGAGGTTATAGAAAACATTTCTGTAAATTATGCGATCATGAGCTATTGTTTATGGTCAAGGTGGGCTCCAGTGTTTGTGTTCCAGGGGTCAGATCTGGATCAGGGACCCCGGTAGGTGGACCTTTGGTAGGTGGTCCTGGTTGAGAAGTTCCATATCTGTCTCCGAGTCTGTACGCTGGCATTCGAGTTCCGTGGGGAAGAAAAACGAATACGAAACCTGGAAAAAATCCTCAAAAAGTCGTTAAAGGGAACCGGACCCACGATGACACAGAAAAACTTAAGTAGGAACAAAGATAAAAATATCATGTTCCATGCTAAACAGAGTGCAGGGTCTTGGATCCAGTGCCCTCTCTAAAACCTGGTAATTACTCACAGTAACATTCCAAAAATATGCAAGATTTTATTCGTTGTGACATTTGGGAAATTGAAATTCTAAATAGGCAATATAATTCCTGATTGGATTTGATGCATTTCACTTTCTCAGTTTAATCTTTCGCAAAACATATTCATTATGTTGTGAATGAAGACAGTCGTAGTAAAACTGTAGCAATAATAAGTAAAAAGTAAAGTAGAGAGCTGTGCTGTAATAGAGGTGCAATTTTCCTCATTCAATGGCTGGGTGCGGTGTCTAGGGAGATCTGCATGTTGACAGTACTGTCCATCAGCCAAAATAACAAAGACAGCACCTGTTTTTTCAAAATGATGTGAAATCCCATCAGAATTACAAAGATTTGAACCCATTTAAAAGTCACATTCACGTCTGTGTGTTTTAAATTCCCAACGTTTCCACTGGTAGACGAAACCATGAGAGGAAGTAAAGGATTAACTATTTCAAGTGTGTGAGTCACCAGCCATGAAGACCTATGTTCTGCTTCACTGAAAAAGTACTTCTGACAAAGTGGCCTGCATACATAATTTAACAACTGCATGATTGTCATACTTCCTTAAGATGTGCTTCAATGGAAAGGTCTTCGGAGTAGCAGAATGTGTTACTGCAAAAATCTAATTCTTGTGCCTTTAATGGTTATTTGGTGTAGGGTTTAAGGTACAAGGAAAGTATGACTGAATTTATTCATCAAGATGGATAGATGAAAGAACAGTATGATGGGATATGAGTATCATCAGACTGCTGGGAAATGTGTGTATGGGGGGGGGGGAGTTGCAGCTGTACATATTAAGCAATAGCAGGTTTACTCTGCTGGGGAGTTGGGAGCAGTCCTGTATGATACTGGTTTCTTGTCCTCTGGAACACCTGATTCAACTAATCGTGATCTTGAAAATGAGAGCATTAGCTGAACCAATCCATCTGCTGCTGGAAGAAAACCGATATACTTGTACGGAATCAGCAGAGGGACCTTTGGGTGATATGTGGACACTGCAGCCTTACAGGATGCTGAAAATATTTAAAGTGTTTTTGCAGCTCTGAGCATTAAAAATGTGCTCGTTAAAGATGTTGAAACTCAAATCAGAGGAATATTCTTGTAGAGCACATGAATTGAAATCTTTAATACAAAAACCATACCCCATAATCAACACTCATTAGGCAATGATAAGTTTGCAAACTTACCATGATGTTCTTGCTAATTATCTCCGGCACCTTTCCAAAGCGTGTGTGTGTGTGTGTGTGTGTGTGTGTGTGTGTGATTGGATACCGTCAGCATTTCCTGCATCTGCTGGGTTATCTTTTGCCTGTAATTGGAGCAGGATATGTCTAGTTTATCTCTCACCGTGCCCATGGCTGGGTCGACATCAGTATTCACCGACCTGAACCAGTCCATTGCCATAACTGGAGCCTGGCGACAGCCCTGAGAAAAGACCCTTCAGTGCCTTTATTTTCAGGCTCTCACCGCTTTCCGATCCTCCGCTGTGTTTCGTGAGCTGTCTGCTAGCTGTCCCCGGTGCATGAGTCATATTGTTCGGTTTTCTTTAACAGCCTACTTTTCTTGTCCCTGATGCTTACAAGGCTTTCACAATTTAATGTCGGCCCTATTAAACCCGTTTTACCGTATTTTA
Organism: Brevimyrus niger; assembly: GCA_015164015.2. NCBI lineage: Eukaryota > Metazoa > Chordata > Actinopteri > Osteoglossiformes > Mormyridae > Brevimyrus > Brevimyrus niger. The sequence goes on from JAABNY020000001.1 coordinate 28,876,812, forward strand.
TTCTGGCACAAACTTTTCATGGTGTCTCTGGGGTAAATGCCTCCGTTAATATTTTTCCAGGGTGAGTCTGACGAAGCTGGCAGTTGTCTCCACTTAAGATATTTTAAGGGGCTTAATTTGTGGTCCATTAATGCCTTCACATACAAGCCCACAAAAATGAGCGATTTTCTTTCTCAAATAAAATACATATGCCTTTGAAAGTATAGGTCTACAGAGAGCCAGCCAAATCTGTACATACCATGTTCTTTTTTTCCAGCAGGGTTTATTGTATATAAACAATTCATTTTTAAAGGACTTGTCCCCGTCATGAATTTAAGCTCAATCTCTCAGTCTGAAGCAGTGGTTTGATCCAGTATAATTGCATCACATAAGCCTTTAATATATTTCACACATACACTGAGTGTTAGTCATAGATTGGCCATGTTACAATGTAGTAATGAAATACTCCTTGCTTTGCCAGCCAGAGAGAGCCCTGGGGCTAATTTTCAGAAAACATATGACGTTTTCAGAAGGATTTATTATTTCTTTCTAGCATTAATCACGTTTTAACCATTAAAGATCATTCTGAAGTATGAATTGCTTTGATCAAAATTTGCAGCTGTGTAAATAAAGATTGTGTAAAACTGTGGTGTGTAATTCACTGTGGATAAAACAAAAATCTGCTAAGTGACTTTAATAAATGCGTTTTGAAGAGTAATTTACATAATAATTGTAAGTTTTCTCTGTAACTTGTCTAGAAAGCTCAACTACTGCTCCTTCAAAAAGTATTTTTTGCAGTATGGCTTTGGGAAAAGTAGAAAGGGCTTTTAGTCAGATAGATATTGGGCAATGTTGCTTTCCTGGGTGACCTAAAAGGAAGCAAGTGTAACTATTGTGACAGCAAACAATGTGTGTCCCATAACTCATGACTTTACCCCCTGAGATGTCAAGCTTTTGGCCAGGTCTATGTTAGGACAAAGGCTCTATGTTAGTATTATGGATGGTTTTACGTTAGCACTATGGCTAACCCTATGTTAGTGCTACAGGTGGCTGTACAGTAGCACGATGGCTAGCTCTATGTTGGTGCTAGAGCTAGCTCTAAATAAGTCCCAAGGCACACCACCCCTTCCCCCCCCCGGCCCAGGGCAAATTTTACAATCTAGCCCAGGTTAGTCCTTCAGAGCTCTCAAGGCGCATGCATTTCGTCCACCTTCACCTTCACATGCCACACTTAGTGTTTCTCACACTGAGAAGTAAGGGATAGTGTCCACTTAGGTGCCCCAGCCGTTTTATGAAATTAGTGCGCAGGCATACAAAGTGGAATTTTCTGCCGAGTTCTTAACTGCCCTGAGTATTACATAGGTAATAGCCACCTACCAGCAAATCATAAAGTAGCATTGGCTGTTTGCAGGTAAAATCCAAAATAAGTTACATGTGATTCCATTGCAAGCACTTTATTACATGGATGCACCCATAGATGGAGTGCAGAGAAGATGGGAGTGGAAGCCAGATCTGATGAATGCAGTAGACAGGACTCTCACGTCTTGCCCATTGACCATAGGCTGGTCTCCCTCTTTTGCTCCTAATATAATCTCACTACAAAATTTTGATGAGCCTTGAGACCCTTGGCTCTGCATCTGTGAGATCAGAGTACTGGCTCATTAGCAGAATCGACGATGCTTTAAAAATTAATCTCAGTGTGCTGTAGCTAACCTGTGAACTCGTTAAAATCCTTTATGCCTCACAGACAGACAGAAGAAGCTGCACGATCTTATCTAAATCCCTGAAGTTTTATGCAGGCATGTAGAACTGACTGAAATTTAAACTCGACAGCCACTGTTAAAGCTGCAATGGCTCGCTGTCTTTGATTCTATTGCTAATATACTTACTCTGCAGTAAGTAATCTGCTCTGCTGTCCAGATCTGGAGATCAAAAGCTTGTGGAATCCTGAGGATTCCATGTGCTGTAATCCGTCTTTTGTGGAACAAGTGAAATTCATGTAACCTTATGTTGACATGGGCATATAAACTAAATACTGACTTGTGTTTTGTTTAGTAAACCCTAAAAGTACCTTACCTACCCATCTTCTTACTTGTTTCTGCTAGCTGTAATCAGCTACACCCTGTCCCAGACATATCCCAGTGCATATACTTTTGTCTCCACAGGTAATTTAGAGCTGCTAATTAGACCAACGACATGTGACCTAAGTACCTAAAGGAAAGTCATGCTGTATGAACAGAACATGCACAACAGAACAGAACAAACTTCACACAGACACAAAATGATGGCAGTAATCAAACTCACAACCCTTAAGGTATGACACAGCAATAGTACCCACTGAGTGACATTGCTGCCTCCACTTGCCTTTCTTGTGCATTCTTTTTTTTTTTAATTGTGAATGGTGTTAGACTGGCTACTGACCCAAAAGGACCCTGCCTAAGGAGCAGCACAGCCCTGCTCACAAAAACACTCGTGCAAAATTACTTGATGGACGGAGAAATCATTTCATAGAAAGGAGAAGCAGGAGGGTGCCTTCGATGGGCTTGAATCATTGAGAGAATATCTTCCCGTTTACGTATTAACCACTCCTAGAGGGAATAAAACCGTTTTAATATCCCTGGAGATCCACCCAACAAAAACAAGATTCAGCTTCCACGCAGTTGGTTATGTGACAGCTATGATGATATACAGGGTAAATCTCATTGCATGTTATGGATTAAGTTATTTCTGTTTTATGTGATTTTAAGAGCATGAGAGATTTTAATAAAAAGAAATGGGAAGACACATGCTTGTCGGGGGGGGGGGGGGGGGGTTGTGACCTGGGCAGTCCTGAGGGGGGCGCCTCTGTTCCTATGTGTAAGAGAC
>JAABNY020000001.1:28885042-28904441 GCA_015164015.2 Brevimyrus niger
TCTGAGCCTCCTCAGGCCTAGCAGTGGCATCACTCTGAGCCTCCGCAGGCCCAGCAGCGGCATCACTCTGAGCCTCCTCAGGCCTAGCAGTGGCATCACTCTGAGCCTCCGCAGGCCCAGCAGCGGCATCACTCTGAGCCTCCTCAGGCCTAGCAGTGGCATCACTCTGAGCCTCCGCAGGCCCAGCAGCGGCATCACTCTGAGCCTCCACTGGCCTAGCAGTGGCATCACTGAGGCTCCAAAGGCAAAGCAGCCATTATGTTCTGAGGCCCCAAGGCTCAAACATCCTAATGTGCCTATAAACCGTTTCCTCTTGCACCGAAAAGGAAGCAACTTCGCAGCAGGGAATATCGACCAGATAAACAGGCTCTTGGTGTGAAGCAAATTTGGTTGAAGCATTGTAAACAAGGCGAGCTGAATTTAACATCACACTGGAAGAAAAGGCTTTCACCACTCTTCATATTTTAGTAACTTAAATTCAGTAAATAAAGTTGGGTAATTCAGGTCCAAAGAGTAAAAGTCCAGACCAAGATTTTGTTTCAACCAACCAGATGAGCTTAAAGAGTCACAGTCACTGAGTACTGAACTGGTTGGTTGAAACAAAATCTTGATCTGGACTTTTACTCTCTAGACCTGAATTATCCAACTGAATTATTCATCACATTTTCACATACTGAAGTTGTAACTACTTACACCACCCTATGTGTTGACACTGTTATTGGTTTGGTCCATTAAATAAAAAACAAGCACCTAGCACTTTTTAAAGAGTATATATATTTCTTGTCAAATGTAGCCAGGCAGACGAGATGGATTGTCTGCCCCAATTTTACTCGCTGCTATAAAACATTAACCCCTGCCTCTGAAGATCAGCATTTCTGTCTCGCCTCAACTTCCATGTATCAAGAGCAGCACTGTTTTGTTTAGCTTGTAAAACTTAAAAGAAAGTGTGCTTTGATGTCAGTGAATTAAAAACATGTGAACCCAAACCATAGGAAGAATGTGTGAAGCTTATGTGTTAAGCTTATTGTTATGCTTAGCTATGTTGCGAACAGCGAAACTGCCTTGCATTTTCTTCTCATCTAACCTCATCTGGGCCTCTCTCCGCGGGCTTCTATGAAATCGCATACTCTCAGTGACTGATTTTACAGCATTAAGGGAGACAAGAGCAGATGTACAGACAGCCCGATGGCCTTTTAACACAGCACTATTAGTAAACGCAGGATATCAACAGCTTCCATGGACTTAGAATGTGCATAAAAATGATGTCAAAATGTGGTAAACATTGAGAGACGGGTAAGCAGTAGAATTATCAAGGTCAGCAAAATGAACAAGGTATTTTATGTGATTTTGTCTTTCTGTGGTCTTATTAATGGTTATTCCCTGTTTCTTAGAGTCCACCTACCGTCATCAAGCTGTTATTGATGATGACTCGGTAACCATGGAGATCTTAGACACTGCTGGACAGGTGGGGCCAGAACAGGCTTTAGATGCTTGGCTAAGATTTTCTATGCTCAGCTGTCTAACTGGGGCAAACCCTTGCTGAAGATCATAAAGTTAGTTCTGTGAGCTAGTTCTCCTACTGACACTGAGAAAGTTATTCTTTATTAATTTATAGCCATTGTTAACTTTGCAACTCTGATTTAAGATTACAATTAAGAGCTATTGAGTTGGGTGTAAATCAGACTAGAACTTTCAAAGCTTTTGTCTGGATGGTGACCATGGCATTTTTTTTACCACAAAAGTTCCAAGTTGACGGTTATTGGTCAGTAGTGAAGATGTCATACATTCTTCGCTTATTGGTCAATATGCTATTATTATTTGTCAGTTTTTATTCACCAGTGACAACAGGGTCATTTCCTGGAAATGTTCATAGCATAATAACAAGCTTAATATGTATTTATTGTATACTCCCCGAAGGAGGAGATGCTGCAGAGGGAGGGCCACATGCGCTGGGGCGATGGCTTCGTCATCGTGTATGACATCACTGACCGTGGCAGCTTCGAGGAGGTCGTGCCACTCAAGGGCCTCCTGGAGGAGGCGAAGAAGCCCAAGCAGGTGACCATGATGCTTGTGGGAAACAAGGCTGACCTGGAACACGCCCGGCAGGTGAGCACGGAGGAGGGCGAGCGGCTGGCGGCTGAGCTGTCCTGCGGCTTCTACGAGTGCTCGGCCTGCACGGGCGAGGGCTCCGTCAGCGAGGCCTTCCTGGAGCTGTGCCGCGAGGTGAGGCGGCGGCGCATGGTGCAGGGCAAGGCCCGCCGCCGCAGCTCCACCACCCACGTCAAGCAGGCCATCAACAAGATGCTCACCAAGATCAGCAGCTAGAGGGCACTGCGTCACCCCACCAGCCACCCTTGCACAAAAACCATTGCCGAGAGAAATTCATAGTAAGGCTGCACATACGTTTCCTTGGAGATGAATGGTGAATGATTTCACTCATGGGACTGGAAATAAACAGCGGGCACCCACCCTTTCCAAACAGCGCTCATGAAAGTTTGTTGTGCATGCTGAGCAGTGCTGTCAGAGAAAAAAAAACAGCAGAGGAACCACTTTTGTCAAAGTGGTTCTGAAGGACACCATCAAAGGAGACGTCTACAAACTCAGTGGCAGTGCCAGGATCTCCAGGCTGCCCTGCTTTTTTCCTCTGTGTACTCTGGGTACCACACTGACTGTGGGCAGCATTTATGGAGTGGGCACACGGAACATTCTCTGAATTGGCTGGTGCTGAACCTGTGGTCACACTGACTGTCGTGTGTGTTCACATTCACCAACACCTCTGTAGGGTCTTTAGTCTTCCAAGCTGACCTGCAGTATGTCAGATATTATGTAAGTCTGTAACTGAATAAATAGTATTCATACAAAATTTAATGGAATTTAAGGAACACTTATCTAAGAATTCTCCTGGCGAAATTGTATTCATTTTCTAACTGCTTATCCTAGATAGGGTTGAGGAGGTCTAGGGTTGAGGATACAAGGCTACAGTATACCCTGTAGAATAACATTAAATTGCAGGGTAGAAACACACAGTAATACTCACTGGGAAATTTTGTCCAATTTCATAACTTTTGACAACAGAAGGATCATGGGGAGAACACCACTGCACACACTCACAAAGCAGAGGCGGAATCCATAGCCAAAGAGCACGGAGGAGTGAGGTAACGGTGATACCCCCCACCCACTATGCCGCTGTCATGGAAACCAGCATGTTGGTCTAGAGATCATGTACCCATTAGACAAATTCCAATAAGTTCCATGCATATGTCAGTAAATGGTGTCATGCCCAATCCCCGTTGGTCAAATCGACGTGCAGGAATCCTGGTTTAGTGGCCTATCTAGTGCCATGCTAGGCAAGAGTGTAGGCCCAGGGAAAGCAAACCAGCCCTTTGATGGTTTGGAGGATTGAGTTTCTGGCCATTCCAGTGCCCTGCAGTGATTTTTACTGTCAGGTGGGAGACTGTAGAGCTGTGGGTGGCAGTGAGCTAATAGGGCTCTCCTCAAGCAGGCTATGTCTGCTGAGGGAGACTACAGAGGAACACGACAGAGGATAGCTGACAGCATACATGTGGGGAGAGGCTGCCATTGGCGGTTAATGCTGCACGGGTACCAATAGCAGAGTAAATAGAACATACTAAATGGGGAATATGGAGCTGGAGAACAGAGAAGAAGAAGCGAGGGTCAGCATAACATATATCCAGCAAATAGGAAAAGCCAGACAGGTCAAATGGTCAGACTGACCAATCAGTGCCGTAAACTACAACAAACAGGCAGGGCTTGAATAACAGTGAGGCAATGCTGATATGAAATTGTAAAAGTTAGTTCTGGTTTCACAAGCGAGTATTCACATGTTTGTGGTAAGCACTTATGTAATTACAGGCCACCTGACATTGCTTTCACATTGGCAATGTTTACATGTGAAATGAAGGGGTAATTAAGACATGAAGTATTCCACACTTACGTTTCATTTGTACACAGACCTTTCTACTTACCATATGTCTGTTTTGCTCGTGTCATAACTCCAGTTTTATGAGGTGATAATTTACAGGGATCTTTGCTGAAAAGAGGCAGCTGTATTCAGATTCAGACTCGGGTTTAATTGCTGTCATCAGCTTAATCGCACCATAATATTTTGTTCATCCACAGTTTCTTGTAATTATTATTTACAGTTGACTCTTTCTGCTTCTGAATCGCTTGGAAGATATTGAAATAAGCTTTCTTATCCTGTAAACTAAGTATAACATCAGCCTAAATGCTTAGGTTGTTATGTGGTTTAACTGTAAAATGTATAGATCCAGTCTATGCTGTGTATATTATAATGAAATAATATGCTTGATTCAGTAAATCTATGCTTGTCACTGAAAAATACTAAATACATACAACTAATAACAGAAAAGTGTATATCTGCTGTTGTAATTAAAAGTGATATATATGCCATGAGTGTAAAAACTTGCTTGTGAGACTGATATGTATTCAGATAAAATTTGTCTCCCTTTCTGGCACATTGCTCAGTTTTACCATGATTCTCACCCCCTGTGATTGATAGTAATCGGGAGAAAGAGGACTGCGTTTTTACAAACAATTAAGTGTGGGTGTAGATTAGCTGGGCGCTATGGGCACCATTATAGCTGATGACAATATGTGTCATGATGCCATTTCATTAGCTTTAAAAGCAAAGAGGTGGCATCACGATGGCTTTAATTGCACAATGACAGCTGCTGGCGGAAAACCCATTTCTTCTGAGTCACTTACCAGCCTGTCTCTGTCCTACAAACAAGTAAAGCTGGTCTGCAGGAAGGTGAAAGCTTGCTCCTCCTAGCAGTAAGAGGATGAGCCTGGCTGTATATTTATATGATATATAAGACTTTTTTGGAATTAGCAGTTTATTTCCTATGAACAAATAAACTGCAAAAAAGTCAGAGACTATTACTCATGGTATGTTCCATGATTTGCCACTTTCTTGCACATTAATGCATTTTTTGCAAGGTTCACTCTTATTCAGTGACCTATAAATAAACCATTGAACACAGCCAATAAACACCAGCAGAATGCCATCCCTCAATCCAGCATCTAGCACAGAGAAGCAGTTGCAGTGTAATACTTTTTTTAGTAATGTCACAAGCATAAAATGATTGTTAAAAAACCCAATAACATAATAAAATGTAGGAACATAGCAAAATGAGAAAGTTGAGCTCATGATGTAGCGGACATTCACAGCCACTGAAATGTCACAGCACATGCATAACAGTGACATTTCAGCTCCTCTTCCAATACACCGTGGCACATTTCAGTTTCAGTGGTGGCAGGAGCCTGGTTATATTTTGCCCACTATTTTCTTTTCCTGAATGCCTGGGGAGAAGGTCTGGACACACCCCCAGAGGTGAACTTGGCCTGTTGTAGCCCCAGGGGTGGCTGGATGTATCTCTGCATGCATCTAGGGGACCCTGTGGCCCTATTTAGGTCTGCTGGTTTTGGGAGGTGCATGGGTCTGCCCTGGGTGGGACCAGATAATTACTGGTGGCAATCCAGAAATACCCCGTTCTGACCACAGAGCAGCAGCTCTCAGCTCAGCAAGGCCTGGCTGACCACAAGCTCCTTTTAATACAACAGCGACGGAAATAAATCAGTAATGCTTACTGTACAGACACATGCATGCCCATCCATGGTCCGTGGCTGGAGAACATATTACGTGTCACTTCTGCAGAAATTGTATCCTATAGGAATATGCCTGTACGAAATACCCTATCACTGATATTGGTATCTACATTAATAATAATAATAATAATAATAGGCATTACCTGGCCTAATTAGACTGTATTATACATAGAATATTGCACTTTTATATTCTATGTCCCTGTGGTTTTCAGTTTGCTAATAATTGCACCTCCTACTGGTCCTCCGATGGTACATTTCTTGCTGCTGTTTACACGGAATGGAGCTTGTGCCTCTGAGCTTCTCTGGTCCTTTTTCTGCTGCGTCGCTTTCAAAATCCCTGCTGATTCCTCCTCCTGCTGCCTGCGTTGCGACAGATGACGTGAGATGAAATGCACACCAGCCAGAGAGATTCGGAACTGTTCAGGACCCCGGGCCGTATGGCAGGGCCTCCAGCAGAAAGGCCATTGCTGAAAATAGACCGTTTTGAAACTGGCCTGGCATCTTGCGGCAGAGCCGCTGCGTGATCTTGCAAAAATGTGGCAAAGAGGCATTGTGGTCAGATGGGTTTCAATTGGAAATTTTTAGTCAAAATCACCAAGTGTTACACTTGGAGCAAACCCAGGACAGCCCACCTTCGGGTTACATGCAAACACAGCAGGGTTACTCAGCTGCTACAGCTTCCTACAGGCCACCGTGCACATTGGCTGTACTGCCAGCTCTGATCAATGAAACGAAAACATGGTATCGCACAGATAGTTTCCCTCCAAGAGTAAAGAATAAACCCGCAGTGACTTCGGATCATATGGAAGCCCCAGCAGTGATTTTTTTCCCCCGACAAATCTGCATCTGCAAATTATTTAAACTGACTTATGCTTTTGGACTCAATCTGCCTGATTATTGTCTAACAGGGAGACTGTGTATGTCTGCACCTGTGGTATTGATGTCCTCCTAAACATCTGCATCCCTAACTGCAGCTGAAGGCAGTATTAGTTGTTTTGCACTAATATAATTATCAAACATTAGATTGAATCCCATTAAATGTTACATTCATAAAATGAGAAAAAGCTGGCGACCTTGTCTTACAAATGTAGACGGGGCAAAAGGGACCTTTTTCCTGACTCAAAAACACAGGGAACTCCAGTTCTCCCCCACTCGTAGCCCACACAGCTGTGCCTGATCCCCATGTGACCAGACGTGATGTCACAAAGTAGGGTGCACAGCACCTCTGCTTTCTGTTTCTTCTGCTAAACTTGTGACGTCCACGGGGTGATTTATCATGTATCAGACATACTAAACCCAGATATTTTGTGACAAAACACTGATATGCAGACCCCAGAACCAATAGGCATGGTTTCCATTGCAAGCCTCATTGCTGTCTTTTAACTTTATGCAGCATGGCCTCCTATGTTGAGTCATGCATTTTTACTGAAATTAAAAATAATTACATAAAAATGGCCCATGGCTAAGAGTTCTATGACATGAATATGCATTTGATGGTGCCTATTACATAATGATCTTAGGGATTGCCGGGATTTAGCTGGATCAGGAATGGTACTGGCTTCCAAGGCTCAGATCCTTGTTCAGTGTTGTGTTAATCTATAAATATAATTACAGCTGTGGCATAAACAATGGTGCAGACACACACACAGCACACGCTCCTGTCTGAAGGGCATCTCCAAGCATGCTTGTTGTTTCTCTGCTCATACAGCATTAGTAAAGTGCAGAGCTCAGCACTTGGTTTAATCTTACCAAGTCTAATGAAAAGCTTTCCAGCAGCCAAGGTTTATCGGCAGCATTTAACATAAGAATAATGCATATAACATGGTTTCTCCCCCTTGCCCAGTCATACAACCAGACGCTTCACTGGAACAAATCATGTAATATACTTTTACCTCACAGGAGCCTCAAAGGGCCTCAACCAATAACCTTCTGGTTGACTCCCTACTCTCACCTCTCTTCGCTGCAATTTGTTACATTTCACGTGCACCTGGGGAGATACTGACATGATCTGGAATTTTTGATTACAAATACCAAACAGAAAAGTCAAAAGACAGACCTGGGCACCAAAAGTCAGATACCAGCCTCGTGGACAATGGTGGCATGATGGTTTGGTAAATGCAGGTGGGATTTAAAGATTGCTGCGAAAGGTTCAAATCCCCAACCAACAAGGCACCACTGAGGTACCCTGAGCAAGGTACTGCTCCCTGGGTGCTGAATTAGCTGCCCCCTGCTATGTCACATATGGGTTAAATGCAGAGGACACATTTCATTGTTGTGTACTATGGTGTGTCAACACTGATCACCAAAATATAAAGGGGTTTTCTGTCTGTTTACTGGACCTTTTGTAGCCTATTTAGTATGTTGAATAATCACAGCTCCAGCAAGGCACCAGTACCCCAACCCGAGCCACTAGGCAGGAGCATCTGTGAGACCCATACTGGGGTGCCTGATGGCTAATGGCTAGGAGGAGCTGGAGAGGCTTAGCACTCTGGAACGGGAAAAAAAAAACACAAACAGGAGAAACCCAGGCTGAGAGGAAAAACCAAGGTTTGCTTGCAGTGTCATCCTTGGCAACTCTTCCTCAGTTCACTGTTTAAGAAGGCCTAGAGACTCAGGCAGACAGGGACCAGGTGAGCTGGCTATTAGCATCCTTGCTAATTGTAATCCAGTTAGGGCCTCTTCAGACAAACGTTTGGTAAAAACATAGTTAAAATTTAGGGAATTCAGCTATAAATTTATTAAAGATCTTTTATTATTGAAAAGTGTTACCTAGCCATGGTAAACCCAGTTTTTCTTATAAGGAGCTACTCCACAAAAAAAAAGGTTAAGCGGTTAACTTATGCATCTGATGTAACACTCACACTTTCAGACTCACGCAAGAAATCTTATGGCAAATCTATTTCGTTTCATTATAAACCTAAAATTAGCTACATCAGATGTGTTGTGGTTTTTTGCAAACCCAACAGATTACTTACAAGTTAAAAAAAACTCTTACACACATGTAAATATGTGTGCAGATTTGTCTCAATTTGAAAATCTCACTCCAGGCAGCTGATCAAAGTTGGCAACCCTGGGAAATATGTTGTCAGGAAACCCGCTTGCGGGCCATATATCAATGTCCATGGTCCACTTTTCCTTTGGGAGGTTGTCCATCTGCCTTTAATTTAAGCAAATAATAGTTTGTTTCACAGTTTCCTTGACTAAAACCAGCCATGTTGTAGCATGTTCTGCCACTTGCTCCATCTGAAGGGGCGTGTTCCAGTGGGAAGGCCTACCCAAAGCCAGTTGATTGACAGTTTGGCCATTTGAGGAATACCAAAAGCAATAAAGAAAAGCCTTTATTTTCTTATTCTTTTATTTTTATTTGTATGTGTTTTACTTTCTTACCCAAAATGTTTTTTTTTTTATTATTTTACTAGTTTCTTCTTTTTTACAGCACTCCCATGACTCTATACACACCTTTTTCTGTTTAAGTGTGGTGGGGTTTATCCACGCTGATGAGGGGATAATATGCTTAACTCTGACGTACGCAAATTTTTAAGTCCTTTTTTTAACTTAAGTGCTTGATGGGAGAATCAGTCGCTAAATGACCAATCAGTAAATTATCAATAGATATCCGACACTGCAGTGAAACAGGGTGAATATTTGGTTAGGTGGGACACTTATAGTATATGTTTGATACTCTGGGAGATATTTTGTCTCTCTGTGGTCTATTAACTTGAACTTAGTTCTTGAGCTTTCAATAATACTTTTATATTTTAATATAATATAATTAGGATCGTATTTTTAAAGTGAGAGAGAAATTGTCCCTGTTCACCAATATCCACACCTAAGCAACACTTAAACACTGTGATATATATCATATAGTTGTAAGTAGCATTGCAGTGGTCCAGTTTCATGCTATTTTCAGCAAGCTCAGTGGAGCCTGTTTTCAGTCTTGGACACTTCAGGAGGGAATGCAAAACCATAATGATAGGAAGCACCCACAGTTAATGAGCATATTCCCAAGATACCCTTGTCTTGCATCTGTAAAAGGTGTCTGTTGCAATCCTGGTCCTCAAATCCTGTGTCTGACTTAGCGTCCAGATTTAGATAATGATTATGTGGGTGAGAAAAGACAGTAAACAAACTTACAGACATAAAAACATCAAAACTGGGAGGAAGGAGAGTTATTGTGCAAATCTGGATTAAATGTGTGAGGCTGGTGTATTAATGGACACTGAATAATGTGCAAACTGTCTCCCAGCATTAGACAAGGTGTCTGTGGTCGGGGAGAGCAGGGGTGAGTGTTCAGTATGGGCAGGGCATATCCAGGTCTTTTTACTCACTGGGGAAAGTTCCTGAGGGCTGGCTAACGCAGTAAGATTGATACTTCTCCTGAGATTGTCATGGATGTTTTATTTGGTAAACTCTGTAATAAACAAAAGGTCAACTGTACAAAGGTGGAGCGCAATACAAATGGCAGAGGTGAAAAGCGCTGATATCTCACTGCATCCTGTGTTGTTGTCCTCTTAGTCAGTTTGTCCTCTCCATCCTGTGTTTTGTTAAGCGCTGTGGTTGTTATGGTGACCAAGGTTCTCACAGTTTCCATAGGTGAACGAAACAATATGCGTCTCTGTGAGCAATACACCAAAGCCTTGGAGAGTGGGGAGAGCTCCTACGCCTGTCAGGCCTTCAGGAGAAGCATGAATGAGAATCTAGGAGAAAGAGGAGAAAGAGACATTCAGTCCAGAACAAATACAATTCAATTCAGTGCATGCAGTTTCTGATATTACATAACAGGGTTGTTTTATATTGTTTTCATTTTATTATGAATGTCATAATGTTGTTAGACATTTCAGAAGTTTTATAGGGATGTATTTAAACTCTGTATTGGTACTGTAAATAATGTTCACCTAATACATAATTATTCACTGCGGATCTCAAGCTTCACCACCAAGTGTTTTTTTTTTTCGACCTGCTGGTGTTCTATAGTTGAGGATGATTATCAGACAGGACAGACCTACCCACAGGCAGCACAACGCTGCAAATTAAAAAAGAAACAAATATGAACTACTGAATGCACTCTGAATACACTCTTATGGATTTGGGAGATACATAGCGGCCTTGGCCTTATCGGGTGCTTAGAGATAGCTAACTTCTTTCAAACAGCCAGTTTGTGATCAATCAAAATTGATACACTTAGGATTCTGGGTCAGCACCACTCCACTAGTGTGAAGCTGTGAACAACAGCAAGTCACCAATAACACGGTTACTTCAGGTAAAAGCTTGTCCAAGCTTGACTTGCAGAGACTCAATAATGTGCTTCTATTTAGGTTATTTACACTTGCTATATACTATTTACAATATAACACAATTTCAAAGTACACAAGGCAACTTCTCTGCACTGAACCCTTGTGTAAACATTACAGAATTTTCTTGGTTTTCATCAGTGGCCTGAAGGTAAATTGTATTTGTTTATCCTGGGAGACGCAACATTCCCTGACTGACTCATATTGCTTCCAGGCAGAACAGAATGGTAACAGCTGAATATTGACCCAGTCTGTCTCCCTTTAGCCTTTCAGCGATACTTGCAATAAGACTGTGAGGATGTTTTTATGTATAGTTGTCAGAGTGGCACCACAGCACCCAGAGAAAAGCCACCCATCCAATAATCTTCCAAATGCTAATCCTGGGTATGACTGGGGGGGGGGGGGGGCACACCCTGTTTGGGATGCTAGTGCACAAATACATTTACGCAATTGTGGGCTATGGGACAATCCAGACATGCCAGTTAGCTTATCAGCGTATCTTTGAACTGTGGCAGGAAACTGGAGAACCTGGTGGAAACCTGGACAACTTCAGAACATCGTATGGCCAAAACTGATCAGTGAGACACCAGTGCATGTGCAACAGGAAGCCAGAGGAGACCCGGGAGACATGCATGAGGAGAACATGACTTCCACACACTTGGCAAGATGACACTCATGCCTGGTTCGGCCCATATGTGTCTATATTAGCTGATGGGTTATTCAATTAGAACTTGTTTTAGTGTTTCATTTTCATTTTGTAATGTATCTTATTTTACCATTTTTGAAATGCGCCATATGTAGCATGACTTACTTCTGCTTCTTTTTTTTTTCAAAATCATTCCCAGATATTAAAGCCTGTGTCTGGCTGGCTGGGAAGACTGGGAAGTTGCTCAAAGTTGTGCAGACATTCCTATTTTCATGTACTTTGGCTGAACTAAACAGGCAGCCTGCATAGGATTTTATAATCTAAACCTGCTGCATGTACCCATCCTTCCATTTTGTCACATGCTAACTGGTAAAGAGTACTCAGAAGTACTGGTTCATTTATATGAAGACGTAAAAATTATTTTTGTTCTTATGTTTGATAGAATCCTGGGAAGAAGTGGTTCTTTGAATTGTTTTTTTTTTAACTTTTAAGAAATAGTTCTAGTGTATTTAGGTACTAACAAGCGTGGTTGAAAAAGCTTTAACTGCTTCATGTCATAACATGTCATAATATCTTGTTTGTTGTTCAGCTGTTCAGATACCAGTTTGTTTCCAGGTTCCTTTAAAGACTTTAAGACACCGACTGCCTCACCTTAGAAGGCAGTATGATGCTGAAACACACCCAGTGGGGATCCGCTCACCAGAATCTTCTCTTGAAGGACACAGAGTCGTGACTCTCCACAGCCGAGGACACCTGTGAGTCTTGCACCCAACTCCTGGCTCAAAAACCTGCTAGTGGTGGAGGTGAGAGCTGCCAGAGACCGCGTGTAGTTTCCACACTGTACCTTTATCTAAAAGAGCTGAAGCTTTTGTGGCCTCTGCTCTAACAGACAATTTTTAGATTTCCGGTAAAATGGAAATTCGTGCTGTGGCTGTCAGTTAGACCTGCTAGACTAGGCATCCACATATGGTAAGCCGCTATTTTTGCACGGATTGCTGTGATCTCCGACTCAAATAAAACACACTCAAATATTGGATAAACTCTGCTGCAAGTTAATACTCTAGGCATTTGGCTGGCACAGAATGGTGCATTTGTGTAGCAAGCAGAAGACAGGACGATGCACAGGGCTATTGGTTTACTGCGGAGCCAGTCTTGGATTTAAGGAGATTAATTAAAAAAGGCTTCAGCTGGACCGAAGACCATGCTATGGAGGGATCTGTGGAATGAGGACTGGGGAAAGGATTTTAAAAACGCAATGCAAACCTCTCCCAAGGGGGCAGCAGGGGTTTATGGGATTCAGAAAAACCTAAAAGTAGTTGCTTTGCCGGTAAACAGACGTGAATGGAAGAGGTGTTTTATGTATAAGAATGAAAAGATGCAAATGTAATTGGTGAGAAATGCATTGTCTGTGCAAAAATTTAGAATGGGTTTCCATCCACCTTTGTGCGAAAATAAAACAAGAACTGAAATCTTCCCAATTACACCAGAAGCCAGTTCAGCTGGTGAGTTGCCAAGGTACAGCATGAACAATGTCAGCCATTTGTTTTGAAAATTCCTCGACTGGAAACAAAATAATTGCATTTTTATGCTATAAGATGGAAGACAGGCATGTGTCAAGGTGAGGCAAAGTCATGTCCATTCTTCCCTTGAGCCATTCCTACCAGTGGTATGAATCAATGTTCTGTTTCCTCTTTGGCCAGGAAACGTCCAATCCCACACCCTCCCATTATGCCACTTCAAACCCCACTGCCCGTTTCATGTTCTTGTGCATCTCCTCTTTCTCTGACATTCAAACAGCTTTTCCTTCCCCCCTCCCTCCCATCCCTAAATCAGGCCCCTGACAGGAGCTCCAGTCCCTGTATCATGAATATTTTTGCTGTTCCTCCTGGACTATATCTGACAGACAACAGGCACATGATTGTATTAGGCCAACCTAAAGATGGCAGAAATATGCAAACAGCAATACTTTTCTGTATTAAAGAGCTACCTTTCCCTAGAACTAACAGAATTAACTGTTCTTATGTGTGCATGTGTGCCTTTGCATGTTCCATTAGTGTTGTGTAGATTTCCTTCAGTAACTCCAGTGTTCTGAAGTTGGGTGTGATTGGATGATCGTGTGCCCCTTGACACATTGGCATCCCCTCCAGGCTATTCCCCAACCAGAACTGCCAGGACTCTGTACTGGAGATGGATGGATGGACTATGACAGAGAATACTGGTTGATTTCAAAGGCTGGAGAAGCTCAGCCACGCACAGTCAGTGCAGGGGCACAGTTAACGCAGCTGTGCAGTTTTCTATCTATGTGTCTATCTATCTATTTGTTTATTTTTTCTTTTCCTGTGAAAGGATAAGTTGGTCCCTGGAATTTTTTGTCGAATGGGGGGAGGGGGGTTCCCCACAATAACCTTTGTCAAGTGATAAATTTTGTCCACCAAGGGTGAATCACCCAGGATACATTTTGTCAGCCCATATAGCTGTCACCCCCCCCCCCCCCCAAGAAAATGGCTGGTGTGTCAGATGGCCGCTCAACCCTGGCTATGGAGGATGGAGATGTTTTTATAGCTTTTTCTCTGTAGGCTCTTGAAACCATCAGTAGGTAAGTAGATAGGTAGGGAATATCCCTGTAATTTCCTACACTGTTCTTAACCAAAACTGTAATTGTTGCGCTTTTAGTTAACATTTTTCATTCTCTAAACATAGACTTTAATATTTCTGCTTGGGATTGAACTTTACATTCTCATTTCCGGAAAGATACAGTACCCTTCAGTTTGTCATTTTCTGTATGCTTTCTTTACCACGTTTCTGATTCAATTTTGTGTAATTCTACTTTTGCTTTCTTTAGTGCTTTGCAGGGAAAAGCACTTCCCACAGTCTTCAACTCCGGTCATCATCTGACAGCTTTATGGCATGAGACAGGCAGTATTGAGTGCTGTCTGAATACAGTTGATTGGTGTTTCCGTATTCTGCAGGGTTATGGCTGTATTTCAGTAGGTCAATCTGTCTCTGCATGCCCAGAAATCTTTGAGGGCTTGGGGTTTTGGTGTTTCTGTGATTCAAAGTACCTTTCTGCAGTTTTGTTTAATCCCATGGAGACTATGGTAGGTTTAGGTATTCTTATACCTTGCAATTGTTGAACCTCAGGCTCATCATACTGGCTTTTGCTAATACCAGTCATGTTCCTTATTGTATTTTTCTAAAAGTCAGTAGGTCACAAATATTGATCAAGTTTTTTTTTCTCTTTAGTCTATAAGTATTGCCATGTTTGCTTGTAAAACACAATTAACTCCCAAAAGGGGGATCTGCACCTCCCAAAAGTTACTGGAACCTTCTTGTCCAAGACAATATTGTCAGTCCTGGCCTCACCAACTGTAACTCCCATCCAGTTATTAATAGCAGCTAGGGAAGTATTTCCATATATTTAAAGTAATACCTAGGCTGTCATTAGAGAGCGAACAACTCCTTAGACAGAGTACAAAATATACTTGCAGATAGATGTTGCCCTTTGATGATAAAGATGATAGATAAAAGTCCTTTTATTCATTTTTATCACTGCTTCTGTAGTAAAAGGTCATGAATCATTTCTGAAAAACGTCTTTAATGCTGCCCTTAACTTAATGTGGTGGTACATCCTCCTGGATCAGTGTTCAGTTCTGAAACTTAATCCTACGTCCTGCAGGTGACCTCGGCGGACTGAGGAGGCGCCAGTGTACAAAGACAGCAGCCCAGTGCCTGCAGATGTGAGGAGAAGCAGGACGTTGCCATTTCTCTGCCCCCACCCTGCTGACTCTCCCACTGTGGAATCCCCCGTTTCCATTGTGGGAGGGGGACAGCGGCACGATTTCACACCGATCGGGCCAAAAGGTGCGATCGATAAAAGCGGAACGTAAATGATGACATCAGTGGAGTGCGGCGAAGGGGGGCGGGGGCAAGACTGGATTTTTCTCCCTTTTCGCTACAGGGACAGTTTGAGGTCACAGCGGTGTTTCTCAGGTGAGGGACGGCCCTCTCCCCACCCCCCCTCACAGACACGGCGGCCAGTGAAACGGCCTTTAATAGGTTTGGGTATTTGCTTTGGGAAGCTGCCTGTGTCTTATTCTACCTAATAAAGCCACCAAAGCCCATGTGCGACAGGCGGAGCCTGCGCTGTGATTTATATACCCCCCCCCACACATACACACCCACCTGCTTGGGCTCAGCTGTAGTTTATGATCAGCAAGCGACACTTGACGTGTCAATCCGGAACCTTCCGCGATCCTCGCTTGCTTTTTTACCACCTTCGATGCCGACCCAAGCATGCAACATCGTTCAGCTTTAAGTTTATCGTAAAGCTGAACCCCCCCCCATTACTTTACTAGAAGCTGCTCCTTTTTATTTTTCCATCCCTATGACCTCTAAGAGAACCACAAGAAATTGGGTGTAAAAAAAACAAGAAAATACAATCGCACTGCTCCTTCTTGCCTGCGGGGGCAAAAATGCTCCCTCTGCTTATCACTCTCTCCCCCCTCTGCAGCTGTTTCCAGGTCTCTGCCCCCCCCCCCCAAAACACATACAAACAGACACACTCACACATACATGCACGCACACACACACACACACACACACACACACTCACACACACACACACACACACACACATTGGCTGTGAAAGCCTCGGCATACAGCTAGAAGGCCACCCCTCTCACCTTCTCCTCTCAAGCTGTAACCACATGTCCTGTTGGTGATGAGAGCCCCTCCCTGGATCCCCCATTTAAAAATCCCCGCCCCGTGACAGCCTGCTCGCACCGCTGGCTCCGCGTCTTCGCCCGCGTCGTCCTCGGGGCGTAAGGTGAAGAAGCCCCAGCTAAAGCCATCCTCCGTCTGCCCTTCTGGAGAGCTTCCACTCCCAGCCGCCGCCTCTATGTCACTGGCCCCATCCTGAAGTCACACCAGGTACCTTCTGCCTGGCTCAGATTTAGGCTCCGGTTAGCGTTCCTCCCTGGCCTGACAGGAGGCGCCGTGGCTCAGCGATTAGCACAGTGCCCCCCCCCCGCCCCCCCCCCGGTTTCAGGCTTGTTGTGTTTCTGGCATTTTCC
The DNA here is from genome assembly GCA_015164015.2 of Brevimyrus niger. Taxonomy (NCBI): domain Eukaryota; kingdom Metazoa; phylum Chordata; class Actinopteri; order Osteoglossiformes; family Mormyridae; genus Brevimyrus; species Brevimyrus niger. Next base: position 28,901,701 of record JAABNY020000001.1, read on the forward strand.
TCTGCTTTCTCTCATTTACGGAGCTTGTGTTTCCCATTTACCTTTTATTTAGCAGACGCTTTTATCCGAGCACCGTACGATTCTGAAAAAGTATCAAGCGGAGACAGCCGATGCCAGAAGCAGGGGTGGGTCACGGGTCCAAAGCTTAGATCAGTCTTCTGATCCTGGGACTTGAACCAATGACCTTCTGACCACGAACGCTGACACGCTGAGCCGCACACCACCCTGGGCAGCGGGGTGCAGGGCGTGTGTGAGCCCTATGATAGGCTGGCACCCCAGGCAGGGGGGGGGGCCCAGCACCTGAGCTTGGCCAGGCGAGGACAGCGACTGTCTGCGGGATGGGGAAAACAGAGGGCTGAGCTGGGTTGAACGACACAGGGACACCCAGAAAGGGGGGTGGGGCTGAGAGACGAGGAGAGCATGCTGGGAAATCAGCCCCCGTATTTGCTATGGTGTTTCGACAAATCTCTTTAGCCGCGGGAAAAAGCCCCCTCTTGTTCTAGGCCCAGTTTAGTTCCGCCGCAAACATCTGTTTTGTCTCCTCCAGTGGGCCGCGGGGGGGCAACCCCGGGTGGGGGGAGGCTGAAAATTAATCACGCTGTTATTTTGCCCAGTCGGTGCGTATCGCCAAATCCCCCCGTCATGCGCAAAAGGAATTAGCCTCCACCTGTGAGGCTCCCCAGGGTCCAGGTACGAAGTTCAGCAGTAATAAACACCCCCCCCCCACGCCCCTCCCTTCAGGGAGACAAAGCGATTGCATAATACGGGTCCAGCGGGCGCCGTGCGTGCGGCACACGGGCGGTTAGGCGCTCATTCCGCTTGTTTGGGGGTCCAGCCGGCCCCCGGTAACCCTGGGAGACCGGCCCCCTTCTGCTGGGATGTCGTCTGCATCCTGCCCATGAAGTGATCACAGGAAACGGGCCCCCGCTTCTGCATGGTATATAAGACAAGTGAAGGGCAACGAAGTAACAGAATGTCAAGTAGGCAGCAGCAGTATCATGTACTGTATGTAGGTGTCCTGGGACGGCATGGGGGGGGAGGGGGGCAACGCCAATGTTGGTTTCTAATCTCAGTGCAGGGACATGCAGTCAGGCTGATTGGTGTCACTAAACTGCCCATGGGGCACAGATGTATATTGAAGTGTGTCCAGCCAGTAACAGGCTGGCATCAGACCCTGAGTGTCCCCCAATCCAGTGCCCTGTGCTTCCGGGTTTAGGGTCCCAGTGACAGGCTGGCATCAGGCCCTGGGTGTCCCCCAACCCGCTGCCCTGTGCTCCCGGGTTTAGGGTCCCAGTGACAGGCTGGCATCAGGCCCTGGGTGTCCCCCAACCCGCTGCCCTGTGCTCCTGGGTTTAGGGTCCCAGTGACAGGCTGGCATCAGACCCTGGGTGTCCCCCAACCCGCTGCCCTGTGCTCCCGGGTTTAGGGTCCCAGTGACAGGCTGGCATCAGGCCTGGGTGTCCCCTAACCCGCTGCCCTGTGCTCCCGGGTTTAGGGTCCCAGTGACCCTGGTTATAAAAGCCCTGCGTGTTTGACGGCCCCAATCAGCACGCTCAAAAAAGCTCACCAACTCCGCACGGCTTCCGGCACCTTCTGATTCATGCGGCGTCTGTGATGATCTACCCTCCCCTTTTTAATATGAGACTCCCGTTTCATCGGTCGCCAGTCACCCGCACCCCCCCGATGCTATCTGTCATTATTTTGCGGAGATCATTTCGGCAGTAATCACCTAGGCTGACCACGGGGAGTTTAGCAGCCATGAACGAGATTTACTCCCTCTATTTATTTGTGACATTATCCCATTGAACTGTGTGTGTGGCTGTGGTCAGTCAGCAGCACGCAACTTATTTCCTGGTCTTGCTGCATTAATGGGGATCACAAGTGAAGGACTTTTCCTGCCTCTTCCTGCCTGTTTCGACCTCTTCCTGTCTGTTTCAGCCTCTTCCTGTCTGTTTCAGCCTCTTCCTGTCTGTTTCGCCCTCTTCCTGTCTGTTTCAGCCTCTTCCTGTCTGTTTCGCCCTCTTCCTGCTACCCCCTCCCTCAGTCCTGATGTTGCAGGAGAGAGTGGCCGTGTGCCTCTCCATTCCAGCGTCCTCTCAGCATCTGTTACTGGCACAGCCTGCGTTACCCTCTGCGTTACCCTCCTCTATCCTCCGCCTGCGTTACCCTCTGCGTTACCCTCCTCTATCCTCCGCCTGCTTTCCCCTCTGCATTCCCCACCTCCGTCCTCTGCCTTCGTTCCCCTCTGCATTACCCTCCTCCATCCCCCGCCTGTATTCCCCTCCCCTCTGCGTTACCCTCTTCCATCCTCTACCTGCCGCCTGCACACACCAGTGTGGCATGACCCCTCAAGGCAGAAAAATAAAGAAATAATTACATGCAGTGATAGATTTAATGCCATCAGCGTGATCCGGGTCCTGACTCTCTGGTCTGGGTTCTCGCTTTTTCTTTCCCCTCTCCCCCCCCCCCCGAGCTTACTCCCGGATATTCCAATTGGTGTGTGCAGAGATGCCCCTCTCTACTCTCGATGCCCCTCTCTACTCTCGCCGCCCCACTCTACTCTCGTTGCCCCTCTCTACTCTCGCCGCCCCACTCTACTCTCGTTGCCCCTCTCTACTCTCGCTGCCCCTCTCTACTCTCGCTGCCCCTCTCTACTCTCGTTGCCCCTCTCTACTCTCGCCGCCCCACTCTACTCTCGCTGCCCCTCCCTACTCTCGCTGCCCCTCCCTACTCTCGCCCCC
>JAABNY020000001.1:28932280-28942428 GCA_015164015.2 Brevimyrus niger
TGATTCTTTCAAGTAATTAATATAAAGCCCAATGTGTTAATTTCTGTGGTTTACAATGCGTCAAGTGTAGAATCTTATTGTAGAATCTTAATTTTTGATACAGAGAAAGGGGTTCTGGGAATCTGAAGCACAAGACAACACACAGGATAAGATAAGGCAGAACTTATTTTAGTTCGGGGAGGGGGGGTGGAGGAGGATTTGCTTTTGTTCCATGGCATTACAACAACTCCCAGCACAACAACCCTCAAACAAGCCAACAACAAATAAGACACACGCGAGTCTACAAGTAATAAGCACCTTGCAGGTGATACAAGTGAGGCAGATTTAACTTCTATTTAATTAGACTGTTCAAATAAACAAATGAACGGTATACATAAATCCCTATATATGCACATAACAGTGTGGATGATATAAGTAAGGTATGATTAGACTTGTAAACATGGACGGTGCATGATTTAATGCTGATGGAACAATAATGTCGCAGGTGAAAGAGAGCTGGGTCAGTGTCCAAGGTTGGGGACATGGAGACTGGAAGCTTTAAGCAAATAAATGGTAATAGACACAAAGGAGCACCTGAAATGATCATGCATGGGCCTGAGGCTGAAAGTGTTCCTCAAATATGCCTGTAGAGATGACAGGTATCATTATTAAGAACGGAATACCAATCTACCTTCCACACCCCTTTCTCAGATAGCGACAGCAGTCAGCGGCTAATATCATCCCAACACTGAGCTTTAACATTACCCAACAAATTTCTCAAGCAGACCTCACTTTGGTCTTTATTGATGTATCACATAACTTCTGTAGATGACACTAGCCAGAGCTGCACTTAAAGTCCAGGGTATAGAGAATCAACTGCAATCACTGCAATTCCAAACACAATCTGCCATATCCATTTATGATTCAGTAATGTGATACCCACACAATTTATTTAGTACTACTCAGTAAGAGCTCACCAGTGTTTTGAATAAGCATAATCTATTATCTACAGGTATTAGGAAGCTTAATTATATTCTGAAAGCCGTAAATATTGTTTTAAAAGGCTTGAGATACAAATTTAAATGCGACTGCATGTACAGGCTTATAAATTGTGCCCACTCTCTAAGAAAACAGTGTTACTAAACAGCTAAATGGAGATTGATTTTAACTGCCTCATGGAGGATTCTTAAAGAGCTGGTCCCAGGCTGCCCATGGTTTCTGCTAGGGAGGGTCTCTGGGTAGGGGTGTCCCAAGGTTTTGTGCTTTCTCAGGCCATATTTAGCCTGTTTGTGTTCTATGAATCACCTCCCATTTTTTGGAAATGACTGGGTGCCACCACAAGAGCGCTGTGGATGAGAGATCATGGGTCCTCACACCCACATAGGTAGCAGTGGTGAGTAAGGGGTAACAAGACTCATTCAATGCGGAACAAAAACCTCTTCCGGAGCCCTTGGGGAGACCCTGACCTCAGCCTCCCCAGCATGAGAATTGTTACTCATAGTACAAATACTAACAGCCCCCTGAAAACATCACGTCACCATGCTGGTTCAGATCTTTAGAGCTTCACTGTCTTAAACACCCTGCTGTCAGAGCTATAAAACTGATGTCACTTTTAGTGCGTGGTATGTACATTTCCTGGAAGAAAATCTAATGAATGTGCTTATATCCTTCGAGGTTTCTCTAATTCCTACAGTATTATTTCATGGCGGATTCTTCAGGTTGTAGTTGATGCAAGAGCCTGAAACCGACTCAGGCAAAATGACATTATGCAAAGAAAAATAAAAAGGAATTCGCTCCCACTGGTGATCGGAGCCCTCGATTCTCTTTTTGTGACATACTGGTTATCGACTGAGGAGAGCCAAAGCGCTTCAAGTGCTGTTCACTTGTTGGACTTCCAAAACCGAAGCATGACAGCAAAAGACGGTATGATGTGCGACACTGTAGCTCCAGGCCAAGGCTCCTGTCAGGCTCCAGTGACACTGCCGACGTGACGGCCTATGCAGAGCACCAAAGTTGGCCAAAGAGCTGGAGTGCTTGGCAGCTGGAACTCTATAGTCCCACTGGGACACATGGGGAAAGACGGCTTACTGGGTGAGAGAAATGAACCAATGGGAAGCGCTGCTCTGTGGATGCCGTGTGAAAGAGCTTTTCTGGACTGGCTAGTCCTCGAGAGTATTGGGTGTTGAGGGCTGTTGTTTTCACACCTGCCCTCAATGAGCACACGTGTGTGTGTGTGTGTGTGTGTGTGTGTGTCTGTGTGTATAAGGCACATGGTACACCTGCTAATGATCTGCATAACTGGAGTGATACAATATTCCCCTAACATACCGCCCCAGGGAACAGTCACATGTTAAATCTGTAATATTCACTGTCATTTACAACAGTTCCATTGCCCTTAGGTACTGGAATGTGATAATTCAGCTGTTGTTCCACCAGAATCCACACAAGGTGAAAGGGAAAACAAATTCCCTCACACATTTTTGGCTGGTCCATAGCTGGGGCCTGCAACTTGAGTGGTGGTGATGCTATTAGTTTTTGGCTCAATACCTAGAAGCAGTAAATGAGTGTGTGTGTGGGGGTCAGTAGAATGTGTCGAAGGAAGAATTCAGAGCCCCATTCCTGTCCTGCATTCCGACAGCAGCAATGCAACATCAGAAAGGAGTCCTTCTGCATGCATGGTGGCTGCTGAAGGCACCACATAAACCAGAGGTCTCAGGAAGGGTCCGGCTCTTTCTCCAGCAACTTAAAATTTTCCCATAAAATTATCAGTTGGTTAAGAAATAACATCTAAGATGTCTTCATTCCCATGACATGCCTTGGAGTCAAAAGCATAGAAGGCCGGTCAGTTCCCCTGCTGTTTGAAATCCGTATTTGTGCAGCACATTGCAAGCAATGTCTTTCTAAAACATTAAACTTTCATAGAGCCAGAACCAGCAGACTATTTTTTTAAAAAGATCAAATCTACAAGATCTTCAAAACCTTTTCATTTAGGTTGGCCTAGAGTTTCAGAGATACTGTACTCTTAATGGCCCTACTGCTATGAAACTGTTCTGATGGTGTACAGGGTTCGGTTTTAACCTTGTCCCTATTGGTGGAGTTTGGAGAGGCACCTCCAAACCTCTCCTCATGGGCACCTCAACTATTCTGTGTATTAGTTAAATTTCACCACAAGCTCACTTAATTAATTTAAAAGGTTCAAAGAGTTTGTATGGTAGTGGTCACATCAAAAAATATATTAGTGTATTGTACAGTTGCTGTAAATACTGGGGTGATTTAGGAGAGGTTTTTAAATGGTTAGGCTAACACATCTTAATAGATATAATAGCAAAATTTTACACCAACAGGAACATTATTTAAACATCCTTTTCTATGACTGCCTAAGACTTTTGTACATTACTGTATGCTCTGTATAACTATAAATGTGCTTTCTATAAATTTAATTTGAAAAATGTTTTATTAGGACATATCAACTTTCTCCAATCAATGACAAATGTAGTCAAACAGTAGTCAAACAGTGGTTGCGCAAGGAACAGGTGAGATAGCAGCTAAAATGATAGCAATCCTTCAAATCTAGGTCTCTCGATTCTTCCCTGAGCACAAGCAGCATGTGTCAACTGGAATCTGATTCGGAATTTAGCGTAACGCTAACACTATGCCTCCATCAGCTTTGCTAGCTCTGCCTTTGACCTTGAAAGCTGTGTGTGACCATCTTAGCCAATGGGAGGTGGGAGCGTGATATCAGTGGGGCGTGGCCACAGAGCAGTGTCACAGGCCTCACCTTTCCCATGCCAGCGTGAGCGTGTCCCATCTTCACCACTACTGGGAAGGCTGACGTAGAGACCTACAGGGAAACACAAGTGAAGCATGTCACACCTCAGAAAAAAAAAAACGTAAGAAACCATTAGGAAATAGATCCCAGCCCTGCATGACTGCGTAAGCTCAACTTGTTTATTCATCCCTTTAGTGTGGTGAATTTTTAAAGGAGGCCCTTTAAAAAGAAACAGGAAGAATGATACAATCTCATGTCTGGACAGACAACAAATTAGTGGTAAAGCATACAATTTTCCAATGTACGTTTCTTGGTTAGCACATACGAGCAGATGACTCAAGTCTCAGCCAACACAAATGAGCACTGTAGGTACATTTTTATTAGGAAACACTATTAGGGGAAACACAAGCTATACAAGAGGCTTCAAAAAGCAGCAATCTACAATGGCAGGCACTTCACAGCAAAGGATTTGAATTTTAAAATGAGGGTAGCTGCTCTGATGCCTCTGCTTTCATGGGCGCCTGCAGCTGTACGCCTCTCAGCCCTCAGCATTTACACCTGCTATTATTTGCCGTAACATGTTTATTTTTCTCATTAAGTCTGTGACAGACTCGTAAATAGAGGAGTAGGGCTGCAAGATTCTGGGCTTTTTTTTTCTACTGAGAACTGAATTCTAGAGCAATGTAGCCCTGTTTCTTTCTTCATTATTAATTTACATTAGATATCATCTACAGTATATAAAGACGGTATGGGCAATACATGGGAATGCACAATACCGATATTACCAGCTGACATTTACACTTTTGCAATATTCGGTGTTAGCAGTACCAAAGATAATGATATAACTGCTAAAAGAATGGAGTTGAATGCTTTGGATGGTCAGCCGTCAATCCGTAGGGATTTTGTCGGCTCATTCACCATTAATAAGAGGCCTCAAAGCACCAGCTGAGACATGTTCATAATTCATTTTTAAGTCTGGCCCGTATGCTAATCTTTCATCTTCCACAAAATAGTAAATGGGAAGCTTGGCATGTGTCACCACAGGCTTGCTATCCTATTTTAACTCCTTCATTATCAGCTGCCATTTAGTGCTAAAAAGTGGAAAAACCAAATTACAGTAACTTGTTGGTTACATGTTTGCTTGGTGTCTTGTGGTCATGGTGTGTAACTCTTTGAGGGTTTCCCCAGGGGATGCAAAATGTCTAGTTCTTTTGATGCGACATCAAGTTCCCATAAAGAAATTTTAAATAAACTGGAGCTTATTGTTTTGGTAGTTATTACTGATGTCTTTCACATATTGAGGCTATTTGGGTTTCACTTATCTTGAGAATAGTTGTTAAACCTTGCCATCTGTCTTTCTTCATTTACAATAATAAGAATTGGTTGGCATTTGCCCCATTACCCTGAACAGGATAAGCTAGGGGAAGGAATATTGATAAATTTGCCCAGGCTTGGGCTGGACCACCCCCCCAGAAAGCAATATGCCCAAACAGAGGATTTTGAGGTAGTTTTACAACATTCCTGGTCTCCATTTGATCTTTTGGAATACCTTGTATACTGAAAAAAATCTCACACATGCTGACCTTACTGTCAAAACTCTCGCAACTGGTACAACTGACAGTATTTTAGCTCAAACAAATATGACATAATGGGCATATTTAGAATGATCACAAGGAAACATACTTTATTAATTCCCTTCTGCTTTCAGAAAATTAAAGAGAGGTTTGCTAGGAGCACATTGGTAGTTAGAGAACTAACGTGTCAAAACAAGGATTACACAGTAATGTAAAACAGAACAACTCATCCATGATATCAATGGTCATCCTAAATGCAAAAAAAAAGTTATTAAGTATCCAGATTAAAATACCCACATTTACAGTATATGAATTAGGGGAGCTTTCGAAAAATGGAGTAGTAAGATATACATTAGCCACAGGAATGAAGATAAAAGAGAAAAAGTGAAAAGCAGACTGGTATATTTAGCCCAGGGCTGTGGGGTCACGCTGACGGTGACCTGGCCACCTTGAGCCCAAATGCCATAAGAGGCTGGGAATGCTTAAGGAAAATTGTCATTTCCTGGACTGGGTGGGACAGAGCTTTCACAGTGCCTGGCTGTGATCAGGGAGTCCACCCCCGGCTATGTATAACAGAAGCCGTCCTGTGACAGGGACCCACCATGTCCTTTGGAGTCTCTGCTTCCTTTGCAGAGAATTACGGGCAGATGGAGAGCAAACCAGCGAAATGGCAGCCACGCCCTGTCTGATTAACGTGGGCTGGGGCCTTGTGATTCTGTGCTCTGGCATAATGGGAGTGCAGTATTTAGTCTGCCGCATCCTAGATGCCGTCCACACCCCGATACAATTAGATGAGTCAATGACACAAGCAACTACAGAACTTTACATTCCCGCAATTTCAGACAAAACCATTTAATATGAAATTAGATCTTCTCGCCTCACTGTACACATTGTGCAATGTGCAAACTATAAAAAGACTATGTGACACCAGGAGGCAGTGAGTGGCTCTGTGGGCTAAGCCTCTGTGCCTGTGATCGGAAGGTCACTAGTACAAACCTCGGCTGAATAGTCTGATACGCGTCCACTGGGATCCCTCAAGCTCTAGGGGTGCTAGCTAACCCTGCAGTGTGAGCCCCAAGCCTGCTGTCACCCACATACTATGTGTGTCTCATGGGGAGCAACATGAGGGTAGCCAGCAAATATATTTCACTACTTCCATACAAGAAGGTTTTTCTGTGATGATTTAAATTTGTGTGGAAACATATACATATTAAGTGGCTAATGTAAAGATTAGTCATAGTATTTAGCTTAATCAGGTGACTTACATTGCAGTGTACAGACCCAACTGGGGCTTCATAAAATACTTCAGGGAATCCTTTCCGCTCAAGCTGAAACATGGCGTCCCCCAACACAGTGGCGCAACAGTGAAACAAGGGGATGATTCAGGTGGCCTCCTGGCTGCCTGACCTTACAAACACCAGCATGCCACATTCCAGCTCCGTGAATAAACATGTGTTCAAGGTCTGAAAAACGAAAGGGTAAAGTTTGCCAGACGCTACGCCCATTTCAGCTTTAAATGACATGTATTTAGCAAAATCATGCAATAAAAAAGTGAGTATTTTCTTATTCTAAAGAACAGGGGCTTCAGGTTCAATCAGGTCATACAAAACATGGAGCTACGACGGTTCAAGAAGTAACTATGCGGGTCCCTCAGTACAGGGTCACGGGAGATAGGCAGGAGCCCATCCACCATAGCATAGGGGACAAGGACAAGCCCCCTGGGTGGGATCCCAGTCCTTCACAAGGCTCACACAGAATCATACACACTACAGGTCATTTACTGACATCAGTTCAGTCAAGTCTTTTGACTACTGGAGGAAATGCATCTGACATAGGAAGAACATGCAAAATCCACAGTCAGAGTGATGTGACTCTCCAAAAAATGGCACTCCAAAAAAGTCACTTCATGATTGATGCATTGCCCAATCTGAAACTGTAACAGAAAGCAGGCGTAGATGGTCCTGTATGATTGCAAAGTACAGCCACTTTTTGACTTTAAAAATTGTTGGTACAATAATGAATAGTGGATGGGATTTTGAACATACAGAGCCAGAGTCGTCTTGCACTGACATCCGAATCAAGGCGCCCAGATGTCTTTAGCCGGACCAAAGCCTCCAGCGCTGTCACCACAGCAAGGGCATGTATTTCTTAGATCCCTTACCCATCCCTAGCTGATGCTGGGGTCTTTCAAAGCCACCACACCAAGGAGCACCGAACACAGCATCGAGCCACACAGATGACAGAGTAGAGGGACCCTGGCTCAAAGCGCCTTCCAAAGATTTGCTGGCAGGGAGAGAGGAGCGATGTCACTCACTTAGATACAGCCATCCAAGGGAGATGGGCTAAATAAGGCCAGCAGATGGCTCTGTGGCTTCAAAGGCCAGGTACCTGCAGTGGGTGAGGCAAGTCTGCCTTTGATACGCATGGATTATTTCATGACCGTAGCCACTAACCATTACCTTTTTAGCTACACAAAGGCTGGGCACATTTTCTCTAAAGAGAAAAAAAAAGAATTCAATTATTTTTATAGGCTAAGATGCAGTTTTATGCTATTAGTTTGACTTGCAACAGACTGAAACCACTTTTGAAATCATAATATCTTCTTTATGAAAATATGTAGCTGACAGCCCGTTTTTGCCACACATGCCAGTGACAACCCCTAGTTACTGATAAAAAAAAAAACAATGTTTCAGAGGTATACATGCTTTGTGCCCTCATATAGGAAGTCGGTTTGGTTGCGATTAGTAAAGTTGTTAGCCGAGAAGATGCAACATTGAGATTACTGCCCCCACAGTCTGACTGTGGGGCAAGAATATGCCAGACACCCTGTTTTTATCATTTGGCACCTACGGTAGTCTCATAACATGAGTCACAGGAACTCATTCAGCTTCTGTTGTTGCACCTCCAAACCATTACAGAGATCAAATGGTTGTGTTGATTACGGTCATAAAGTTGAGGTCCATCTGTTTTCCATTGTGCTTTACAGTAGTCTCTCATTAGGAACAAAACATTCAGGAAGAGTTTATACCAAGGGGATCATAAGCTCCTTGAACAAAGATTCTGTTTATCACCGATCATATATGCACATATAGAACCTCTAATATCCTAAAAATGAACCCCATGAAAGACAGCAATGATGGAGATGCTCTGCTACTGCTTAATGCAGCTCAAAGCGTAAAGGATCCTGAGAAGGACCTCCTCAGAGGGACGTCCAGACACTTTAGTGCCACCTCTTCCTGGAACAAGTGTCCAGACAGATGTTTGGCGTTAGTCACAACCCTGAGGTTTGGTGGGTTTTTTTTTCCATTTTTTTTTTTTACCATTTTTTTCACCGCTAGTTGTGAACATTCAGAATTATACTGCAACATGGCGGGAAAAGTAACTTGTTTATGATTTTTAGCCACATTTCTCTTGTGAAAATACGTCATAAATGTAATGTGAGTAAAGTAGCTTAATATTTTAAAGGCAAATTTACCGACAAAGATGTACAATACAGGGCACCCTCAGTCAGGCAAGTCACAAACAAGTCAAAACATAAAAAGCAGGCTGGATTTATCAGAAGGTTTTAAGACACAAACTAAATAATAATAATAATTTAATCTCTAGATTTCTCCCATTTGACTAAAGCAAAAATCCACATACTTGCAGTTATTTTGCTGATATTTGTTCTTGACCTTGTAATAAATGGAACAAAGTAATCAGAATAATACGTCTGTTATTTTAAAATGCTAATACAGACCTTATCATACATATTATTTAATTCATATTCTGTATTTTGCACTTAACCCGATTCTTACCTCTGGCATTTCTATTAACAAAATAAAACAAAAATCCGTCACAGCCCTCATTAACTTTGAGTCTGAGCTGAGATCTACTAGGGTATACACTAAAGACAATCAAACATAAATAAAAATTTTAAGACACTTTGACCTGCAGCTTATTTTAATGGCTTTGACTTAATAAGTAACTGATAAGTGAATAATAAATAATTAAAAGGTAAATACCATAAATAAATGCCCTACCATAGAAAAAGAAAAAGATTAGCAAATGTGTCTTTTCTCAAATATAGTTTGAGCAGCTATACATTGACATGAAGTAAAAAGGAATCTTAATCTGGTAAAGCATGGTGTAAATCCTCTTCATTTTTCCTATTTGGCTGGCAGGTCAGCTTCCATTCTGTCAGTTTTGAGTTTTTTAATAACATTCACGTATGCTAATAGTTAAACTCCAAAAGAATCTAAGAACGGTGCCCAGAATCTTTTGATACTAAAGTTTTATAGTCTTTCCCACTTCAAAGTTTTTGATCCCAATGGCGAAATGTAAGGAATTGACCCCAGGCTGAAGAAAAGAGGTTTCATCCTATAAACCGCGGCTGTAAATGAATCCAGACAATGACTGGCTACTGTGACCCTGAGCCGGGGCCTCTAACTGGAAGCAGAGGCAGCAGGTTTGGGGAGAGCCAGGTAACGGCTGGGAAAGCTGGTGCAGCAGGTTTGTGGAGAGCCAGGTAACGGCTGGGAAAGCAGAGGCAGCAGGTTTGGGGAGAGCCAGGTAACAGCTGGGAAAGCAGAGGCAGCAGGTTTGGGGAGAGCCAGGTAACGGCTGGGAAAGCAGATGCAGCAGGTTTGGGAAGAGCCAGGTAACGGCTGGGAAAGCAGAGGCAGCAGGTTTGGGGAGATCCAGGTAACGGCTGGGAAAACAAAGGCAGCAGGTTTGGGGAGAGCCAGGTAACGGCTGGGAAAGCAGAGGCAGCAGGTTTGGGGAGGGCCCGGTAACGGCTGGGAAAGCGGAGGCAGCGGGGTTGGGGGGGGCCGCGGAACGGTGGG
>JAABNY020000001.1:28968018-28979889 GCA_015164015.2 Brevimyrus niger
GCATGATTTGGCCCTCGAAAACTGCTCAAGTGTCTAATGTGGCCCATTGAGAAAAATATTTGCCCACCCCTGCTCTAGAGTCCCATAAGGTAACTAAGCTTGGAAGGCCTCCTTTTCCAGACTGATGGTTTCTTTTACTGCTGGTGTCCACCATCAGGTTTGGGGATTGCTGCCTCGACCAGCAACCTTAGGCCCTCAGTCCTGGACAGCTGCCACTATAATGGAGGTATGGAACATGACTCACACGGATTCAATGTCTCCAGCTTCCTTCAGAATACAACAGAAATTCCTCTAGAGGTGCGAGTTGAGGATCTCCCAGAAAAGAGCCTCTGCTGAATGTTCCAAGTACACCCTCATTATACGTTTGGGTCTAACAGGTCTGTCTAGCAACTTCCCCCACCATATGATCCAAATCAGTTGACAGCTCAGCTACTCCCTTCACCCAAATGTCCATGACATATGGGCTCAGACCTGATGATGATGCGATTATATAATTAACCATATACAGTAGAGCTATTGCCTAGGGTGTTTTGATGCCAGGTGCATTTATACCCAAACATGATGTTGGTTTGGAACAAACTATGGCTAACAAAGTTCAATACCAGATCACCACTGAGGTTCAGATCAAGCAGGCCGTTCCTCCCAAGGCCACCCTCCTTGGTTTCACTGTCATTACCTACGTGAGCGTTAAAGTCAACAGAAGAACAATGGAGTCCCCAGAGGGGTAGCCTACCAGCACCTCACGCAAGGTCTCCAAAAGGGCCAGACACAGTAAACTGATGTTCAGTGGATACGCACAGAGCTTATTCCCTGACTGAAAGTTTAAGGGAGGCAACCCTCTTGTTCACCTCTGTTCAACCTTCTTGTAGACCTCCAAAGTACTGGCTCTGCCTTTTACTCAGGACAACTCCAAAGCAGAAATGTATGAACCTGACTATATCTAGAAGGTATCTCTCTACCTTTGACTGCTTCCTGGTCCACATCACACAGGACCCTTATGGCTCCTTTGGAAGGTGGTGGGTACACGTGAGAACAGTCCCATGTAGCACATTCAAGCTGTGAGTCAATTTTGTACAGTAAACCATGCAAATTTAGTAAAGATGACCTCATTTACTTCAACAATAAAATTATTACTGGACGCCTCTGATTTGTGACAAACAATTTCCTATGTTCAAATAACATTTTGCACGTTGAAGTGAAATCTGATTTCTCGCCAGATTCCACGAGACATGCAGTCCGGAGACATTTCCCACAGTGTGCGGGTGTACCCCAGGTTTATATCTGGGATGGGCCATGGGCCCCCTGTGACCCTGACCAGTATAAGTAGCCAGAAGATGGATGGATGGCCAGGACTCTAGGGAAAACCTGTGTAAGCGGCTGTGGAAAATCTGCAAGAACACAAAGGGAACATCCACACACACAAAGCCTGCTTAAGCTACCATACCACTCTAAAAGTTATAATAAAATATTGATAATTTATAGATTCCAGTAGAGAAATTGTCCTTTTGCATACTCCAGCTTATTCTCCATTAGGCACATAGTATATCTCGAGGGTCACAGGCTTAGCCATCATGTAGCATCCTGGATCTGGGGATTGCCTTGCTGAAGGGCCCAATAGAAGCATCAGTCTGCTGGCCCCATAATTCGAACAGGCATTCAAACCCACAGAGTCCCACACCACCCCATAACTATGCAACTGGTTTCTAAAATTATGAGTGTGAGATACAATGTCAATGATTAAATAAGACAAAATGTAGCCTAACACTAATGCAGTAATGTCTGCAGTGCCATTAGCTAGCTACGGTCATCCTCAGGAATGCCATTAGAGGTATGTGACACTGCCCAGCCTACCTGACTACTTTGGTCCCGCCTCTCGTTAGCTGCATGTCAATCATGCATCCACCATTGACGTAGGATGCAAGGTTGATCTCCGAAAATTCGGCCTGCAAAACAGAACAGCATGCTTTAAAAAGCGAAATAATCGAAACGTTCCCAAAACTGCCCTTAATTCCCATAATGACTCATAAGTGCAGGGATGTTAATTGTTAAGGACCTCCTGATCAACCCCTGAAGACACTTTTTCCTCTTAGTTTTCTACCAATTTGGAATTTCCAATTACCCGTTTTCACAAAGGTCTCTCCCCAATACACAACCACCACATCAACTGGGATTTTCAGGGGTGAAAATAAATACAAAACTCTTCCAATGCCCCTCTGTCTTTGTCTACCTACAGGTATAGAAGCGGGAGGGACCCCCAAGTGCAACATATTAGAGCAGTGCTCCCTCCCAGCTCCCAGCACACATGAACCAATCAATGAAGAACACCAAACACCTGGTGAAAGGGTGTTGGCAGCCAGGAGGAATCAAAAAATGCTGACTGCCTGGGGGCCCCTCACAACTGCTTTAAGAAATGCTGCTCTAAAGAAAATTCTATATAATTTCCTTCTTTGGGCACTGGGGGACACTCTGTGGGCCATTTATATGTATATATCTTTCTGCCATCCATTGTGTAGGGTCTTGCCATGGCTTACACATCACATATAATTTATTGAGTTGTGTACATGTTGTTTTAGGTTTACTTTTTCTCTAACTGTTTTTCTCTAACTCTATTCCTGTTTTTTTTAATGCTGCAAATTTGTTCAACTTTATTAAGTTTTGCTTTGTCTTGTAAAGTAATCTGTGACCTTCGTGCTGTCCGGATTTTTCCAAATGGTGACCTTAAAATGAGTAACTATTCTGTTTTCAAATGTGAAAGCGGAGCAATTTATGTGGCTATGGAAAATACCGGTGTAGTTAGCAGCACGCGATATTAAGGGAAACATTTATGATTTATCATATTTTGACAGGGCAGTGGCTGCAGTGCCTCAGGACAGGAGCGGATACTCATAGGACCAGCCAACAAACCCCGTGCTCCACAAGTGCAAATTCTTCTCAGCTGTTTTCAGGAAGACGAACAGGAAAAAAATACGACGACACCCAGCAGTCACCCTCAATCAGATGTTTGCATTTTAAAACACCCTTTGGTTTCAGAGCCATCTATAATATAAAGGTGTGCCAAAGAATAAAACTTTTTCCTAAGGCTGAAATTTTGATGAAAGTATCCACGATAAGTCTCTGTTCAGCTGCATCTTTTCAAGCCAGAATATCAGATGTATATTATCTGTGCAAAATGGGCAGCATTTTTAGGGATGTACAGTCAGCATTGAACACAGAGGAATCATAGAGTTTACATCCAAACATGCATTTTAATGCGATTTTTATGAGGACTCCGCAGTATTTATGCATAAAGAAAGCACAACCATCATTATGAAATGAAGATGAGTCAGCCTGTGAGAGACTGGCCAGTCTCTCCTCTCCATGGAGAACAATGATTTCTCTGAGGAGAAATAAATCGACCATTTTGCTAGACTTCTGAGATTGCAGAAGAGGAGCTTCTGAATGCAAGCACACATTAGCAGAATGTGGGGTGGGTGCCATCATCTTACACACAGAGTAAGACACAGACTGTCTTGATTGTGTGTCTTGTCTCAAGGACAGGAACTTGGCCCAATCCCTTTTTAACCGCATGGACACTCTACTGACACTAGCCACTGAACGAAGAAAGCAGCCAGTGTGCAGGGTTAGTGACGGACGCCAGCCAGATTCTCGCTAGATGTCCCTCTGCCAGACAGATGGGCAGGCTTTGCAGCAGCAAGTCAGCGGGGCTCGTGGTTAACAGTCTTCTAATAGAGACCCATAATTCTTTGGACAGATCTCTCTCAACATGAGAGACCAATGGTTTTTATGGTTCACAATCCAAAATGGTGACGCTTTTGTGTGTTGATACAGAATTAATGAGGATCGAAGCAATCGAGTGCTAAAACTGTGGTAAAAGGAGGTGAGCTACCAAGGAGACCATCAAAGCTTGTGGTGACACTCCCGCAGAGGATGATCAAGCTCAGATAATGCCTTAAAAGCAATGGCACTGGCTCTGTCTGGCTTTCTCCTGAGCCTGCCAGCCAAGTCTGCAGCACCGCGGACACTGAGGATGAGCAGTCGGGGATTTGGCCTTTAAAAATCATGGGGCCCATTTCTCGCTGCCATGGTAACCATTTAGACAATGCATTTGCTTTCCTGGATTAATTCCTAGCAAAGCAGTCGACAGAAATGCCGATGAGTTCATCGACTCCCAAATCTATCTTCGAGATGCCGTTACACGATTTCTGAGCAGGTAAAGGAGCTGGCAATGTTTTTAAAAGGAGACTATTGCTGATTTTGTGTATTTATGATAAAATGTGCATCTTTGCTGTCAGCCTAAAAGGATCCCAGAAGAATAGAAACAAATTGCTCTGTCTTGTGCACAAGACCATTTTTCTGTGTTTAAATTATGAGGCAATAGGGTGTCATCTGCTACATAGATTTTAATCTTTGCTGTA
Source organism: Brevimyrus niger (assembly GCA_015164015.2). Classification (NCBI taxonomy): domain Eukaryota; kingdom Metazoa; phylum Chordata; class Actinopteri; order Osteoglossiformes; family Mormyridae; genus Brevimyrus; species Brevimyrus niger. The sequence continues at coordinate 28,972,434 of JAABNY020000001.1, forward strand.
TGCTGGAGTACTCACTGGAGATGGTGATGTTAATTCAGGGAAGAAACTGCTAATCGTGTTCTGGGGGCTTCACTGGCTTGTGTGAATGGCGAATGAGGAGGACACGACATTCACAGCTTCTGCTCCTTTCAGCAGTGTTGAGAAGCAGACACTAAGATGAAGGTTAAAGGAACCGCCCCGAGGGCTCAAGGGACCAATCGGAGCTCCTGGAGGAAATCGTTGTACCCTTATAAAAGTACTTTTAACTTGTAGCCCTTTGAGATCTTCTGATGTAAAGGGCATTATAAATAAAATGTATTATTATTATTATTATTATTATTATTATTATTACTTTCAGCAAACACACTCTGATAGGAAATATTTAATGCTACACGCCATGTAAGTTACTTTGGTGTAGGGGTTTAATAATAATTTTGATATAGCATACTGCTATTTTGCGCACTATAATGATTAATTTTCATCATAAAACACTGCAAAATTGTGAAAGGAAACAAAAAAAAAATCGGTTATACGAAAAGTAAACTGATGATTCTTGAGTCTTTTTAATGTGATTATAAAAAAAAAACCTCATCAACTGGCAATTAGTGAGATTTCATTGTATGTCCAACCACCCAATACACACAGCTAGACATCCAATGTGAAAGTGGCAAATCAACTTGCATTCGAATGAAGGAAATAGAGTCATTTTACTGCAACAAAAAGGGCATTTATGCACAAACACAGCCTTTTTCTCCACTGTTATCTTAGCAGAGAGCTGGTGCTCTGCATCCTAACAACAGGAAACACACAGGGAAGTGTGACCACATTGCCTAGCAACCGCATGGCGACAGCTCCATCAATGGCAGAAGGACCGTTGTGTACTGTGCACAGCTCATTTTATCCATCTACTAAGCAGATGTTGTTGCCACAGTATAAGACTTGTGACATCACTGCCTAGCAACTGCTTGGTAACCAGTTCAACTGTTGCCTGGTCACCGCTACCTCATACTTCCAACGTTTGAATCCTGCCTCCGATCTGCATATGTGAAGTATGCATGTTTTCCCTATGTCATGGAGAATGCCTCCAAAATCTGATAAAACCTGTTATTTTGACCTTGCAGGAACATTTTGTGATTAGGGTTATGCCCATGAAAATGAATCAATGGACCCCACAAAGATATGAATACAAACCTGCGCATGTGTGGCCCTGTCACAGACCCTCGTCCAGGGTGTACCCCGGCCTTGTGCCCTGTCACGGACCCCTGTCCAGCTGTACCCCGGCCTTGTGCCCTGTGACAGGCAACACTAAAACCTACAGAAGCCAAGAATGGCCGTGCTTGTAATTATGTTTTTAATGCTAATTTCCTTCTCAAGTTAACAAAGCTTGTCTTCTCATGAGAAGTTCATTGTTCATTTTCTCATAATAAATGAACCTGTTCTCCCAAGAAAAAGAGCTTTGTTGTTTTGAGGTAATAAAAAAATAACTTGTAATCTTTAGATAACATCATTAAAAATACAATTGCAAGCACAGTCGATCTCAGTTGCAGTAGAAACCTTTAAGCAAAACACCTGGTTACACTTGTGTTACACTTTTCTGTAGACGCAGCAAATCATTTCTAAAACATAACTCTAATTGTCCTATTTTACAATGTTAAGTTTTATTAATTTTGTTGCATTTTTATATTATGGAAATCAGGTCCAAACTCTGGTTTCTACAGTAGCTCTTTGCTCTACAGTAGATGGGTTCATCAGAACATAACTCCATGTAATCCCCTCTAGTGAAATACAAATCATCTGAGTTCGGACCCAATTTATTTTTATTTTTTTAAGAACTGATAGTATTTATCATCTGTTTTGGTAGAGCACAGTGTTTGAAGTTTTTTTTATAAATATTGCTCTTTTATACACCACAACACTAATTTGGACTGTGATAATTGTTTTCATTATGCACCCATATCCCATTAAATAGCCATAAACATATTTGCAGAAAAAAACTAACTACTGCTGAGATCTGAAAGATTAAAACTTCAGTAATATATGCAGAAGAATCAACGTTTGTAGATTCACTGCCAAAAAAAACCAAACCAAAAGAAACTGATTGAAACTTTCCAATTCCATTTTAATATCCATTTTATTCAACAAAGATTAGTTATTTTGAAAGTGTGTCCTTTAACCACCACAAATATTCAGTTGTTTAATGTTGGGTAAACATTTATTTATATTGATGTGAGATAAACTCTGTTGATTTAAGATGTTTTGCCTTGTGCTGTTACAAAAAGTCCCACAATTTTCTCAAACATGCTAAGTAAGCCTCCAGTATTTTCCTGTACAAATAAACATTTGCAGTGTTAGGGTCTTTAAACATGGCTGTTTGAATAATATTTAAAATAATAATAACAATAATAAACCACTGTCATTTTTAACCATCCTTCTTCCAACCACTTACCTTGACCCCAGGGTTACCTGGAGGCTATCTCAGGCAGCACAGGGCACAAGACTGAGGTTCACTGCAAGTCCATCAAGGGCTCATACATATACAATGCAAACTTCACAGGCAGACAAGCAAAGAGCAAAGCTGGAATTCAAACCAACAACCCACAGTGAGTATGAGGCTCGTGCTACCCACTGAGCCTTCATGGCACCCCACATTTTGCCAACCTGGGTTAAAGTTGCCTCTTTGGTGAAACAATGTCACCCCTGTATCCAGTCTCACCATTATACTTAACCTGTAGCTTATTAGCTTGTTTAGCTGATTTGGTATATTAGGACTCAGTTTTCAGTCACCATACTTTGAGAGACACAAGGCATGTGCACTGCACCGAGCCACTGGAACCTTACTGTTCTGTTCTTCTGTCTGACGTGCGCCGTGGTTATTGGGTTTGCAATCAGATTTTGGATTTGGTGTTTTTCACAATGATGCCCTTGCCTGTTCTGCCAAATACTGCTTAAGTTTTAACTACTAATTTTAGGCGGATTTCAGGATTTGGAAATAAACTTTGTACATCTGCATTTGGGTCCTCTCACCATTGTGTTATAAACAGCTAAACCTGGCCAAAACAGTTGTTTTCCATGGAAAAAGGCCATTTATCCTCTCTGTGTCCCTCACTTGCTCTGCCCTAAAATAACACAATAGTGAGATCAGCTTATCCTAACAAAGTACAGGCGAGTCAGTCAGCCTGCTTACTCCAATAACTGCTGCTAAATATTACCTAATGTGCTCAAGACCTTGATATCTGAAGCCATGGGAATGAATATATCTTCACCTCAGGTCATAATTAAAATAACAGCATTTTGCATTTGTATTAGGTCACGTCAGAAAATAATTCAGTCAGCAGAAGGTACAAATATCTAAAAGTCATTAGCAAGTAAATTAAACAGGTAATACTTTATCTGAATACTCCTACAGAGATTATGCAGATTATTTGTAACATTTCAACAACTTAGTTGAGATTCAACAATTTATATATCATCGGTTGAGTGAGTAGTCAAATTCAACTAAATTATTCTAAGAATATGTAGGTATGTAAATACATATTCTGTTAAACATCTACAGACACAGCGAATCAGCTGAATTGTCAATCTCTAACTAAGTAGTTGAAATGCTACAAATATTCTGCAGATAGAATCAAAATCAAGGGTTACCATTAAATACTGTGTACCTACATTTATTATAATTGGAAATGGTGGGCTCTCAAACTAGGGGAACATGAGAACACAGCAGGATAGATTACTGTATGTAGTGTAACACTGTTAGTTTGACCACCTTCAGATGACCTGTAAATGTCACTAAGATCTCTGTATCCCTTGTCCACCCCAAACATTGATACAGGTGTTCTCCATACTGGAACCACATTGATTTTCTGTTAGCAGTTTAATGTGTGACCTATCTGTCCTCCACCAACTGTGGGACCACCATGTTGGCTGTCCAGGGTGGCCTCCTAAGCTGCTGACCAGCCCACGGCGAGGCTGTACTGGATGTGGGTGGGAACAGTGCTGGGCTCAGACAGGTTCTCCTAGCACTGTGGAATGTCTCACATGGCCTCCACCTGGCCCACGCAGACGAGCCATCAAAGCACATGACGGCCACAGAACAGCCAAGTATGGCCCTGCCACCATCGTGTAAAACATGGGCGACTGGGCCTCCAGATCCTCACAGAGCTTTAGGCTACACGCAGCAGATGTTGCCCCGAATGACCCAAGAGCTAATGTCATGCTGGGTCAACTGGGAGGAAAAGGACAAGTATTTTGCACCCCACCACATCTTGACCTCACTTCATATTCCAGAATCTTGACCTCTCTGTAGATCTGGTAGTCTGGAACAATGGCTAGGAGGCTTGTATGCAAATTCTTGAAGCACTGTAAAGTGATGTGGCCTGTTATCGATGTAATGTGTGCTGACAAGCATGGGCGTGTGCCTCTGCATGCAGAGATGTCTGGGAGCAGTGGTGTAAGCCAAACGTTTAGCTAATATTAGCCTGATTGGGCAGAAATAAAACAGAAAGCAGGAACAGAAGCAAGCACTCAATTCCCATGTTCCAAAACCCGGGTACAGCTATTTGACCTCCATCAAATATTTGCTATTAGTGCATATATATCAAACTTGCCTCTAATGGGATGCCAGTTATTGACTGAAATTGCTAAGACAGGTTTGCTAAAAGTTGGTAATATAAGGTACATGTTTAATATAAAGTAAAAAGCATATTGATTGAGTGGCTCAATCAGTCAACCGGTCTGGTGCTACAGTAAGAGCTCTAATCACAGGGCCAATCAGCTCTAATAAAAAGTACAATCAGCTCCAATCACAGGTCAATCGACCACAGAGAATTGGACCCTGTTGGCAGAAGAATGATGCCAAAATGGAAAGACGGCTAATCAGCAGGGGTACCTCCACTTGCCATTATTGAGTACTTCTTTCTGACCTCAGGGGCAGCTGTGAGTTTCTGGCTGAACGTAAAGGTAAAAATAAATTAGACTTTGAAACCAATAGTGGGTGGAATTACAGTGTACTGTACAGTGCGCTGTCGATAACAACTAATACGGCTCATTTATTGCAGATGAGTAGGTGCCAAGTTGATGACGCCTACATGGATCCCTTCTTTTTACTCCACATAGAACGCATGCCTTCAGTTACAAAACCGGACAGCCTTTCTAAGGATGTTGGTGGAAGCACTGATGGGAGCAGGCATTGCCAGATCACTGTGAAGAAGCACGGTGCAGAGGTGGTTAACACTGACTGAACAGTGACAAGCCTGCTCCTTACATACTTTCTTCCATCAGTGTTTTGTGACTCTGAAATCTTTAGTAGTGCTGTCCTGCTCATAAGGGCAATGCTAGCAATTCTATATTAACATCCATCCATCCAAATCCTGTAACTGCTATTCGGGGTCGCGGGGGGTCCCGGAGCCTATCCCGGATGCTACAGGTGCAGGGCAGGGAATAAGCCAGAGCAGGGGGCCAACCCATCGCAGAGGTATTTTAACAATAGTATAAAATTAGCACAATTACGTCTATCAAATCTAGTATCTGAACAGAGGTGCAGAGCAGGTCATGTTTGTGAAGGTTTGTGAAGTGTGCACATAGAAATGGCTTACATCAGGATGAAACAAACCCATTAATTTATAAACCAGGAAGTGGCAAAATACTGTGGCCTCAGACACAGGGTTGTGAGTTTGTGTTCTCGCTGTGTGTGGTGGGTTTCTAACAAGTAATCTCATTTTCTTGTCACAGTTCAAGATTGTGTGCTTAGGTGAACTGGTGCCTCTAGTGTGCATGTGCGTGTGAGAGGGAGAGGGCATGCTGGGAGGAGCTGGCACCCCATCCAGGGTGTCCCCTAACTGCGTACTCAACACAGACAGACAGATTGTGTACTTGATTAACACTCATTCCAGTAATGGCAATGACAGGTTTTACCATTTACAAGACAAGTCCTTCTAACCGGAAAACATGGTGCGATATATTAGCAAACGGAGGACTTGACTCGATTCAGGCTGCTGCATCCCTGAAGGAGACTCTCATACTCGATCTTGGAGAGAGAATCAAAATCATCTGCGACAACTGGAAATGTATTAGTGAATAAGTCCATCAATCCAAGTAAGAAGCCATTATGGGTGTGTTATGGGCAAAATAGGCATTTTTAGGAAACAAGAAAGACTACATATAAACATTACAATAGACTGTAACAATCAGTTCCATTAATTTTACTTTAGTATAACTAAAAGGCTGAAGGCATCTCAAAAAAGCACTTAAAAGCCAGAAATCCATCCAATAAATGGAAGTTTTCAATTTAAACTTGAATATTAAATGCATTTATTGCAAGGAATTTGTTAAACTATTGCTGAAACATAACAGAGATTTTTAATAAGGGGCCATCCTGCTAAATGTAACAGGAAGAAAATAAAATGCAGATTTTTCTGTGACCTAAAGGCATGACTACTTGGAAAAGCAGGCATTTACATTTCATTTTAATGACAGACAATTCAAACACTGTCATCTATGCAAAGGACCGAACCTCCTTTTTGAATGCTTTGTTCTTTGCCCAACTAGTTAATCAAGTAATTACACAATCTAGCTAAGTGCTAGTTATTATGCCAAAATATATTACTGTGACAATCAACAGATATATGCCTTTTCCATAATGCTAGTCTTAAATTTAGGCCTCCCAGAATACAAGCAGCATTAGCTAACCATGCTAAGACCAGCTAACTGCCATTTCACCCATAAGTACATGTACATGCTAGCATTCCTGCTTCTTCAGACATGCTACTGACCTGCTCCACTCTGACCTCGTACACCCCGTTCAGCTTCCTTCCCCGGAAATACCTCGCCCTGGAAGGTAGACAGAGAAAAGATGAAGGGAACTGGTTAGAGAACTGGGCTCTGACCAAATGTGAAACTGCAGCATTGCAAGTTCAGATTCTATAAGGCCCTCCTTGATTTCCCTGTTGGGAAAGGTCAGCTTGCACTGCTTTCTAAAATAACCAGCTTTGTATAAACACCAACAATGTTGACCTACGCAAGTAACCTCAAAGGAAATCATTTACAAAGAAAATAATCACGGGATAAAATAGAGATGTTCTGTAAATGACAGATAAAGAGTTCTCTGACAAAATCTTGATGTGAAAACCTGATGTTTCATAATACTGAAAGCATGACATGGTGAATTTTTTTTTTTATTTTACTACATCAATGATCTGCTAGAACTTTAATTATGTAAATATTGTGACAAAAAATGTCCTAATCAACATAATGACTAGTAATGGAAAGCGAAAGCAGCAGGGGAACCTGTCTGTCAGCCGTGTCATGAAAAGTGCAAGGTACCGCTAATCTAATCACACACGTCTCATAAAACAAACGGCTCTTGCTAAAGCTTAAAGCTGCAGCTGGATTTTAGGAACTGTGGTAGCTTGGATCGAAAACTGGCTAACTGACAGGAAGCAGCGAGTAGTTATTAGAGGCACAATGTCACAGTGGACCTCCG
>JAABNY020000001.1:29013010-29028030 GCA_015164015.2 Brevimyrus niger
TATATACACATACATACTCACACGTGTGTATGTATATATGTATGTATACTCACACGTGTGTATGTATATATGTATTCGCTACCGGTGTGTTTGTGTAGGTAACACATAAAGCTTGAAACTTGCATTGATTGTGGCTATCAGACAACCACATGCATTTTTAAAGTGCGGCGGGCCCCATGATCTCACTATTGTTCCCCAATGTTCCACTTTGCGCACTGTGCTGCAGAGCTGGGCTTCCCCGCAGCGCGGTCCCCTTTAAGGGGGCAGTGCCGCTGAACGGGGGGCAGCGCCGCACAGCGCCCGATCCGCCTCATCTCTGCCTAAAATCAATGAGCGGCTGCCCGATCCGCTGTTTCTGCTTTCAGCCTTTTCCAGGAAGAAACTGACGGCGGGCCACGATGGGCCGAAAAATGAAAGGAGGAAACAGAGAAGTTGAATTTGTCCTTTGTGAACAATGACCATAGATTGGAAAAAACATTAACACAAACGGGCGCGCATGGTTGAATCGCGACCGAAAATCAATGGTAGTGTGTTCATGAAGGATTATTTTTTAAAGGAAACCAGGGGAAAAGTGGGGAAAGGGAGAACTTCCTGAATTGCGAAAATCATGGTCTGAACCTCCAGGCGATGTGCATTGAAGATATTCGCGGATTCTTCATATCCGATGTATTTTATTGTATCTAATCCGCATATTAAAGGATAATATCACGGAGGGACGCGTAATCATTATCTATTACTGCAAGGACTTTTGATCGTGCTGTTTGTTGTACACAAGGCTCGGTAAGTGACGTGCTCGCTTGATTCCGCTTCACCGTCAGAAGTGGCTCCTTACAGTCTCCATGCTATCTGTACATTTTGACATGAAACTGCAACAGGCTCTGCTCGGCTTGTTGAAAAGTACGCTTTATGGATTTATTTGAAAACACTCTTTGGGGCTTTATAAAATGTCATTGCGAACAAGGTTTCTTTCGGTTTCATGGATCTTGGTTTGTGGGTAAATGATCCCTATTTACCTTTAAGTCCTTTGGCTAACGAGTAGTGAATTTATAATTGATTCCCAACACTCATTTGCTTTTAAGGAAATAGCAGCCAAATATCAATAGCATTGTGAAAACTATTGCTACACTGTTTTAAGCCCTATACAGTAATGCACACCGTCACACACCTTGTAGATCACAGACTGTGTCTGAATGACAGCTTGGAAGTGAGTTTTCATCATCTGTTGGTTCAGTATCTTTGTGCTTAATTTGTGACTTTGCTCAGTGTTGTGCGATAAAGTCCATATCATCATCATCCTCCAGATGTGCACATTCACCTTGATGCTATTTCAGTTGAAATCTAGTGGAAGTTTAGCAGAGCATCTCTTTTAAAGATTTTTTAAATGTGTGTTTGTATGTAAACATTAGGGTTTCAGTTGGACCAGTCATAGAACGTTACTCAGTTGTATTTTTTGTCATAAGCTTACATAGTTGTATATTCTAGGCAGCGGGTGACAATATAAACTTGCAAACTCTTCTATGTGTCTGTGTGTGTGAAAGAGAGAGACAGTGTCCTGTGTTGCATTGATACTCCATCTAGACTTCTGCACCTTATACATTATGCTGCTTCGCTGGCTCATCACAAATCTAATATGGGTGGAGAGTAGTTTTGAATCTAATCTACTTAGGTAAGTTAGAAATTATATACAATTGAGTTTCTTTTGGACTTTGTGCATGAAATGAATGTCTGTGGTCATTGTTAGGAATTTATATTACACTGAATCAGGCCATAATTATTTGCTGAGGTGATTAGAGGTTCATTGTTCTGTTTGTAATGGTACTCAGTGGTACCATTTTTTTCACTCTGGCTACTAACCCTGCAGTCTGCTGGACGCTGTACGAGCTTCATTATGGCACGGCAGGAGGTAGTCAGGTGCTCGGTCAGGGCATCTTCCCATCAGATGGTTGGGGAAAGGGGGGCGACATTTGACATAAAAATGCCAAGAGCTAGCTGGGATGCATTCCTGCAGTGTGCATGGAAAATATGTACATGTCAGACATTATTTTATGTGTTAAAGTTATATATGAGGCTGGCGCTTTTTGCCCATTCATCCGGAAAAGCATTTATGAGGTCATGCACTGATGTTGAAAGTGAAGGCCTGGCTCACAATCTCCATTCTGGTTCATCACAAAAGTGTTCATTGGGGTTTAGGTCAGGACTCTGTGTGGACTAGTCAAGTTCTTCCACACCAGACTCACCCAACTGTGTCTTTATGGACCTTGCTTTGTGCATTGGGTCATGCTGGAACAGAAAAGGGCCTTCCCCAAACTGTTCCTACAAAGTTGAAAGTAGAGAATTGTCCAAAATACCTTGATACCCTCAAGCAGTAAGAGTTCCCTTCACTGGAACTAAGAGGCCTATCCCAACCCCTGAAAAACAACCTCATATCATTATCCCTACTCCACCAAACTTTACAGTTGGCACAATGCAGTCAGGCAGGTAAAGTCCTCCTGGCATCTGCCAAACCCAGACTTGACCATCAGACTGCCAGAAAGAGAAGTGTGATTCGTCATGCCACAGAACACTGCCTCAGAGTCCAGTGGCGGCGTGCTTTACCCCACTCCATCCAATACTTGGCACTGCACGTTGTGGTGTGGGACTGCTCGGGAATGGAAGTCCATTCCGTGAAGCTCCCATCGCATGGTTTTTCTGCTGGGGTTCAAAGCAGAGGAAGTTTGGAACTCTGCAGTTATTGAGTCAACAGAGTGTTGGCGACTCTTACACACTATACGCCTCAGCACTCGGCAAGCCCCTCTGTAGTGTTGCGCGGGTTGGCTTTTTTTAAAACACTTGCCCTAAACACCAGGGAGCCTGTATTGCCATGGTACCTACCAAAGAAGTGTAATTTGTGACACTGTAACCCATAGATTTGTGCTACATTCGCATTGAACAAGGTTGCCGAAGTTCTGGCAGAATAAATTTTCATGACTTTTCCAAAACTTTTCCAGTACCACAAGAAAATTTTCAAAAACCCACAAGTTTGCTTTGATTTGATGATCATGCAGTTTCACGTATTAATAAGTCCTGCCTCGATTGTCCACTCCTTCCGTGTGCCACGCCCCCTCATTTACCTCGTGTGGGATCCGTGTGACCAGCTGTTTCTGCTTGTTGTCATTAGTCATCTGTATTTAGTCTGAGTTTGTTTGTTTCCCCAGTCCGGTCATTGTAATATCACTGTGTGTTTTCTTGCCTGCCCTTTATTATGATTATTATTATGAATAATAATTATTTATTTATTATTAGTTAATTGGTTGATTCATTAAATAACTTGATTGATTAATTAATTAATTAAAACCCCGTGTTCCCCGGTTAGCTGACTGCTGTTTCACTGTCTCCACTCCGCGCCTCCCGCATACGGCACGACAGTAATACAATTTTTGGTACGACAATAGCCAATCTGCTTATGTAATAAACACAGATGGTGGACAACTTTCGCCAATGTGCAAACAGTGTTCAATTATTAAGAAAAATAATCCCAATATTAAAATTATACGTACCTTATGATTGGTAGAGGCAAATTGAGTCAAAAACGGGAAACTGATCAATAAAATTCAAATACGTGCAAATAAAACTATAAAAACTGGAATAGCGAGCAAAAAAGCAGCGATCTGAAATACGTGAAATCTGCACGGAAACGGATGTTTACCAAGCACACACAAACCAGTGCGCAGGTATGCATGCAAAACACACTAGTTGTCAAAACTATAACATCAGATCTGAGAACTTTATCAGATTTGAATGAACTTAGTTGAACTTAGGTCTTCTTTTAACTTAATTTTGTCTAAAATGAAGTAGAGCAGAGCATACTTAAGCGTGATATTTCACCCAACTAGTAGCTATTTCAGTACATTCATAGCGATATTCTTTTTTCGAACGACAAACAAACTACAGCCACTAACAAGTCTGGTATAAATATGATATTGCATGCTGGGATACTATTTACGGTCATGATATGGTATTTTCTATTTTCAATTACATTTATAACTATTAACACATTTAACAAAATAAACATTTTTAAGGATTCATAAAATAGAATTACTATTGAGTGTATAAGCCGCCACGTGAAAATACATTACAGGGGCAACTCGGAAAATCTTGTCCGATATCAACGTCATAAGAGGCTTGTTTCCGATGGGAAGTGACGTTTATCATGACGCTTTCATCCAAGTTCTGACTTGGAGAGAATTAATCGAACCCACCATTGTCCAATAAATTGAAAACTCCAAAATGTACTAATATATGCCGACTGCCTTTATACACCGACCCTGTTTCAACACGTTTTGATAGATGATGAAATGCGTTTTGTAACCTTTGACCTGCCCACACCCAAAATATTTTAAAAATGTCTGCCCTAAAACCGCCTGCACCCACGGTTACCCGCGGGTCACAAGTTGACCCGCACATCACTACCGCTCTGTTACTTTACTTTGTGGCTGAGTTTGTGTTGTTCTTAAATGCTTCCCCTTTGCAGTAATACCACTTGCAGTTGACCAGGGAATATCTAGCAGGGCAGAAATTCCACAAACTGCCTTACTGCAAATGTGGCATCATCTTCTGAGCTCTTCAGAACAACCCATTGTTTTATAAATGTTTGTCCCAATACTTTTATTCATATAGCACACGCACACACAAATGCACACACAAGTCTGTATGTATATGTATATGCATGTGTGTGCCTGTGTGTGTGTGCCATCAAACACTAAAATGACCTCAAACTATTTCAAGAATTGGATCACAAATGACTTGTTCTTTCTTTGTAATTTTGCCCGTGCGTGATAAATAGGAATGTTGTGTCCTGTAATATCCCTGTACTAAAACATTAAGAGCTTTATCAACTGATTTTTTAAGTTGAATTCTTTTCTTTAGCGGACCTCCATGATGCCATTTTTCTATTGCCACAGTATCAGCTGCTGCCTCTGAAGAGCCTGTGGCCTGCTAGATATGCCTTTGTTTCTGTATCTCCTTGGAGCAGGAGGGGATCCCTTTTCAGCCTCTGAGCGAGTGCCCTGCCAAACTGTACTTCCTCCCCCGCCCATGCGCCAGCATCGCGGCCGGCCAGCCGGATGGAGGAAGGGCCCGCTCGCCTGCCGGCACACCTGCGTGAGTACACACCGCGCATGTGTATGCAGACTCGCTTGATGACCAGTCTGAACAGTGTTCCTGGACATCAGCCTTGCTGTGTGATTTAATCTCTGCTGCTCCTATACTAGAAGTACATTAATGTGTCTTTGTAATTCTGTATGGCTGCTGGGAGGGGATACCTCTGTTACACTTGGAATGTACTGTGAAACTCAATGAGAGATCACAATACCAGTGGTTCTGTGGGGGTTAATCATATTGCATTAATTAGATCATTATTGTTGGTTAATCACAAGGAATTGACCAGATACTTTTTACCAGTAATATTAAGTGAGAAATACAATGTTGCAAGCTATAAATAATTTAGTCTCCCTCCCATTTTCCCTGTAACTAGTCCATGAGTTTGAAGACCTCTGAGGAAGCTAAATACCCAGAGACTGCATCAGGAAATAACCATTCGTTTGTGGCTACAATGCAAAACCTGCGAATTTGCTATTGCACCTCAGCGCAGCATAAATCGGAATACAAGTATAAAATCAAATGAATTGCTTCCGCCTGCCATGGTGATTGTGAATGTTGCAGCTATGTTAGCTTGCTGTCAGGTGCAGTAGATGCACTTACATGCATTATTTTAAAAGTACATTTTCTTTTGCATACCTCTTTACAGCTGTTAGGAGCTATTACTATAAATATACTGCACTTGGCATAACATCATAAATCAGCTGTGATATATTCCACGGTTTCTATTTTGCATGAATAAGTAGCCTCATGGAAACCTCTTTGATATATTTGCACTGTAAAATTAGATTTTTTTTTTTACATTCACATTTTTAAATGCATTTTTATGTGTAAACGAGTGCTGCATATATACCTAAAGCAAGTTACCTGGGTAGTTTTTATGAATAAAGAGCAAGAACTTGATTTTACTGTATATGCCTAAGAATAAGATGCTTAAATCTTGATTGGACATTGATGCAATGAATAAAAGTTTTAAAAATACATCGATTTTGAGCAATGGCCTTGAGAGTTTATGTGAAAAAAATGGCAGCTTTACTTGGAAGGTACACCATCTCTGCTTCTCTTGCCTCAGTTTTGTATATGTGACACTTTCATTCCCACTGCATGGGAAGAAAATGTTAGAGGAAGTATGAACTGCCCCACCCCCCCATCCACAAAGAGCTGTAATCTAACAGCTGGCTGCTGCAACAGTACTTGCAGTGCAGCCCATTAAAGTGTGAGGAAGTTGCAGCTGCGCCTGTCACTGTTTTTCTCGGTAATCTCGTCTGCTGGGCCTGGACCACAGATCTCGACTGGGGACTTTCTGTATCTGCCACTGGTTCGGTGGGTTTACAGCCCATGCTCGTGCACTGGTGGCACTGCAGTGCAGTGAGCTATCTATTAGCCGAACTAGCTTGTCCTGTTTGAGTGGCTATCGTTTTAATGAAAGCATTCTGCCATGACCTTCTGAAAGGCTGCAGTGAAGTGCATGGCAATAATCTCTTAAGAATGTTACCAGTGTGACAGATGTGAACAGGAGACCTCGGATAAATGCCACGAGTCACCGTTTCGATCCATAACAGTGTGAAGGTTTGTCTGAGCTGGGGGGGAGTGTGAAATGAGTAAGAGGACTTGCACAGTGCGGCATCTCCGTCAGCTTTAATATGTCTGCGTGTTTGGGTTTTTATGCTGCTCATGAGGAGTCAATTTTCGGAAAATGCAGCCCTAGAAAAAGCACCACCATGGTATTGTTAGGCGTCCTGAAAGCTGATGGGAGTTCCGACAGAGACCGAAATACAGTGTCTCTCTCTCTGTGTCTCTGAGGGAAATGTCCTGCATATTTCCCACACCTGGAAGCCACTGCTTTTCTTCAGCAATTTCCTGAGTGGCAGAAGGCCATTCCCGAAAAGTGGAGAATAAAAATCTGGAAGGGAGCCTGTTCTTGCATCCCAAGGGTGGAATAAAACACAAATTGTACAGTTCTGTATCTTCCTTGGAAAACTGGGGCCCTGTGCAGGAGCGCAAAGTGAGCTGATGCAAGCAGATCTTTATGCATGGGGCATGTGTTCAGCTGATGAAATGAGGGGTGGTGTTTTTACACGACTCTCTGTGGCTGCTACAGCTTGGGCTGGTAGCAGATAAATGCAGCACCAGTCACCTTAATTATGCAATGGTCCTCAAAGCATGAACTGGGAACTAAGAGTTGTTTGAGGTTGGCAGTATATAAAATGCAGACAAAATGTTAATTACATTTAATTGAAATTAATTACAAAAGTAAAGTTTAAATAATACTAGTGATATTTTGATGATTAATAGCATCCTTAAATCAAAATGCTTATTATTACTTGCTGATTATGTCATTTCACACCACAGTGATTGTTGCGGATTAGAGAGATTGCTTTCGCTTCTGCTGTGTTGTAAATATCTTCTTGCCATGTTTGACAATGTAACATTCATCAAACTTTGCGGCTGCATTTTCATGATTCACGTTCCTCTGTGAGACGAGCCAGCTCAGGTTATGCCAAGCTGATGAAGGGTCAGTGTTTATTTCACATTGCACTGTACTTGCAGTGTTTCAATTCAAATGCAATGGGTCATCTTTAATACAGAAGTGCGGTTTCATCTCAAACTCGGGTGTGTATCGATGTGGCTAATTGATTTGGCCATCGTGTGAAAACGCGGCACATTGTAAATGTCCTTATGGCTGAACAACGGTTTAGGAACAGCCCACAGTGAAGTGGAACAAACATCAGTAAATTACCTTTTTAAACTCTGACTACTTTTTAATTAAATCTTTCATTTCCTGGGTTACTTTATATATATTCCATTTGTGTTTTTATATAGATGTAAAAAAATGACCTCAGGTTCCTAATGAAAAAAAAATAGGCCTATGGTGTGAACAGATGACAGTCCACCCCATATAATGCTCATTTAGGGAACAGATGCCTTTCTGGGATATATGTTTTCAGAATTATTCAAAAATAAACAATTAAACTATGTAAAATATTAACCAGAGTTTTAGAAATGCATGCACACAAAAGAGTTTGTAAGTAAGAGCCTGCAATGCCTTTGCAGTTTCGAAATTTCTGCATGCTTCCTGTCTGACTGGGCAGAGGAGATTAGGGTAATTCCCATGTTGATGTTACTAGGATCCAGTTTCCTCTTTCATTAGAAAGTGACGGTTTACAGATGGCTGAAAGAAAGGAGAACAAATAAACAAAGCAGAAAACTGCTTTTATAATCAAAGTGCCGAGGAGGGTAATTTGACTGGTTCTTGTTTTTTTTGTTTGTTTGTTTTTTAATGGAACCAGTTTTCGTAGCTTTGCCTCATTGACTTCCTCAAAGAACACCTCTAGGCCACAGTCTTACAAACGAGTCAGTTTTGTACCTTATAAAAAGTGCGTATATAATGTCTTGCTCAGCGCCACATGTAACAAGGTGGTTTTTGTGGAGAGGATTTAATGGGAAGGCCAAACTTTCTGAAGTGTGAATAAGGGGAGGGGGCAAATCCAACAGTGAGGAAATACTGGTGACCCCCCCACCCTCCAGAAGTAATATGCATGTTAGGTCTTGTATCCTGCATCCTTCTTTATTTCTAAAGAGCCTTAATCTGTTTTGTGACCCCCCCCTCTTGAAAAAAAAAACAGCTAAGATTTACTCCAAGGTTGCCCAAGAATGATGTCACCAGGAAGTGACCTTAGCAGAGGGGGTTGCGGAGGATTAATACCTCGAATTCTGACATATAGGCTTTTATTAAGAATTAATCTAAAAATTAAGAGACTTGCACAACAAATATAACACTTCAGAAATGAATTTCCTGTGGTTGCAATGCAGACATGTGAAGTATATAGATTTTCGGACGGTTGGCAGACAGGCAGCTTGTAAAATAAGATAGCTCTTCAGAAGGATAGGTGGCAGTGCTCCAGACCTTCTCTTATCGCTCCCCGGTCTTTCCTCCTCCCTCTGTCTGTCTCTCCCCCGGTCTGCTTTGCGCGCTGGTGATAAAAAGCACAGCTGCTGTGGGGTATGACCACAGGAAGTTTCCTGTGCTGGAAGGAGAGAGCTGAGGGGGGACTTCCTGCCAAGAGGGCCGCTTTGTGGGAAGTTGTTTAGAGCTTCCTTCCCTCCCACTCAGCAGCTGCGCGAGGCCATCGCAGATGGTCACGGCGGGGTCCTCGGGGGATGCCCAAATCTGCCTTTTCCGCCATTCAGCAGGAGACCCCTGAATATTGCAGGGGAGTGCATATTGTAAATACAGGCTCACGTGGCGGCCTCACTCACGCATTTGTAGGTCTTGATCGGCCACGTTTTCACACTTTCAAAAAAAGAACAAAACCACAGCATTGATGTGAAGGTGATAAAATTCAGCCTTTTAAACCCTGGTGTTTATTTTATGGTCTTCTGCTGCCATTATTCTGTATATTTTCCAAGCAGATTCTCAGATCTGACCCCATCTTTGGGTCATCTTTGACCCCATGATGTTCTGTTTATGCACTATAAGAAAACAAATATATTTCCATGAACAAAGAACCATATTTAGAAAGGTACATTTTGTACAGTTATTTACCAAACTAGTTATGTACAGCTTATCTTTTCTTAATATAAGGATAGAACAGAAGTGGGTTAAGATCCTTGAACCTTCCGGTGGCTTGCCCAGAAGATTGATAACAGCACTGAGCTGGTTTCCCTCTGCTATGGGATGCGCCCCGTATTTTATGGAAGAAAAATATCTGTGAGTCTGTATGAGTGGGGGACGAGACGAGCTTGAGGTGAGTCTTATGGAATCCTTCGCGCAAGATCATGAAGGGAGGGGTCTGTGCAGCCGTATCTGCCCAGATATATGGGAATATACGGGTGTGGTGACATAAACTTCTGTGATACAATGACAGCGAGGAAAGCCTCACCATGATGGTACACGGTCAGTAAGTTTTAGCTCTGAATTTTTTTGTATTTTTTAACTTTTGTGACTAAAATATGAAGACCAGCATCTCCAGGAAGCTCAATTTTTAACGATAAAGCTGATAATTTAAAAGAAAGCGATATTATGCAGAATGTGTCATGGCTGACACTGCCCTAGACCTGCACGGTTCATTGGTTACCCCCTGAATGGTGTCATTCGCTGAGGGTAGGAGCAGACAGTCTGTGTGATTATGCGCTCAGGGCTCTTGGAACGACTTCTAAGCTACATATGTGCGTTTCACCAGTGTGTTTACAGCCGATTGAAGTGAGGCCTCCTTTATGGTAGAGCATGGATCAGATACCTCCATGTACTTCTTGTGGTCCCAGTCTTTCCATTTCGTCATGGGACAAAGCACTGGACTGTCAGGTGACATTGACTATTTCTTAAACAATGACCAGTTAGCTCTCCATGTGCCAAATGTATAACTCATAGCCTATTTTAGTCTGCCTAGCACTGTTAAGGTTGTGTTTCCATAGAGAAAGATTGGCCCTTCCATTGCTGGTGAGTCAGTAAGGAGATTTTTATCCCGGAGGGGAGATGTTTCCCCTCCCACGTCTCTGCGGGGTGCTCTGTCACCCCCTGCTTCTCCTACTCTGATTCATTCACATTCTCTTATTCTCCTCCAGGCCTATCTTTCGCTCTCATGGCAAACGGAGCAGCTATTTGCTCCACCAAGATGCAAAGGCTAACCCCTGCTTTTCTCTAAAATCGCTTTTGTTAAAAATGCTGTGGGTAAAGACTGGCTTTCGTCCTGGTGAGGAGCTAAAGCAGAGCCTTCGTTAAGGTCTAGCCCTCACACTCCACTGTCACCCAAAAATAATATAACACTCAGCTTGTGTTTGGGATAAAAAAGAAAATTTTATTATATCAGTATTTGCTATTTCAATTAGTTGATTCCTGAAGCTTTTCTTGGAACACAGTGTTTTCTGAGCAAATTTGGGTAGTTTTTTCTATAATTTTTACATTGGTTTTGGGAACAGGTTTGTTCATGGGATTTTGGATGATTCTTCTATGCAGAACCTTTCAAAATGGATAATATTTTGAGGTTTGTTCTTATGGACTGCTATCTGTGAGTAAATGTATTAGTTATGGAGACAAAAGTGGGTGATTCTACAAGGTCAAAATTTGTATATTACCATGAGGGTTAAAAATTACTTTTGGAATACTATTTTAAATGTAGGTTAGTATAGTTATGTCGGTTACTTTTGTTACTTATATGTGCCCCGTTGCACGTGGCTCGGTTTAAGGGCTTGAGGTGGACAAGTCTGGCCTGGCGTTATCACGGATGAGCAATCTTTTGCGGGGACTTTCCCAAAAAGTAAACACCTAGGCATGAGCGCAGGTATCTGATTGGGTTCACAGTTCAGTACAATTTTAGTTCAGCAGGGAAGCAGTTACACTGCCTTATGTTTACAGTATATTTGTCATGTGTCCGAATAACAACACCCCTTAACAAAATGCTGGTTTGCACTGTAAAAATAAATACGTAAAATAAAGAAAGTATCATAACAGTCATAATTACCAAAATCCCATGTTCTCCCCTACAGAGCATGGTCATGTATTTGTAGTAATAAACAGCCCTGTAACCTCGGTAACTGTTTTTCAGCCCAATCTGATTTTCCTGGTAAAAGAGACCTTGAATGCCACGAGGAGAATAGCTTAATAGTCATAGGAATGCCATAAAAAATAAGAAGATACAATAAATAAAATAAATGTGTTTCTTTATTGCCTTTGCATTTTCTTTATTGCTTTTTCCATATTGATTTTGCTTTTCCCCCCAAGGGCCAAGCTGTCAATAAACTAGCATTGAGTGGGCCATTCCGAGAAGGGACTGGCAGGCGAAAAGGCTCTACTGGGGTAGCTAACTGTGTATGGTGGGTTGTATGTTGATCTGTACTGTAGGCGGTAGCAGTATGCGAACTTGTGTCCCTTGGTAATAATAAAGGAGAAGAGGCGAATTTCGGGAATCATAGTGGTAATTGCGGAAGGAGCTGCAGAGGAAATCAGGAAATTTCAGAAGCCTTAGGTATGTTTAGTGATTATCATTAGATTATTTATAATGCAGTTATTATGCAGTTCATTAGATTACATTAGAGGTATGATGGAGGAAGTGCTGTGAGAGCCACAGTGACCTTTATTTTGAAATCCTGGTGGAACCATGGCTGAGAGATCCACCATGACAGAGGCTTCATACTATTTTCCCCATGTCAGTGCAAGCGCACTGAGATGCCGTACACATTGGTAATGTATGTTGATATAAGACGCAAAGTGTGCAAGTGTATGTAAAGAGCTGGAGTATTCAAGTATCCAACGGTGTTGCTCAAATATGCTACAGTAAGTGCAGCTCCTATAAACCTCTGGAGTCTGAGACCTCTCAGCCACCTTCAGGGAAATCTGACATGCCTTGACATTTTAAAATATTTCACATATCAAAAAACATTTATCCCAGTGTCCCAGTGTAACATTTGCTTTTATCCAGCACTAACTTAAAAAAAAAATCAACTTTAAACCTATAGTTTTCAAAAACCTATTTTCAGACATGCTGAGAAATTGTAAAAAATCACAATAAAGACATTTGTAGCCAAGACTTTTGAGCTCTGAAGCTTATAGACACAGGGTTGGGTACACATACTGTAGGTGAAAGAGACATTCTGAAATTTTATGTGGTTTGATTACTAAAGTGTTAGAACTTTGAAGTAGCAATTTTTTTCTCAAAGTCAGTGGCCTGCACAATGAATATTGATGAAATAGGTGTCCCCACACCTGTAGTAGTTAGCATACTGTCTATGGCCCTGTCCATCTCTCCTAGAGTAACTGCCTATCTCCTGGAATGTCCTCCATGGCCTTGAGACAGGGCTGGGAGACACAGTAAACCTTCTGGCAATGGCACATATTGATGCACCATACGGAGGAGTTGGACTACCTGTGCAACCTCTGTAGGGTCCAGGTATCACCTGATGCTACAAGTAGTGACACTGATATATATAATTTTGCTCTTTATATGCTGTACACTTGCGAATTTTGCATCTTCTGTCAACATTTATTACCAGAGTGTGTAGTATATCGATGCGCTTGGACTTAAATGGGGAAAATGGGATGAAGCCCCAGTTTTCCTTATAAAGGGCTACTCCATAAAACAAGTTTAGACGGTTAGCCAGATAACTTTAAAAGTTTCTACAAAACATGTCGTCAGGAAACCTGATTGCTGGCCATATATCAATTCCTAAGGTCCACTGGGCCTTTGGGAAGGGATGTGTCTTTGTCGAGTTCAACTGCCTTTATTATAAGCAAATAATCATTTGTTTCACAGTTTCCTTGACTAAAACCAGCCATGTTGTAGCATGTTCTGCCACTCACTCCATCTTAGGGGGCGTGTTCCAGTGGGAAGGCCTACCCAAAGCCAGTTGATTGACAGCTAGAGTCTGGCCCTTTGAGGAATACCAAAAGCAATAAAGAAAGGCAGTTATTGTCTTATTAAAAAAATATTTATTTGGATTTCTGTAACTTTCTTATTCAATATTTTCTTATCCCTTTACTGATTTATTCTTTTTAATGGCACTCATATGACTCCATACTAACTTGCAGAGGCTCTTTCTGCCTTGCGTTGGATGTATACACACTGGAATTATGTTGTCTCAAGCGTGCTGGATGTGTTTCCAGAAACACTTCTGAGTTCAGTATAACAGAGCTGAAGTTCTTGGTCTTATAAACGACTCTGCCTTTGGTGTTGATATGATCTGCTGGGAAACAAAAATGTTCCCAAGCTGCTGATATAAGTGATGTGGGAGGGTCTTTCAGCTCTCTTAACCAAATCATAACCACAATTAGCATAATGTATTCTGTGTTGAACTTTAGATTTTGCCCTTGTCAAGAAATGTATCAATTTGTTTCATTGTGCATTCCAAACTGAAAATGGTGTAACCAAAAGGCTCAATTAAATATGTTTACTATCAAGCCCTTCAAATTTAGTTCTGAAATGCTCTTCAGCAAAAAACATTCACATTTTTGTCAAACAAACATCAATTCACCAATTCTCAGCCCTGCAAAACATCTTTTTAAATAATACAATTTCTTTGCTACCTTCAGTGTAAGTTTGGAGTCATCATCTTGTTTTAAAGATCCTATAAAGGCTATAGTGGTGCTGGATAGAAGTTATTAAATCATTCCTTTTATCAATAGCCTGTGGATCACTAGTGGCAAATCAGCCCTGAAGGCATCAGTGACTCATCTCCAGAACCTGCTGGCATGGAGCTGACATATCATGGTTGATGAGACTTTTTGTCCCTAGGATGCTTCTTTAGAGCAGTTCTTTGACTGTTTCATTGGTTCCTCTTCACTTTCCACACTGTGACTTAGGAAAACAGGCTCTTGTGTCTTGGCGAGTTGTCAGCTATTCCACATTTAAAAGTTTTGATTGTTGTCTGAATGTGGTCTGCAACATGATTAACCATTCATGATTTTGTACACATAACTTCCTTCATGTTCCTTCAATGACCATCTGTCTCTTGTGATTGGACAGTTGTTTGCCCTGCTGTTTCTCCGTGGTGATAAAGGACTTTCTCATGCCTGCTAGCTCATTTCTATACCCAAGTGAAACTGGAAGTAATGTAAGGCCTCCATATGGTTCCTTAAAACACAGTACAGTATCTGTATAATACACTCATGAGTATTTGCTATCTATGTTTTTGAGAGTTATTAGTATAACTTGTTTTAATATTGTTACAGCAGTGCTTGTTATTGTTTCATTGTTTGTCATTTATTTGTGAACTGATGTCCTTCACAGTGAACCTGACCCCTATTATTCATCACTGCTGTTGGTCTACACGGAGGCCGGATGCTGACTGTGTCCTGCGTCCCCCGCCCCCCCCCCCCCCCCCCCCCCCCCCCCCCCCTCCCCCCCCCGCCCGCCCGCCGCCGCGGCGGCTGGCGCGGGCGGAGGGCGGGA
>JAABNY020000001.1:29031717-29043542 GCA_015164015.2 Brevimyrus niger
TAAGGCCCTTTGCCATTTCCCCTCTGCAGACTGCAGGCTGCTGTGGGACTATGTGTATCAGCTTCTCTCTGATAACCGCTATGAGAACTACATTCGATGGGAGGACAAGGAGAGCAAAGTGTTTCGCATTATGGATCCGAATGGACTCGCTCAGCTCTGGGGCAATCACAAGGTAACATTTTTACGTTACAATTTTCAAAATCCCGGATATCATCCTGTCCTGAGTTATTCGCTGCCTCCAGCCTCCGGACCCCTGCAACCCTGAAGATGGATATATGATGATATAAGTGCCAGTGTTTTCATTTTAATGCATCTGAGATTGTATAACAGTGTCAATATGCTGCTGCAGGAAGTGACAGTTATCAGTTATCTTAGCAGGTCTGGAACTATTAGTATCAATTTAAGACTCGCTTCATCACAGTCTTGGAATCATCCCCAAATTTCAGCTTCGTTCCAAGTGTTTGGCTGTAAAAAAAAATAAATCGCTACATGTTTTATGCATGATGTCATGGACGTATGTGCTGCAAGGTTACATTTCCTTTAAAAAAACTGAATAAAACTGGCAATTTTTCTCAAATACTATTTTTTACCAAAACAAAACTTTCAGAAAAAAAATCAGACCACAGTATAATGGGCATAATTACAGAAAAAATAAACGGGCCTGCATCTAAAAAAAAAGTTCTGAGGTCTGATTCACAGACTTTATGTTTATAATGGAATTACATAGAATTGCTGTACGATTTCTTGCGTGAGCCTGAGGGTCTGAAAATGCGAGTGCCACACCAAATGCGTGAGAGTTGGCAGCCCTGCTGTATCATGCACTAACCTCCATGCTAGTAAGTTTCTAAGGGTGAAGTATAACTAAATCTTCTTGGCTTCATCTGGACTGGCAAAACTGAATGTTTATGGATGGAACTGTAAGCACTTACAATCTCATGCTTAATTGCTGGGATTTTGTGTATTTTGCCAAATTGAAAGGACTAACATAGTTCTGTGATTTACATTCCTCAAATCAGAACAGGACTAACATGACTTATGAGAAGATGTCAAGAGCACTGAGGCATTACTACAAGCTGAACATCATCAGGAAGGAGCCCGGCCAGAGGCTGTTGTTTCGGTAAACCTGCCTCTTGCTTAGTAACAGTCGCTGGCTTCATCAGAGCTACGGGAGCATTTTTTTCAGCTCCTCCTGCCCCTGTCATCTGCTCTTTGTTCCAGGTTTATGAAAACCCCAGACGAGATTATGAGTGGCCAGACCGACAGGTTGGAGCACTTTGATTCAGACCTCGACGATCAGATGTATGTAAAGGAGGAATGCTGAATGTGCACGGCACTCCGACAGAGTAACGTGGATTTTGAAAAGCATCTGAAACTAGATTCCAGACAAGAGGAACTTAAACCTGTGGATTATCTTTAAATGCATTTCACATTCACTCTTCGAAATCAGATTTTGTGTGAAGTTTGCTATAATTTTGATCAATTATATCTTTTATATATGAACCTATAATAAAATGTCAAAAGTAGTGTCTCTTGGACATCTGTTATACAAGCTTGATTTACGATATGGATCCAGTGTTTTGGAGATATAGTTCATGTTCTTTATGTGCCATTTAAGTGCATTTATGTGCATATTTCAGGATGTTGGGAATTTTCTATGGTGCTGATAGACATTCTTTGCAAATGCAGAGCAGGAGTATGTTCAGTGCATAATAAATATTTAAAATTCAACAGTAAAAGTTGTCAGTTATATCTTTATTTGTATAGATTAGCAGCATTGGTACTTTACTGCATGGAATGTTGGTAATGGAGATGCTTTGTCTTTCTGGCTTTACCAACTTGCACAATATGCAGGTGTATACATGGCTAAAGCCCTCTGGGGTAGTTATGTTGGGAAGGACACTTTCTAAAAGAAAAGTTTATTTTCTGCTAAAGTCATATAGGACAGAAGCACCAAACAGAATGAACATACTAGATACAACTCGTGGGGTGACCAGTGAATTTACACTAATTGAGTTGATTATAACATTGAAATAGTAGTAGCAGTACAGCTTTTTTGTCATCTTAACCACATATATTAAAGCACACAGGGAGATAAAACGTTCCCCAGGGACAAAAGGTACAACGTATGACACACCAGGATAACAGCACACTCGGATACATCAACACACCGTATGATTGGGCGGCGGGTAGGAATAAATAATACCAAATACCAAAGCATGTTCGCTGCTTTAGCAAACATGATGCTCACAAACCACCATTAGGACTAATAATAGAGGGTTTGAAAATATTGCATTGAAGGCCAGCCATGGGAGCCAGAAGGAACCTTTCTGCACAGCATTAATCCTGTTCTCTTAGAATATTATACAAATGATGGGCTAATAAACAGAATTAGTATTATGGTCGAATAACTTTATAGCTACAGCACATGGGCAACCTACAAGCCAGCCACACCAGTAATGCCTTCCATTGGCAACTATAGTGAAGTCTGCTTGTTCCATCTCTACCTGCCAACCACGTATCTGAATCTGGCCTTTAGGGCCACCAGCCAGATTTGTCACGGGAGGAGTCCTTGCGTACAGAAGGTGGCCGTTTGGTACTAATATTTACACATACCTAGCCAGAAGCATCGCATCTTGGAAGACATCACGGCCTGTCCTGCATCCCTATAAATATCACATCACTAAGAAAACATTTGAGATGGAGAGATGCAAAATTATGTGATAGCCTGTATCTGCATAACTTGAACTCCCCTTTAAACCCTTACGCTTCTTACCCTTTAACCACCTATTCAATATCAAATGCTGGCCAAAAATGTAAATGAAATTATGTCAAATTGTTTAAATTCTTAAACTAGCTGAGCTAGCCAAAATAGTTTAAACTAGCCAGCGAGGAATTAAACAGGACACAAACAGAGCAAACCAAACAGAGAAGCAAAAATAATTACAAGCTAGCTTCACACTGGCGGGTTCTCGGTCCCAGAGCAACACACTCGGCCCATTGAGCCGTGCACTGGGAAGTAGGGACAACACACTGGAGCTGACAGACAGACAGGATTCTGAACGAGATGGCCAGCAGCACCTTCTGGCCAAACAGGGAGCAGACACGAAGGGCAGGGTAGGACGGGTGCTGACCCTGACAAATTGGAGTAATAGAATACATTTAGATCCTTCTCCTGTTGTATGATCACTGATACCGTGTTTAATGAACACACTTTCAAAGGACTGACATCAATAACTTGTCGTGCTCAGCCTCATGAGTATTACACTCTGCAACTTGCTTTGTAACACATACTGGCATTGGCCTTGCAAATCCTGTTCAGCTCATCTATTCAACCAGTTGGTATTGCACCTAACAAGTTTTTTTTCAGTAGGTGTTCCAAATATGACATGCATCTCTCAATACACCCATATGGCAGAATTCCCCCTGTAAAATTAGAGCCAATGTCAAGACTTCCAAAGTTCTGGCTAATTTACGAAGTGTCCCCGTCAATATGGTCGCTCTGAAGTACTCTCTCTGAATGCCAGAAGGACAATTTCTTTCTCAGTCATTAACTCTTAACTCTGAAATAATCCTAGCAGTCATGTTTAGATGCCTTGTCACACTTCCTACTTTCCCAGCTATTTACAGTGCAAAACAAGCTATATTCAAGAAAATTTAAATATTCGAATAGGTTAGGCATGTTCCAACACAAAACAATGAAAGCACAATCCTCAACAGAATAAAGTTACATAAAACAAATCCAAGATACTGTTTGAAGATTTGAGGAAATTGTAAATTGGGAACTGGCCAACTAGGGAAAGGGCCACTGTGATGTAAGTCCTTTGGAAGGACGAAGACAAACCCTTAAACAAGCATCTTGAAAGGCAGAACAGAACAATTGTGGCTGGGATCATAACAATGATAACTAGTAGTAAAAATGTACACATTTAAATATATACTACACTGTAAATACATTTCTAAGGTCATTTTGTCATACATATCTTTATAAGCAGGTGGCATGGAGGTGCAGTGATTAGCACTGTTGCCTCACACCTCTGGGACCTGGGTTTAAGTGTCTGCCTGGGTTACATGTGTGTGGAGTTTGCATGTTCTCCTCATGTCATTGTGGGGTTTCCTCCATGTACTCCACTCTCCCCCCACAGTCCAAAGACATGCTGAGGCTAATTGGAGTTGCTAAAATTGCCCATAGGTGTGAGTGAATGGTGTGTGAGTGTGACCTGTGGTGAACTGGCCCCCTGTCCTGGGTTGTTCCCCACCTTCTGCTCATAGCATCTAGGATAGGCTCTGGACCCCCTATTACCCAGAAAGATAACTGGTTTGGAAAATGGATGGATATCTTTAAAAGGTGACAGAGTGGCTTGCACTGTTGTACCACGTCTCCATGAGTTTGGGTTCAAATCCTACTTGGCTTCATATCTTCATACCCCTGCTCTCTGTCTGGAATTGGCATGTTCCTTTGTTGTGTGGATTTCTTATAGTACTCCGATTTAAGATTAGAGATATGGCTAGATTAAGTATCCAGATAGGGTTGGCATTAGGATAACTGCTCAGGCCAGGGGTGGGCAATCTTATTCGCTGGTGTGTATGCAGGTTTTTCAGATAACCTGTAAGTCAGCTGTTCAAACCAAGGTGTGAGCACACTTCAGCCAATCAGTTGCACCAAAACCCACATATACACCCTGGCTTTGCGGATAAGATTTCCCATGCCTGGGCTAGGCATTACATCTGAGATTGAGCTTTATTATAAATAGGATTAGCATTTGAGTTAAGGTTGGGATTATTATTAGAGTTATGGTCAAGGTTGCTAATAGGCTTAGTGTTGGCATTAGGGTTTTAGCTAGAACAAGAATTGGGCAAGGAATTAGGGCTAGGATTTTGGTTTAAGTTTGCAGTAAAATGCATATAAGTAATCAGGTTTTTGTTTATTTCAATGTCTAAGGATTTTACTGTGTGCTTTCATTGACTTTGCAAAGAATCATTTTGTTTCTTGTTGGACATTACAGCAGGGCTTCTCCTAGGCCTCCAACTAAGCCTTAATCTTTAGCTTGATCTCAATCACTACAAAGACTTTCCCAAAAACAACACAAGAAGGCTTTCCATCGTCATTTTACAAAAAAGGACAGGAAAAATAATCCCTCACAGATGAAAGTGCTAAAACTATTTCAAGTTGAATGCCTGCTTCCTGTTTCCTATCCCCCCTTCAGTGGAGCCAAGTTGTTTAAAAACAGCAGTTTTAGCTATTGTCGCTGATCAGATAGCTCTACCTGGAAGTCGATTGTCTGTGTGTGTCCTGCCAACCACCTTTGCTGCTTTCCAAAATTAACACTTAATAAGCTATGCCGTTCTTTATCATTTTCAGCATTCATGTCCAATGAGCTCTGCTGTTATAGTGAATACAATGCAAGTATTTACAATATCACAAACAAGGGGGAATTTACTATTTCCGAGCATGCTCTAGCGCTATAGGGCCCCCTCTCAGAGGTTGACCATCCTGGCAACTACCACAGTCAGTCTTCCGTAAAGATGCACCAATCTGAATATCGGTACCAATCCATACCAATTAGATATACTGTAGGGGGTATCAGCATATGTGACCAACACACGTCTGATGTTTACTTAAATTTAGCCCGTAAACAGACATCTCCTGTTTAATGTTAAATCGATTTGTACAATGAATTGTACAACACCTCTTTCCCATTTTGGATGTGTTTTTGCGGAACTCAAGTTGAATGCTAATGCTGCCACTCATGCCTTGTCCACACATACTGAAATCTGAAATCTGAGCTTCTGCAAAACTTCATTGAGGGTGAAGATTTTAAGAAACACAATTTTCAGTATTGACATGTAGACAGGGAAAACGAGTTGTTGGCTCGAAATGTCAGATTGTGTGCCATTGTCCACTTTGTTTAACTTCACATCGTGCGCTGTTTGCTGTATACATTAGGCGAGTTTGAGCAATGGCTAGGGTGACCAGATAATCCATGTCAGGGAGGACACTTTGAGCTACTTCAGGTTTTACAAACTACTTTCAAACTGAAAGGCTCCTGTGCTCGACTAATTAGTTCAGCTCTTCTTGTGCTTTGACTGGTTTGTTTCCTTGCTTGAAAGACTCATCCAGCTGTTACCTATTGTAGGTCTTCCTTTAAAAGCATGTTGGCATAAAGTGAACATAAAGAGTGGGTCAAGTGTAATTTTACGTGCTACATTTTTACATGACTGGCAGCACAGTAGGCGTGTTTACAGCAGCATCACCGCAAACACATGAGTATGTAATTACACTACAACCTCACTAGGCGATAGAAATTTTTCAGCCCTATTATAATTTTATGGAGCCCCCCAGTAATGTATGGCTGTGGGTGTCACTCTCAGGCACAGAACAATTCTCCACTCTCAAGCCATGCCACCCTTAGGACCCTGTTTGTGCAAAATAAAATAAAATAAAAACATTAAAATGACCATCATGTAACAATATTGCTTCTGTATTATTTCAATCCTTGTGTAAATGTATTTGATGTATCCAGAATTAATCATGTAATAGATAATTCATTTCCAAAACTTTTCCATTTCCAAACAATATACCACTGGGAATGTTATATAACTAAATTAATGTCCAAAATGCTTCAGAATTTAAAAGTAATTAATAAATATCTATGTAGGACTTTGTCAAGTAATCATAACTGCTGATATTAGTAAAATGCTATTTGCGTTTTTGTTGTGTGAATTTTTACACATAAACAGTACAATTTAACAGTAAAAACAAAATTAAAATGAATATATTAAACATTTAGATGTAACCTCACCCACTAAATGGGTGAGGTTAATAGGTTAATGCAAACAACACCCAAACTCTCAAGTCAATACCCAGACCTATGAATGTCAAATTCACAAATGTGATGGGGGTATATAACCACATATCCAGTAGAGAGTAATGGCTAAATTGTTGAGACTCTTCATGCAAGCATAAGGCAAACAGCAAGAGACCCTGGACACACACACACACAGAATAAGCAGTAGATATACATCCATGTACCTAACTGAATGCATTTAGACTGCAGGAAACCCATGCAAACTCATCACACATAAATCCACAGGCAGGATTTGACCCCAGCCCTAAAGGTGTAAATCCCATGTTCCACTCGATAATTGCGCTTTGAATCTGGCAGTGGCATGCCTTCACTCCTTAAATGAAGTCATGATTCTCCAGGTTGTGTTTCTATTATTTGAAATTTGAAAAACAAAGCAGAACTTGTTCAGATGGTGAGAGTCTGATGCCATGTGAGCTATGAGCGTAAATTTAGCCAAGGCTGCCCAACTTTTGTCAATGAGGTGCAGAATGTGCCGAATTTAACTGTAGCTTTTCACTGCATCACTGAAGCGCTTCTTTCCCTGGAAAATCACCTCACCCCATGATTCAGTGAATTGACAATACAATAGGACACTGAAAATAGGTATCGGGCCTCTACAGCAGCATGTTTTTGGGGGTGGGGGGATTTGTAGACGATGGCATTGTGAGAATGACTTACCACACAAACATGCTTTACTGTCCTCCCATTTTCTATAACACCAAGACACTTTTTAAATGGCCATACTAAAGGTGGATGTTTACACTGGGTTCCCCTGTTTCAGTACTGTTAGGCTGTTTTAACTGTACATATGTTTTTTTTTGCAATGATTAGGCCTATATTCCATATTAATCTAATTTAGTTATACAGAGAGTCTATGAGCAGTTTTCTAGATAGCAGGAAAGCTAGGTTATGCACCAGCCTCAGCATGAGGGTGAAACAGAGGCCAGTCAAGATGTGAGAATAAAGCAAGTTCGGTCTCCTCTTCACTGTCTACTCTGCAGTGAACTGAGAAGCCGAAGAGTGATACAATGCCAGCAGCACCACAGAACAGTCCTGTGTGAAAGTGATCATCTATGAAACTAGAGAAGGAAGTAGAGAAGAATGACGACAGACGACAGAGAGTCTCCCTTCCACAAGACTTTCAGCAGCATGCTGTCAATCACATGGCCAATAAAGAAAACATCAGACACCATTATGATTGCGAGACATGGGGCTAAGCAAGAAATAGGATCAAGACTAGTGGCCTTTATTGTCATACCATCTATTTGCAGGTATGCAGTAGAACATACCGGCTGCGAGTTACGATAGTAGGGATTTACAATTTAAAAGATACAAAAGCACAGGACAGCACCAGACAGGGGAGGGCGGTATAGTATATGTTGATGTATGTGTTACAATCTACTGGAACGTGCTAATGTCTTATACACGTCATAATATATTGAAAGTTATACTATATGTCACGCACAGCTCCGTCCGGTCCTCATGTGTGCCACACTCCCTCATTACCTCTCGTTAATGCCTAATTGTATTCACCTGTTGCTTGTTCAGTTTCGCCTGTCTTATGTATTTAGTCCACGTCTGAGTTAGTGTCCCCAGATCTGTCATTGTCTAATTCCGGTGTGAGAACTCGTCCATTCTGTTTTGCCCTAAATAAACCCCGTTTGGACCTCAACCTGGCTGCTCTCGCCTCCCTCACCTGCCCGTCGCTCATGCCAGATAACACTATAGACCTTCAACAACAGTAATGTTTAACAGATATGCAAACACAGTTTAGTGCAGGGTCTGCAAAAACATTTGTTTACATGCTATTTTAACCAAACAGAGCTTTTACTGTATTTGTAGGTGAAGTAATGTCAAAAACATTAATGCCATGGAGAACAAGATTAGTTTGCCCAGAGGTCCAGTACGAGCAGCAGACGCCACTGCTGCTATTCCGAAAATCCAATAAATGATAACCTTCCAAAAACGATATATAATTTTTTAATATCCTTTAAATTATCCAAACAAGATTCCAAGTGTGTCACCTTAACTAAAGATTTTATTTTTAACAGGTTTAGCAGCATCTTAAGTTTCAGAATTTACCACAGATGAATTCCACCCACTTCCTAAACAAACAAACAAACAAACAAATAAATAAACAAATAAATAAAAATTCAGATGCTCAACGTCAGGTCCTATAGAATCCAATGGTAACAGCATCCATAATCTTAATCTAAATTTCCTTATATACTGGTAAATGGTTAAGGAAAGAATGTCTTTCATTTAATTAGATCTCTTACACAGCCTTAATGGTGTTGTAAAGTATGCGTTACAGTATATATTATGCATTTGATATTTTCTAAACGCATGCTTAGGCTATAACATCCGCCATCCGCACTGATTAGTAAAATAAAGGACGATCTCATTTATACAATAAACAGAATTGTAGACATGAGCCGGGGAAAAAACGAGACAATACAATTCCTATCTCATCCACAAGATGACATCAGAGCTTTGCACAGTGGGCGAACACTAACGTAAATCCCAAATTTCGCGTGTTTAGTATCAGGGTTACATTTTTTTACTAAAAAGAACTTAGAAATAAACATTTGTGCGAAGGATATTTATTAGAAAAAAACGTACCATCTTGTGAGACTGAAAAAAACAGCATCCGAGAACATCCATATGTGAATCCATTGACTCATTTCCAGTTCTCTGTTTACCTTGGTTTGGTTTGGGTAAATCTGGTAGGTATTACCATTAGCCCACATTCCCCAAACCCCATCGTGGCATCCAGAATCATTAGTAGTTATCGTATTCTTAAAGAGGTACGCCAACAGGTGATAATTCTTAGTACCAATGTATATTTCACCTTAAAATGTGAAAACACTGATGTTTGATTTTGCATATTCAATATCGCTCCCTCTAAAATTAGGATGGATTGCAGTGTTTGTCTGTAGAAAAGCGAATAAACAAGATATTGTCAGGGTGTGGAGTGTGTGTGTGTTTTTAAGCAGAAAATGACATTTCTGCTCCTTAATAGAGAAGTGAAACCAGAAGCCGTAGTTTAAGCTGCAAGAATGCCTGAAAAAGTTAACTGATTAAGACAATGTGCATTATATCTGAAGGTTCATTCTCCAGCGTGGCATCGTAGGGAATAGACAAGATCTATCCAAGGGAAGCTGAAACAGCTTATTTACCCCTGTTCACCCGAAAACTTCCAGCTAAAGAATATATTATTCCGTAAGAAAAGTCATCCAAATTACTTTTTCCTGGACTAGGGGAAAGCTTTATGCGTAAAAAGGCTCGGCTCTCCAATTTGTGCAGAAATCCTGGATTATTGTGCGTTTCTGTGACATTCGGGAGTCCCCCTTCACGGCTCACTGTTTGAGGTTTTGTATTTCGGATTTACCGCTGTTCAACAAACGCAGAAAAATACAGATGTCGCCCTTAAAGGAGGAGGAAATAAAGTCGGGAAGTTTTTAACCACGCAAATGGATTAACTACTGCTAATTTGTAATACATGGCGAGGAGACTGAAAGAGATGGGACAGCAGGTATGTAAAGTAAATATACTGTGTTCTGCATCTGCGTATAGCAGTAACTAACAAGTCCAACCATTTAATCTTATATGAAAGATTTGAAAAAAATTAATCTTGTAACATTATATGTCCCCCTCAAGATCGTAGTCATAACTGGTAAAAAATAAAATATGAAACTGCCAGCGTGTCTCGTCAACATAAGACTTCTTCTTTATCAAAAGAGTGTTGCATTTTATAGAAATGTAATATTCAGACAGAATTAACTGTTCAACCCGATTTTTTGTCTTTGTTCGTATTCTTTTTCTTCTTCTTCTTCTTCTTTTTATTATTATTATTATTATTATTATTATTATTATTATTATTATTACTATTATTATTGGTAGTGGTAGTAGTAGTAGTAAATAAATATAGTATAATTTCTATATATGGCAACCTTCATTTAAAATCATTTGCAAATATTTTATTTGTAAAGTTGTAATTTGTGTGATATTTAAGGTCAATCAGAATGTAATAGAAACAGTGGTATCATAAATAAGAGATGGAAGGTTTGTATCTAGGCTTAGGGACTGTTTGAAATGATGGACAAATTATCAACCTTAAACTTTCTTTAACTTGTTTATTAATCTAATAATCCAAATTATTATATACATCTCTGTAATATTGCATTAGATGCATTTTTGCTTAACTAGAGAGTGGATCAGTGCAGACATTTAGTTAGTGCTTCACAGCCTGTCATTGGACAGAGCCCATTATAGCTGTTTGATGTCATTATGTCTTTTACAGAGATAAGTATAGTACTTACCTGTTCACCATAACAACACTATTCATTTTCGGTACCAAGCAGACAGGCTTAATCCCCGCAAATGAAACAGGGTTGTGGTTAGCTTGCCTCACATATTAGATACTGCTCTCCAACACTTAAGGGCAGCTAACTCCGTAACAGTTTGCATTATATGTTGCTCCATCTATTGTTATTCTGGCAATCTATTTTTTAATCTGGAAATTAGTTTAAACATTTTCCATAGCTACTTTTTACGTACATGTTTATGATGAGCCTAGAGCCATCCCAGGAAGAATGGGACATGAGAGAGGGATTCCAGCCCATTACAGGGCAGTCCCAACCGACATACATACAGCAGAGACTCCACTTTACTTTCTGGGCTGTGGGAGGAAAGCACAATACCCAGAGGAAACTCCCATCCCTTAGAATGGAATCTGAATTTTATTAATTGATACTATATTTAGTGCATGATTGCCAGACTGACCTATTGTGTACCACACCCATTGGTTACTTTATTAGGTACACCTTGCTAGCATCACGCAATTGCTGCAGATTTGTCAGCTACATCTTCATGCTGTGAATCTCCCGTTCCACCACATCCCATATACAGTCATGG
This sequence comes from Brevimyrus niger, assembly GCA_015164015.2. Taxonomy (NCBI): domain Eukaryota; kingdom Metazoa; phylum Chordata; class Actinopteri; order Osteoglossiformes; family Mormyridae; genus Brevimyrus; species Brevimyrus niger. The sequence continues at coordinate 29,043,480 of JAABNY020000001.1, forward strand.
CCAAAATTGTTGACACCCCTGAAATTTTTCCAGAAAACCAAGTATTTCTCACAGAAAAGTATT
>JAABNY020000001.1:29051501-29063262 GCA_015164015.2 Brevimyrus niger
TATCTATCTATCTATCTATCTATCTATCTATCTATCTATCTATCTATCTATCTATCTATCTATCTATCTATCTAACCTGAATAGATAGCCTCCTGACCATTTCTTGAAGTTTGTCAGAGGTTGTGGTGAAGGGCACAAGGAATTTCAGCCTCAAAAGAGTACAGAGAACAAACCAAGGTGAGGGTCAGAGGAGGGAGGGATGGGGGTTGAGGTGGACATGTGTGACTCAATGTCACCCTTAGCCGAGCATCTCCGCACTGCTGGCATCAGAGAATCTGCTGATTTCACTGCGGTGTAAATGATGCCCCTTCTCAACACCCTCCGGATTGATCTCCCAGTCAGCTTCCCATGCACAGGCTTCTCCGCAGAGCTATTCCTGGCCTCACCAGGCCAATTAACAGGTATTCCCAGCAGCTGACGTGTCAGCCCCAAAGCATTCTGTTGTATGCTTAACAAGAAATGTCATAGGGCCAAAGGGATACATGAAGCCTATCATGTGCATGGCTTGATCCTTTTAACAATGAAAACATGAGAAGGCCTTGACCTTATAATATCACCCAAGGTTAATGTTACAGTTGTAGGTAACTAACATTCATAACATTTCAGATGCCTTTGTTAGAGCTGGACATAAAGTTATGGATATTGAGGTATAATCACAGTAGATCATAGTAAATTTTCTCTTGGTTTAGAACCTCAGATTCAGGCAGATTCTCAAACTCAACAGATTTATCCCTCTTTTTGTTGACATTTTTTCCACATCCACTACAAGCTCATGTCTTTGATGTTGTGACTACAAGCTCTTTTCGGTTTTTGTTTTCAGCTTTCTGCAGGAAATAAATAATGAATTGCAAACCTCTTGTCAAAATGCGAGGATGCCACAGCCCTCTCTCTACACGCATTATATGAGTTGACTTGATAGCAATATGTCAGTGACTGTGGCATTTGTTTGACTTCAAGGACACATCCATTAGTGACTTGTCTATACATATTACCTCTGCCACCGGGCCCCCATTTGTATCCCTTTCTAATTTAGCCCCGTGTTCACAACACACTGACAGTATAAGCAATGACTTCTCTGCAGTGCTTCATCAGTGTAATACGGACCAATCAAGTCTTGCATATTTTATAAGGTGTGACCATGTTTGTCTCAACCTGCCCGTGCATAGTCAGACCAGAATTTATAGAATTCAAGCTGTACTGTTGGGTGCAATCACTCAATGTCCATGTAGAAATCACAAATTTATATATCCCCAAACATTGCTGCACACCCAGAAAATATAAAATAAAATCACATATACAAAGTAAAAAAGTATATATATATGCAAAGATAAAATGCCTAAGAAATTACTGTATAACCAAAGATGTTGGCAGTTCCATTGAGACATTACATCCTTGCGCTGTCACCGGCATTGCTCGCTGCTTATCAACAAACTAAGATGTTGTATACATCTCTAATAATGCCCTTTGACACCTTTCAAGTAAAACTTGAATTGTCTTCCTCTCTATCTCATTGGGCTCACGCATTGGTTCTGTCTCCCCACGCTTCTTATCCGCCCTGTCAGATGTTTTCTGGTCATTGTTATCCTGTTTCACGCTGATGGTGTGCATCAATTTACCGCAGTACTGTCTGCCTTATCTCCCCTCCGCTACAGTTGTTCTCCCGGATGTCTGAGTGCAATGTGTCAACAGTGCTTGTCTGCAAGGTAGAATTTCTAATTTTTCTAAATAAGACAAGACAAGAGACGTTCATTTATCAGTGTGCTTAATTATAATATCCAGCCATGTTCAACATGCTTATCTTGGTCAAGGTTGCAGGGTCTTAAATGTATTAGATCATTGTTTCCCAACCCGATCCTTGAGGACCACTAGACACTCCAAATTTTTGTTCCAGGAGCTGGAAGGGAGTGAAAATGTGGACTGTCTTGCAAGGAGCTGAAAAATAAAGGAGCAAAAATTTTGACTGTTGGGGGCCCCCAGGACCAGGTTTACTGTATTAGATTAACTGATCAATGGAAGACTAATCTCCAGTACAGACAACTGCATCATTGACACTTTAACACAGATACAGCAATCAATGTCCGATAAAAAAAATGTTCTAGATGTTGAGGAGCAGAACTTCTTCTTGTCGGAATTTGAACGCACCCGCTGTTGGAGGTGTTCCTCATTTCTGGCCTCACTCTCCTGATGACACATTGTTGCTGCATTTTGTGCCATGGATTCTGGAAAAGTTTTGTCACACAACAACAGGCATAGTGTTATCCCCCTTCCCCGTTTTGGGAAGCTAAAACACATTTTTGCAAAAGCTTTCCAGCTAACAGGAAACATTCCTAGAACTTCAGCCAACATTATATGACGGTCGTCTCAAAGTTGGCAGAGAATGCTCTTGCTATAATTGTGGCGTTGAGCGATCAGAGACTAAGCAGACCTTGTAATGTAGGAGAACGTTTTATTGTTTATTAAGCCGGGTGCATCAAAATCCTAAGGGGCAATGGAGGCGGATGGTCAGGTTGGTCGCAGGAGGTCAGAAGCCGGGCTGGTCAATCCTACAGAGACGGGACAAGGGGACGATGGGACAGGAAGGTGGACGAAGGCAAACCAGGACGGCAGGGCAGGCAGGCAGGATCGGGCAGGGAGGTGGGGATGATCAGGGAAGGAGGGCTGCAGGATACGATAAGGCAGGCAGGGCAGGAGGGTTAGACAAAAGACAGAAAAGTGCTTGGTACAGTAAGTGTCATGGGTATGGCAACAATACTTCGCAACTTTAGAACTTGCTTTGGGGTTAAGTAGCTTGATTGGATTGCGATGATTGCCTGTTGCTGTGTGGTCCCGCCCCTGTGGGCTTGACAATAATGTTAATGTAACATTATTTCCCCATTTTACAATTTTAAAAATGTCAGTATGATAAAATGATTACCTGAACAGCCCTTTAACCCAATCAATGTTGAAAAATATTGTTTAATAGTAAAATATTATTTTATAAAACTGCTATAAATGTATACTATGAACATGGCATCCAGCCCTGAACCCATAATCTTTGAGATGTAAAATGTCAGTGGAATCTGCTGCTTTACCATCCCCTTTGCTTATTTTCATATTTTTATTTTTAGTTGTAGTAGTGGGATAATGTTCTTGAACCATTAGGAAAACTGGACACTTTGAATGTTTCTATACCTTGATCATAACATTAAACAGACATTACTAAAATAAATTGTTAGTGAGGTTTGCTTTTTTTCCCCGGTCCTACTGACAGCTGAAGACATGAGATTGTAGCTAACTGCGAGTATCTGGCTGCAGTGCAATCAGCTTCTGGTACAAGTACAAAAATTTGCTGCTGATTTGGCACTCTTATCTGGGTATTTGTTGCAAAGATGATTGTTACTCCGGTAGTGGAAAAAGTGAGGTAAATGCTGTATTAGTTTTGCAAATTTGGGTTTTAAAATAGGCTCATGGCTACTTATTGCTTGTACAGTTGGATATTTACTGAAATAATTCTCGTGCTTAAAAGTACAGCAATACAGTAGATGCCTGTAAGGTTTGTGTCAGCTGGGACAGCGAACGGATGCAGGTGACAGACTGAAGGGTGGAATGGGGAGTTTATTAGCACTTCTGGGACACAACAGACTGGGCAGACATCCAAGGCAGCCATGATGGAGCTAACAAAGGATGAACTGACAAGGAACTAGCCAGAACGTAGCTCCCAGACCTTGCTGAAAAGTACTGCTCTACATCTGTAAGTGTTAATCGTAAAACTTAATTGTGAGTTGAGGGGCTTGACACCTGGCATCTCCACACCCCTCCTTCTAACACCTGAATCTGCCATCTGTTTTTTTGGGGGGGAAGTAGGTGAGATTATTATGGGATGCCATTTCCAGATTGGTTTCTTTTATTTTCCATTACTTTATTCTGTTACCATTAAGTTTGATTATTGACTGTGTATGGTGATCCAACTCTTCCTGGTGTTCAAAACCTCTTTGCACCACAACTGAACTCAATTATTGTGCACTGTGTACTGTTTATTATTCTTTGCGAAGAAAAAATCATATTTAATGTTGTTTTTGAAAGGGAAAGCTATCTTGTTTCAAAATTTGTTAAATTCAGATTTGTAAAATGCGGTGCTCACACGTGTTGCTGTTATGCAAAGGAGGCGGCTGGAGTTTTTATACTGAGTAGACACCTCCTCCAGCCCTACCAGTGCTATGTGTAATGTTTCCTGTCACCAGGAACGCTTCCGATGTTTGAAATTGTTCTGCTTTGTGTCTGGCCTACACACAGACTTTGCTCAGTGGCAACAGCCAGATATCTGGGTAAATGTGGTCTCTTATTTTAGGGAATCCCATATTAAAAGAAAAAAATAAAACTTGATGTTGGGAGGTATGGTATTTGGAGTGGGTTATATTCTTCAAAAACAAAGGCAGTCTAATGCAGGTAATGTTTACTCAGCTCAACATCCGCATATTACTAGTAAGATTTAAAAAAAAAAAAAAACTGCTGAAAAATATGTAAAAATATCAGGGTTTACGCCCATCCGACCCTGTCCTACGTGTTCCATTTTGACCAGCAGGTGGCTGGCCATCCTGTTCCCTCCTCCACCTTGTAGTCCCATAGCTCTAGCGTGTTCTCTCTCTCCCTGGACTGCTGCATAGCTCAATAGGTTGAGTGTGTGTGTCATGGATGCGGGGCATGGTGCTGGCGGGGAAATGAGGTGATGATACACTTGCGGCTCTGAGACACTAGGGGGTTTATTAAGGGAACTAACTGCAACAAATGGCAAGGTCAATGAATAGGGCCACGCCGGGAGCAAGATCATGCAAACAAAATATAGGAACATAACACAAACTCATAATGCACAAATAATGAGGACTAACAAAAGTCAGGTGTGAATCATCAAGACAATTAACTAATCAAAGAAAGGACAGAACAATAAGCGCACAGGTGAGGCTGATTAACAAACAAAACTAGAAAGCTTATCAGACATCAAAACTAGGAGACCTAAACAGATACTAATAAACTATACACGGAAAAAACTATAGAGATACAGACACACAACTGAGGTCTAACACTAGGAGGGACTATGAACACAAGCAGAACAGAATTAAACTGGAAACAAATAGGACAAACAAAACTAAAACCCTATAAAAAACAAAACCAATATACAAAAAAAGGGAAGATGGGCTCAAACCTGTGACTTCAGGGTTATAGCCTTAGTGCAACAAGCAAAACAACTAAAGACTAGTACGAAGACAGAGGGAATAGGATGGCCAGACACATAGGACAAAGATGGATGGGCACCGACCCTGAGTATAGATCTGACTGTTAAATTTTCCAGTATTGGCTCTGAAGCTGCCCAGAGACCAGCCTCGCCTGTTTTGTTTGGTTTTTGGTTTCCCAAGGGTTTATTAGCAGTGGTTATCAGTGCTTTCCTCCTAATTCTTTACTCTTTATTTCTGATCCCTCATGATCCTTTTGGTTTTGTAATCTGCTCTGTTTCTCTAATAAACCCCTTGTGTTCTTGAAGCTGCCAGTGGATCGTCACTGTTTTCCACAACAAAAAAATAAAATAAAATGTAATTGAAGAATAAAATAACTATGTAGCTCAATCTCTGCTATAACATCTTGCTGTAAACAAGTTGTAAAGTACAAATGAAAAATAAAAATCTAGATTATCTGCAAGTTATATAAACTGCTGAACTGCTTTAAGAATGCGGTAATGAACAAATGATCAATAAATATCTACAAACAATATCATGTAAACTGATAAAACTATATTAATAAAAGCCTGACATATATCCATCCATCCATCCATTTTCCAAACTGCTTATCCCACTGGGTTGTGGGGGGTCCGGAGCCTATCCCGGAAGCAACGGGCACGAGGCAGGGAACAACCCCGGACAGGGGGCCAGCCTATCGCAGGGCACACTCACACACCAGTCACTCACACATGCACACCTATGGGCAATTTAGGGACTCCAATCAGCCTCAGGACTGTGGGGGGAAACTGGAGTACCTGGAGGAAACCCCACGACGGCACTGGGAGAACATGCAAACCCCACACACACGTCACCCACGCGGAGACTCGAACCCAGGTCCCAGAGGTGTGAGGCAACAGTGCTAACCACTGCACCACCATGCCGCTCCTGACATATCCATGTTTTAAAAACAAAATAATATACAGTATATGAGTTTTTCCAAAGCAATCAGACAAGTGGACGTGACGTGTTCAGATGTGTTCTGTGAGCCATGGGAAATGATGTAGAATATAGTAGTATCGTCAAGCTTCACCAATGTTTTTGTCACATCTTCAGATTGAATCTCAGTTGTATATATTTTTTTGACAGAGACTTGAATTCTACTAAATTGCATGAAATCAGAGCCTTGTAATACTTGACATCCAGTTTACTAGTTTGAATTAATTATATGTAGATATAATTTAATTATATATGTAAATAAATGCCTGTGCCGTACATTTTATTTTTTAACCAAACAAATCACTTTTTTTTTCTCAAAATAACTCTGTGTTGGTTGCAGTTTTGAGGTTTTCCCATAACTTCCTGAAAAAGACTTCCTGGCCCATTGAAGGATGTTCACCTTCTTGCTGTTAAGCCTCTGCAGTGGCCTTACTTTGTTGACTAGGCTTTTTTGAGGTTCTATCACACCACCACAATGGCTGCTATGCTGGATCCATACCAAATACAGTTCTTAGTTTGCAAAAACTTCTAATTTTGTATCACCTGACTGCGTCTGTTTGTCCTGCAGACACTTAAGCGGCTTGTTTCCAGTAATGGCTTCCATTCTGGCTGTCCTTCCATTCAGAGTAGTTTTGTGAAGGCTTCTGGGCATTTATGACAGGTGCATGTTTCCACCTTTCGAAGCTGTTAAACGTTGCAGCTTCCCTGCTTGTCTGATGACACAGTTTGGAAGAGCAGCCTGATCTATACAGTGTCTGCTTGATGTGTGTCATGTGTGTATCCTGTGTGTATGCTGCCTCATTTAGACAGCTGTTTTATTGGTTTACATGTGTATGAAGGTTTCCGCAGCTCGTATGTTAACATATTTATTTGCTTTTAAATAAATGCAATTTCTGACTTTTTTGACTTTTCTGTTGCTGTGCCATGTATTATACTCTTTCCCACCCTTTTAGTAAAGATGAAGCCTTACCTTCAAACAGGTGCCCTTCATTTGAAAGTTTTTGAGGGGAATGAGTATTTTTACTTGATTGTGACGAAAGAAGACTTAGGATTCGTATCCCTATTGAACAGTTTGTTCACTTGTTGGCCTGTGTTGCTTTTTCAAGATTTTGGAAGTGTATCTAGTTTGTTTACTGTGTTTTTGTTTCAAGAGAAACCATACTTGGCACTATATAGCCTGTGTGTTTCTTTTGTTCCCATAAAAAACAAATAATGGTTTATGAGGCTATTGGTTAGTACAAAGTTTGATATGGGGGGGGCACTACTTCATAATTTTAGTACAAAGGTTTGAATGTGCGGCATGGTGGTGCAGTGGTTAGCACTGTTGCCTCACACCTCTGGGACTGGGGTTTGAGTCTCTGCCTGGGTTACATGTGTGTGGAGTTTGCATGTTCTCCCTGTGCCATCGTGGGGTTTCTCCATGTACCCCGGTTTCCCCCCACAGTCCAAAGACATGCTGAGGCTGATTGTAGTTGCTAAATTTACCAATAGGTGTGCGTGTGTGAGTGACTGGTGTGTGAGTGTGCCCTGCGATAGGCTGGCCCCCTCTCCAGGGTTGTTCCCTGCCTTGTGCCCGTTGCTTCCGGGATAGGCTCTGGACCCCCCGTGACCCATTAGGATAAGTGGTTTGGAAAATGGATGGAGATTTGAATATTGAGGGGATGAATGAAGTAAAGTTAAATATTGGGGACGACACAATCCTTATCTGCTTGGCTTCTACACACCCGGTGTGTAGAACAAAGTTGATTTCAGTGAGTGAAAGGTTCCATCTATAAAATTGCTACTTATGAGAATTTACTAAACTGCCTGAGAAGCTTTGCACAAATCTACCAAGGGTTTTTCTTTATGCCCTTGCTGCTATACCTGCTAAAAATAGGTGTTACAATGATCTCAATACTTATACTAAAATATTTATATACTCACAAATATATGTTACAGCAACAACTGGAAAAACACTAACCTTGTCCATAGAGTTTTAGTCTGACCACTCAATTCAGCAAGTCCTAAATAAAATACGGAAGGAGTGTATGAATCATATTGCAAGATGGAAAATCATACTTGGGACTGGATATTTTTGCAGGCCTGTGCATTTTTAGACGTTCATGTGTGACTCCCTCCATTTATTTATGCATTGCCTGTCTGTCCGTGCCGGTATCTGTCTGCCGCTTGCTGTCAGCACAGCCAGGTGTGAAAAGGAAGGATGGTGTGACATGTCTGGAGCAGCAGTTCCAGCACTGATTATTTCTCACCTTCAGGTTCACAGCGACACCTGAACCTCTGAAATCACACCCCTAAAAAGCGTTACTTTCATTTGTCATTCATGGTGCAATTAAACTTTTATATCCTATGAAGAAATGTTGAAATGGAGTTGCCAATAAGTAATCCACTGGGATATAATTCCTTTTGGGATCCCTGAGGACGCAGGCATGGAAGAATGATAGAGACTGTGCAGGACTTTTACATTCAATGTGCACAACTCTATAGAGAGGCGTCATGGTGATTCTCCAGTGAGGAGCACGGCCCTATAGAGAGGCATCATGGTGATTTTACAGCGAGGAGCCTGGCCCTATAGAGAGGCATCATGGTGATTTTACAGCGAGGAGCCTGGCCCTATAGAGAGGCATCACTGTGATTCTTCGGTGAGGTACACCACCCTATAGAGAAGCGTCACTGTGATTCTACAGCGAGGAGCGTGGCCCTATAGAGAGGCATCACGGTGATTCTCCAGCGAGGTGCACGGCCCTTTATAGTGTCATGGTGATTCCACGGTGTCATGGACATGATATAGCAGATTTATCTCCTGAGGCTACAAATAAAGTTCTGTCTTGATTGAAAGTATGTGGTTTTGGGAGAAAAACATTTAGTCAAATCTTTATCACTACCTTATCCACTATCCCATCTTTGAACTGTGACTAATGCTTGGAGTTTTAAAAAAGTTTTAAGGGCTTTTGAAATCCCTAGTTTTAAAGGCATTTGAAACATCACTATAGGTAAAAATTTGCAGTAAACGTACTGTGTGGAACCTTATTCTTGGAATGAACATATGCAAAAATACATTTTGACTGCTTTCTTATCTTTACTGTCGGTTCCTCACTCACACAGATAAATTAATTTTTATGTCTGCTGGACTGACATTACATGCAGGCAACAAGCGAGGTAATAATGTTATATGTTTTAACCTCACGAAATTTGTTTACATCCTCCTTGGTCAGCATATCGTTCCCCATTGGTTGATTTTGTCGATCGGGGGCAAAGTTTTGTAAGCAAATTTTGTTATTGTGTCCGGCTGTGTGTCCGATTAGTAGCAAATTTTCAAAACTAGTTATCTTATTATCTATTTATATCTGGCTCTTGCCCACCCTGGTTAGCAAAATATGCTGACGGGGACCTATGGGTAGGGTAGGGCAGTCTGTCAAATTTATTTCCAGCTCTCCACCTAATTGCATGTAAGTTATATACATAGATCTATCCAAGTTATTCCAGACTATTACCAAGACTCTTGATGGGATATGCATAGACTATTAGTTAAATTCTGTTAATTCCATATTAAGTTTAAGACAGGCTATTTGTTGTAACGTGTTTTTTTGATGTGGGGACCTTCACACCCATATCTGGAGTACAGACATTCCCCAGGTTACAAACGAGATCTATCCACTAATTTTGGATTGAATTTAGATTTCTAGGTAAGTAGGAAAACTAACAGTAATAATAAAAGTAATTACATATGGTTCTGTACTGTATCTCGAGCCAAAGAACTGCTGAAGCCACGCAGTGTTTTTATGAACATCACAAAGTATAGTGTGCCTTTGTTATTATGAATCACTGTGTTTAACCCAATTTTTTAATATAGCAGGCTTTATGGCAGTCCATTCATAAGTTTGAGTTGTCCATGACTTAAGACGTTCTTAACCCGGAGACTGCCTGTAATTCAAAATCATAATAGTATATAAGTGACACTCTATCTTACCCTATTTAATAATTCAGAAGTGCTTGCTTTTGTTGGCTTTCTCTGTGTTTCTTACTGGCTCATTTCATATTCTTTTGTTGATACAGTGTGTGTATCATCCATTATTGTTTGCTTTTATAATATCCTATAATATCCTTTTGTCATTGTGATTAAATACTTTATAGCCCTTTTGTCATAAAACAGTCTACTGATGTCACACTGTACATTATTTACATACAAATCGTGCTTATTTTCGATGTGTGTCATGTGTGTATCCTGAAGAATTCACTTCATCGGCCAAGTACAACTGCATGTACTAGGAATTTGTTTTGCGAGTATTAGTGTTTATATTCACAGACAACATATAAGAACAAAGAGCATAAATTAGGCAAAAAATAAGTCGAAATAAAATAAAGAATGAAGGAATAAAATAGACAGTGGGCAGTGCAAGCTGTACAGCATACTAACAATAATTATAAGGACAGTAAGGGAACAGAGGTATTGAACACAGAGTATAAAAAATATGAAAATATATCACAACCCGTACAAAGATGGGTGCAGAGTAAGTGGGGGAGTGACAGACAGGGACTGTATCAGGGAGGGTCAGGGGGCTTGTGGACGAGTCCAACTGCTGAATGCACATGTCACGCCCAGCTCCGTCCCTTCTTCATGTGCTCCACGCCCCCTCATTACCTCGCATTAATACCTGATTGTGATCACCTGTGTCCGGTTCCTTTTAACTAGTCTTGTGTGTATTAGTCCGCGTCTCCCCCTGTTTCTCAGACTTGTCATTGGTGTATGTTCGCTTCTGTCAGCCCCAGTTTGAATAAACCCCGTTTGTCCGTATTTATGGCTCTGCCTGCCTGCGTTTCCTCTCGCCCGCCAGCCGAACATGACAGCGCAAGCCATTGATGCAAAATTTCACTGTGCTTTAGTGAAGACATCTTTCATTTTAGCATATTACTTTCCAATCCATAATATGCTGAGGAGTAGTGTGATATGCCATCCTTATTTACTAATAACCTTGTGCTTTCAATAGGGGTGCACTAATCATTATTGTGTTTGATACAGTGCTCATGTACTTGTACTCATCCTTCTGACAATATGCCAATTCGTATAACCAACACCATGTGATGATGGATCAGCGATGTCGTTGCAGAGCAAAATAAACTGGACCACAAAATATCCGTGGTGTGGAAGTACTTTACACGTTTTTGGGAAACAGTGCAGTCTATGCTCTGCTAAAATATCAAGTGGAGGCATGAAACAAGTTCATATAGTTAATATAGGCTTGTATTGTTCTGAATGAGCAAAATGCCATAATGGTGGTACAAAGAGAACATAATAGTGTAATGGTGATACAAAGAGAGCGTAATAGTGTAATGGTGATACAAAGAGAGCATAATAGTGTAATGGTGGTACAAAGAGAGCGTAATAGTGTAATGGTGATACAAAGAGAGCACAATAGTGTAATGGTGATACAAAGAGAACATAATAGTGTAATGGTGATACAAAGAGAGCATAATAGTGTAATGGTGGTACAAAGAGAGCACAATAGTGTAATGGTGGTACAAACAGAGCATAATAGTGCAATGGTGGTGCACTATGTAAAAAGTTTTACAGTTTTCTG
>JAABNY020000001.1:29081653-29108045 GCA_015164015.2 Brevimyrus niger
TTAAACTTTTGGAATATTTTTTCCATTGTCTCCAGTTTCCTAAATAATTCCAAAGCCTCCCGTTGATTTGGCAAGAAACCAAATTCCGAACCCAAAACGCCCCCCCCCCCCCCCCCCTTGTCTGTTACTCACAGTGAGATGAGACCGCAAAGCTGGAGCCCAGATCACTTCTCCTGTCGTGGCACTTTGCAGATGCCAGGTGTTCGTATAACCAATCATATGAATAATGTGGAGCCAGCACAGGAAATCAGGTGTCTGCAGGATGAAGGATGTGCTGCTGATCTATGAAATGCATTCGTAAAAGCCTTTAGCCAATATTGAAGTAAATAAATACAAATCTTGTCAATTATTTTGCTATAAAGAAGCAAGTAGAATCATTCTATATCTAAATTATGCCCAACTTTCTAATATTAAACAATTCCACGATAAGAAAAACATTTATCTCAGTGGCAGCTAGGAACTGAAATCAGGTTCTGTATGAAAGAATGCATTATCTGTACATGCAGTGTGAATTTTTAAGCAGCATAACGAAAAAGCTTGCCGTACTTTAATTCAAATGTTGTATGCTTTTATTATGTTACACTATCCATTATCATGACTAATGTTTAAAATATTAAAACCTCCCATAAAGAGCCAAAAATTTGTTTCAAATCACAATATACACAGAGCCATGTAACCATCATTAATTTGGATAAATGTGCAGAAAAGAGATCAATGGATAATTCATAGCCATGATCTTTTGACATCTCCTGCCAGATTTAATTAGCTGCATTTGTTATTAATGCTTATGTTAGGCAATAGAACAGTCATTTATCATAGAAAGTGGCCATAAAGGGAATTAGCTAACATTTACAAGTGGGTGTTTTAGTAAACAGACCCTACGTTACTGAAACACTGGCCAGTAACAAACAGCATTTAAAATAAATAAACCTTCGTAGCATCCCAATGATGAAAATTTAATGTGTACGTTTGTAGTTTGAGTGATTTAGTCACACTGACTCCATTAATTCTTTTGTCCATCAGTACGTCCTCGATTTGTGCTAATCAGTTTCCTGCTTTTGCTTATTTTAAATTAGGAAACTGCCAGCCAAAATATTTCCAAGCACCCATGTGATTCCAGGATTGTTTATGTAAAATGGAGGGAATAGTGAACTTAACACAGCTTAATTGGGTGAACAGTGCGCTCACCGTCGGTCATTAGACACAGTCTAATGACAAAGGTCTCGTCATTATTTTATCATCTGTGCGATTGTTGCTGCCGGCCCACCAAGATTTCAGGTTTGCCAAGTATAGCAGCTTCTGTAAATATAAGTTAGCTATTGTTCCAGTGACTCTGAAGTATCTGAAGCACAGGGAGGCACAATGCAGTGGATGCTGATGGGCCACTGGGACAAACACGCAGTGTCATTTACTGTGATGCAGCGTAAAGCTATCTCTGTTTTCATTCTTGGCTAAATGAATTTGACTATTCTGGTACAAGGACATTTTCTACTGAATGCATAGTCTCTGTAAGGTATAGTCATAGTGAAGGTAAACAAGAAATGTATATTTGAAAATATATTACTATAATAACAGCATACATTTATAACTGGTGACTTTTCAAAACTATGTTTTTTCTTGTATAAAGTATTATCCGTCTAATGTGTTTATAAATTAAAGCCAGCTGAAATGTCTTTTGAAAATTTGCATTTGTTAAGGAATAACAATGAAAAGATTAATTTACTATGAATTCATGTCTGTCCTTGGTCTGATTTATTTGTGCAGTGGTCATATGATTATATAAATAAATTATAACTGTACCCTTAAATTGTCTCCAATATAAATATTTTCACAATGCTATCTTAAGTGTTTTTTATTTGCAATAATAAAGATGCTGTACATCCTTAACACAGCTCGGATAAAGAATGTCTATTAATATGCTAACCCAAGGTCTTTGCAAACATAAGTGGAAATCACACATCATCCAGAGGTCTGGTTGTGTATCTTAAACACCAACTTTCAAATCATGATCTAATCAGAATCAGGAAGTAAAGGGTGTGAAGCAGGCTGCGGAGGGGGGATCCGTTAATAGAAAGGCACACTATACATTGACATAAATGATGAGTCACTAGGTCACCTGATCAGCATAATTTTTGGAAGACAACTATGCAAATTCAAGGGAAAGACACAACACATGCATATATGAGCTGAATGTTAACTTTTCCCACTAGCAGCCTGAAGTGTCCCTGCTACCCACTGAGACCATAACCTTGCCCCCATGTCAGTATTCACGATGTAAATACAGAATTTTATAAGCATATTCAAAACCATGTTTATGTAATCAGTGACAGGTGCTCTCCCTCACACTTCCAGAGGTGGAGCTCTGTGTAGGTATGCAGTTTGCATGATCTCCCTCCATAACATGGGTTTCCCAAAATCATCCAAAGACATGCAGTAAGAATAACTGCCGTCTCTAAAGTCCTTATAGTGTATGCTTCAATGTGCTTTGTGCATCCCATCCAGGGTGTCCCCCAACCTTGTGTCTATGCTGCCTGACAGCTCCAAGCCCTCCATAACTCTGATTAAAATAAGTTTTTAGAAAATGGATCGATATGTTATTTGATATGATGGAAAAAATATGTGTTCAACAACTCAAATATTTTAAGGTACTAGTAGTATATATGCCTTCTGTTTAAATGCATGATTTTATTTCAAATGTCATGTGTGGCATTATCGGTCCTGAACTTTTTGCTTTCCTCATATGTGTGCACCAGGGACTTACTCTGGACCTCAAACCCAATGTTAAATCAGTCTGCTGCCAAATATAAAACTGTGTATCAACAGTCATGAACACAACCATGATATCTGTATTGATATCTCACCATTTGATAAACCTTCTTTTTTTTAATTTTGGCCAAAAAAAAAAAACAACCAATGGAATTCTGGCCAGGCTCCTTTGAAGCGTTAAACTTCATCTGAACTATTATTCTTACCACTGTTATTACAAGCACACATCAAAGACATGCCTATCTTTTCCTTATGCTGAACAGTTTCTTAACCAACTTCCTTAATTAAACGTGTTACCTCGGGAGTGATGCCAGCCACTTCAGTTGAATTTCATTAAAGGCTCCATGTAAACCGGCAGTGATCATATCACTGGCTTTCTGCTCTGATGTATTGAATAGTTTTACATAACAAAGGAATGTCTCAGTCTCCAAATACTTTTCGATGGAGAATAAAGCCCATTGCATGGTAAGCTGCAGGAAGCTTCCTGAGCTACAGTATAAATAGTGTGAATTTCTCCAATATCTAATCATGTTTTTATAGCAATGCATCACTGGTTATGTTTTTGCAAAGTGTAAAGCGTGCAGTTTATATGAATGTATGATACTTCATGTGAGTGTGGTTTTTTTCAATTTGAATGCTATAAATCTCAGAAGTAGGTATAAGATTATGCAATCTAATCTGACGAATGATACTTGCCCCTGTTACAGTACACCAAAATTATACTCATGAACATAAATTTACAGACCTGAAACCCCTGTGCAATTTTGATGTATCACTGCATGCAATTATCATTTCATTTCTCACTTATTAAAATAATTGTTATTCATCAGTTGCCAATACCACCAGTTTGTTTATCACACTGGGAAAAATGTAACCAACTAAGTTTAAAATGCACTAAAGATAGACAGATACACAGATACGGTATTTATGAGTAGGATTATCTGGTAGTATCAAGTTTCTTATTTTAGTAAAAAAAAAAAATCACCAGACTGTCAAAGTACTACATTTCTCATTCCAATCCATAATGCATCGAATGATGTCCAGTTGGGAATACTTACTATTTATATCTACTTGTACAATATTCACTCATGCCAAAATCACTTTTGATTTCCCCAAGCCTAAATGATCTGCAGAACTGTTTGTAAAAAATTATTACTCAATAGAATTGATGATTGCTGTTTTGCTTGTAATTAAATTGTTTAATTGTTGCATTTAGTTTAATATGTCTGGTGGTGTTTTCTGCCAGAAAAAAAATAATTCTGGACTTTTTTTTTTTTTTTTAATAGTAAGGTCCACCTCAGAAGCAAATCTCAAATCAGCCATGACGGTTTAATTAGTTGAACTGAAAGAGTTTTATTGATATATTTTTTTCAGCCCTGAGAACATAATTCAACTCCGCTTCAACTATATAAAGTTTCAGTGAAGTGAACAGACTATTAGAGAATAGTTAGTAAAGTAACATTTAGCTAAGGGGCGGGCAGGAATGTTTTAAGTGGGTGGGAATGCTATATACAGAGAACTGTGTCAGTATAAGCGTGCATCTGTTGCAGGCATGGACCGGTCATCATACATACAGTACAGACGGATTTGTGAGCCAGGATAATTAATCGTTGGGGATCCCAAAGTCCAGGGCCCATTTTTAGTCCGGACCTCATTTGTTGCAGTATGGTGATTGGTTCTACATGTGCCTGTATATTCTTATGGGTGGGACTAAGTTTCATTTTATCATGTACAATGTAAGCTTGATTTTTATAATCTGGGGAAATCATCCAATGACGGAGCGGCATGGTGGCCCAGGGGTGGCACAGTGGCTCCGTGGTTAGCGCTGCGCTTTTGGGTTCGAGCCCTGGTCCTGGATTTGCATGTGCATATTCTCCCAGTGCTCACAAGTTTTTAAAGGTACTTCCTGGGTAACTTTAGCTCTGAAGGAATTCTCATTGTCCAAACTTCAGAGCACTAGAGAGGCAAACTGGAGAAGCAAAACTCAATTCAGGTATATAAAATAAAAATATACATGATACTATCGAGTTGAAAATGTCATTTCCCTTTAACAAATGTTTAAAATTGGGGTTGAATGGTGGCTTCACAATCACCATATGTGAGCATGCACTCTGCAATGAACTCTGCCTTTCACTCTCTTTATCCTCCAGGTGCGCAATGATCCTATAATAGAAAAGAAGTTAAGGAAAATAGATGACCGAAGGCATACATTTTCAGGCCACTCTGTAAATGATTCAAGCTTAGAATTCAGTCCAAATAAGCATCATTAGTAACACAAATTTATGTTTTTAAAAGTCCAGGCAGCTGGCTTCAGGCAGAGATTCTGTTCCTTGCAATTCAATTCATCCATGACCTGTAAAACCTCTTTCTGTTGCAGGATAAGAACATCATTGTTACTGTAACATAAATTGTCTATTTCATACAAGTAAACAATATTATTATGATGAAATGAAAAGAATGAAAATACAACTCTTATTTACAATATTACAAAGCAATATGTGCAGTTTATTTTTTTTGATCACATACATTGGTATCACATCATTATGCATGCAAAGGGCAGGTCCTCTTTTGAGATTTTATGCTCCATTGTCTTGATTCTCTGAGGTCAGGAAAGATCCATAGGTATTTTTCAAAAAAGTAGGGGAGGTACCCTGATATCTTGGCTACAATTACCCTCTGTGGCCCTATCAAATCTGGCCTCCTAATCATCCCTTATATGTAACTGGTGAATTCTCTCCTGCCCCTTCACCAGCTTAGCTACTGTGTGGTGAGTGTACTGGCACAGAATGGCTGCCTTCACATCATCCAGGTGGGGGCTACATAGTGCTGGTGGATGACGTGGTTCCGCATTGGTTCTGTGAAGTGCTTTGGTTGTCTTGAAAAGTGCTATAAAAATGCAACATTCATTAATTTGTTCATAGTGCAAGGACACTGTACTTCATAACATCATAGAAACACTTAAATGAACATAGCAAGTAAGGGTACTCAACAAGTGCTTGGAAAACTTTACAGGGACAATGGACCTTGCCTTGCTGATGAAATCTGGACCTGGAGGAATAATAGCTGAGTACCCCTGATATAAATAAAGCTCCTTAAACTACACAGTCTAATTCTATTGAGGGATGCAGTTAATAACTGATATTCTAATACCATTGCATTGTGTCCTAAGTCATTCTAATTATTTTAAGACCAATGGATTACTTTTGTCATATTTACAGTGATAGGATCTTAAACTCTCATGAACAATATGCCACAATAACAGGATAGAGTTGAAATAAATCAAACAGACAAGATCCAGAGCATAGTCCATGGTCTGAGGCAGAATGGCATACCCCAAACAGTGTCTACCCACTGCTGGGGACTCTCAAGTCTGACAGTCCTTGCTGCTTTGGCTGGGGACCCTCCAGCATGAGTTACAATGTTTATACTGTAAAGGGGCTGGTCTGACCTATTGGTTTCTTTGTTCCATTTGCAATTCACTTTGGTTACTATTGTATGGGCCCAGGGTCACATGATGGTAGAATGCACATTGAGTGATTGTTACATCCATCTGTCTTCTAAGCCAGTGTTTCCTAAACTGGCCCTGGGGACCCCTGGACAGCCCTGAGGGAGAGCGGTGTTAGTACAAACCATTAAGATACCATTAGCAAAAAACTCACACTGTCCTATTTGAACAAGGGTGGTGCTGAGGAATCACCTGCCACATGGCTGCACTTGAGTTCTCATCCCTGAGGTGGTTCATTGTATGGTGGGTGCTAAGGAAGAAAAACCTTACTGGCCACAATTACAAATCCAGGCAGAACCACAGATGCCACCATGGAGTTGTACTCCAGTATTTCGGCTGGCAGCAATCAAATGTTCACCTCAGAAGCTTGGCGTATATCTAGCAGGCCACTGTGGAGCTAGCTGGTCATACAGTATATGGCAAGGAACCAAGAAACTTCTTGGAAAGGACAGTAGAAACAGACAGCTATGGTGCTGGGTAGCTTGGCATTATCTGTGATATCTAGGTGGAAGGGAAGCTGGGGACCAGCATGAAATAGACCAGTGTGCTACCTCTGCTGCTGGGGCTAGCTGGCTGATGTCTATGGACAAGTCATCATACAAACGGGGTGACCAAAGTGTCAAACCATCACAGCCCATAGAGACACAGTCCTTGAGCCTTTCAATGTCAGTAATGGAACAGCGATAAGGCTTTTTAAAATAATGCGATCCCTGAATCTTCTTTGACTGCCAATGCAAAGCAGTAGCACAAACACAACAATACATTAGGTTAAACAGGAGCCATTGTTATGGATTATCAACATATGGGACCTTTCATCCTACAAAATTCACAAAAATATTTGTGTTGACATCCTATCCAGAGTGCTGTCCAGCCTAGTGTCCTCTGCTGTCTGAGATCTAGGCCTTTGCACAGATCTAACCAGGATAAGAGGTCTGAAGATGGATGAATGGATGGATGGATGGATTTAGTGTACATTATAATTATTATGGCTTTTTAAGTAATATATGAGGTCTGTATTTCCATATTATGCAACTAGGAAGTGATTTAAACATGTCCAAAAATATTTCCCATTGGAGATTGCAGGTTGTATTGCAATGCCCTGACAACCTCTCTAGGGATCTTGTCAAAACCTAAAATTATTCGCCGGTTGGCTGAAAAGCAGCTCATATGCTTGTTAACAGCACCCAAGTTTCTGTTTTTAGTTGCAGGATTTTGAAATATTATTGTAATTTTATCATTCAAAATCCTCCGAGCAAAAACAGAAACACTCAGGAATAAAGCAAACACTCAGCTACACAGTACTCTTTGAAATGCTAAAAACATTACAACATACTAAAATATGTTTTCAGAAACTAATACAAACTTGAGGAAAAAGCAAATTTTCACATCATCAAAGCTAATATCACTAATAAAATACATTTAATAAAAACATGTATTAAAACACATGCTAGCATCTAGATCGAAAATGATTAAAATAAGACTGCATCTTTTATTCATTTGTCAATATATGAAGTAATACCAAGCCAGGAAAAAGAGAGCCTCAATCTTGCCAATTGGAGCCTCAATCTTGCCTGTCTGGAGGTGCATATTAAAGTCAGAAAGAGTATTTCTAGATATTTCCAGATTTTTTTTAGTGGCTAATTGTTCTCAATGCACAAAAGAGTATATGCTAAAGACAAGCACAGGGAATGCATTTGTGACTAAAACTAGAAATGCAGCCAATGTTTTGACATCCAGGAAAATAGGTTACAGAAATATATTTCACAGTGGATTCAGAGCATCTACATAATCATTGCAGACCACAGCTCCATTATACAAAACTTAATTACAGTCTAGTCTGTGTAGCTTTCTCATGTACACATCAGGATACAGTATGTTTCATTGGGCTACAGCTGAAATAATATACAACTGTAATTGCAGGTTATATGTAAATAATCACCTGAAGTTAGTTAAAGATATTATAAATAATGGCATTACTCTGTCACTTGTTATTTTGCACTTTAAAATATATTGGATTGGGTTTTTAACAAAGATAAAAAATGAGGATAATTATACTGAAAATGTAACAAAACAAGATGGCTTTAATTTGATTTGTTCTTTATCACCCAGCTGATTACATCCATTGCTCATTGGTCATTAACAGAAACCAAGTGGGCATTATTGACAAGGTGGATCTAAACAGAGCTGTAAATTAATCACAGACATAAATTGTTTGGACACCCCTAGTCAACCTGCATGAATATCGTGCCAAAAAGTAGAACAACCTCTGCGGGGGAGGTACGTAAACATAAGGCATTTCTGCACATTCTAAAGCACGATATAGAACACCATTTGGCCTAGTGAAACTCCTTAATTAAAAAAAAAAAAAGATGGAAAACCATTTTTTTAGAACATTTTGATCTGCTGACCAGAAGAATGACCCTTAAGTGATTTTATCCTTATCTAAAGATAAGTCTGGTTTAAATTAAATTATACCTGTGGAATTCAAAAGGTTTTCAAAAATGTATTTTTTTTTATTGCTACGTTTATACCACATGTATTAACATATTAATATATACATTATCTAGATTTTACAATCTGTTATTTCCTCATAGTCCTGTGTTCTCTGGGATTGGAGTTGGTTATCGGTCGGTTAATTATGAATGGTTTTCATTAATGTCAAATCAATTACATACCATAATAATGGAATCCCAGTCTGTCTCAATGTGTTAAACGTTTAAGGGAAAACAGGACCGGGATCAAATGCAAACATTTGCACTGTTTTGAGTCTGGGGAAACAAGAAGTGAGATATGCTGGTTATTTAGCTAATTTGTTTATGGTATCCTAGTTTAAATGGACTTCATCTTCTTTCACTTACATTTAGCCCAGACTACCTTAAATCTGACTAGTTATCTTGCTAACCCAAAAATCTGGCTTCATGAATCAGGCCTCCAGTTTGTATATTATTAGCTGATTTGGCATTATGTCTGGTGATCCATAGTAAGTTAATAGAGAAATTTAGGAGCTTTCAGGGTGAGCAGTTAACATTTCTATTCAGGTGAATTTGTTTTAGCTTCTTTTTTTCCAAAGCCGAGGCCTTTGTTTTGATAACTGAAACAGCTGCTTCTAGCTGTGAGCATGAGGGACATTATCAGGACATCAGCATAGTTGGCAGCCCTGTGTGAAGCACCTGCTGTATGAAGACCCTTCGTGTGTAAAATCCAGCAAGTCTACCTGGGCCAGTCCACTGAGTGAAGACACAAGATGATGTCTTCACCCACTTAGGTAGCACTTCTTCCTCTCCCAAAGCTTTTCATGTATGTGCTTCAGGTATAAGCCAGCCGTTTGCTCTTGGGTGCCTCTGCTATCATCACAGAAGGACACCTATGTGGTGTTCCTACAACCTCTGCCATTACCTCCATCATCATTGGACTGTGTAACTGGCAGTCCATAATGAACAAGGCTGACTCCTACTCCTGCTCTTGCTATTCTTTTAACGCTGTCCATACTGGTTTATTTGGATACCTAGGGTCTCATTTATCAACCATGCGTACAAATAATTTTATGCATAAACCATGCGTACCCACATTTTTATGCATAGAATGGGCATTTATTAATTTCTTCCTTGTGTGTAGAAATGTGTGTACACACAAGCCCCTAGTGGCAGAGAAGCATAACTGAAGCAAACCGATGGGCACATAGGATACACACAGACTCTTGATAGATTGACAAACAGAATGATCTAGTTATGTTTGCACAAAGTATGAGCAGGCAGGTCATGCTCATAACTAGGAATCATTTCCAAAGTCATAGAAGGTTCATGGCGAAAGAAACAATATCACTGTCACTAAAATACATTCTTACGTTGAGATATGCCTGATCAAGGGTCCAATAGCATTTATTTTTGAAGTCCATAACAAATTAAATATATAAACTGATGGAGAGACACCTGAAAGCAGACCTAGTTGGGTATATCCTGTAGTGTAACAGCTGCAGGAGAATGGGCAGAGCTGCAAGCTATATATTGCAAGTTATATTATGTTCATATCTAACCTGTAATGCAATAAGCGGCCATGATACAGATACAATACCTGTACTGTGCTATTTCATTACATAAAAAAACTTATTGTACCATACAATGATATATTTATTTTTTCCTGAAAATTCTCTTTTGTGGTCCTCCATGGTGGAATGAGCTGTAGAACCATGCCCAGTCATCACCCTCCCCTTCAAGAAACAATTCAAGACCCATCTGTTCCATGAATTTCTGTACTAGTCTGATGCCTCTTTACATTTTCTGAATGTGAGGTACTCCTTAAATTGAATAGTCTTATTAGTCCTTGTTTAGTTAAAAGTTGTTATGTACAGTTCCTGCTCCAATACTTACACTTGTACCTGGGCATTCAGTAGAACTTCACCTGGGATTGTACTTTAACCCCACCCCCCATCTCCAGTCAATGACATCAGGTAGAAACTATATGTACCTGCTTGTCAGATTCAGGATCATGGGGGTTATGGAGCATATCCCACAGGCTATGGGCATGAGGTAAGGAAAAACCTAGGATGGGGCGCCAAACCATCGCAGGAGAATGGGAGATCCCACCTTCCACTCTGGAGTATCCCTAGGTGAAGGACATCAGACAGGCCCCACTTTGGCCTTGGTACGTTGGAGTTCACCCTCTGTGAACAAGAGGGTCTTCTCCCTAAAACTTAGAGGTGGTCTCTAACTGTTGTCTGTGCTTATGCATCAAACAGCAGTTCAGAGTATATGGCCTACTTCACAACCATGGGTGTGGTGTTGGAAGGTGCCCCCTTGGGCCAACAGTGAAACCTGGAAAATTTACTGGTCAATCTACATTCTAATCTTCATGATGGTCGTAAACGCTTGGTAGTGACGTAAAGAATGTGATTGCGGATACAAGCAGTGGAAATTAGGTTCTTTCGCAGTGAGTCTGGGCTCAGACATTCTGGAGGGGGCTTAATATAGAGCTTATCCACACTGAAATGAGCCAACTGAGGTGGCTTGGGCATTTATCTAAGGTACCTCCTGGATACCTCCCTGGGAAGGTGCTTTGAGGTGTGTGTGTGCGTGTGTGTGTGTGTGTATAAGTGCATGTATATACAGTATATGTATGTATATGTTTGTGTGTGTATGTGTGTGTGAGGGTGCATACAATTGTGTACATATTTCTATATACTATATCTATGTATGACATTCTCAGGTTGTGTTGTGAGAATCCCAAGTACATTTGGCATAGCTAACAGCTAGTCTCCTTCATGAGACTTGATCACAAAGGTCTTTATTCATCAAAATGGGGCAACATGCTGGAGATTAATTAGTGTGATAGATTGAACATGCTAGAATTGAATGCCTTGGCATTAAATAGGGAATTCCTTCAGGGCTTTGCGTCACCGAATGGCAGCATCACAAACAGACAACACTATTTCTATAGGGATTAAAATCCACTTCTAATCTTATCTGAGACAGTAGGACTCAGGACTAGAAATTCAAGCAGTACAATGAAGCTCACTCAGGATAATAGTATCAGCTTTCTACCATCAAGTTCAGAATCAATTAAAATTGGCTTGCACACCAGTCCAGTGAAAATGCCATTTCATTAATGCACCATTATTTGAAGAACAATTTGTAGTTGAAAAATATTTAACGAATGGCATATGCATAAACCACATTATATCTTGTGCATTGCTGTTTATTTTCAAATTAATAAATTGCTGATGTATAAAAAACATAAAATATACAGTATATAAAAACAAACTACCTATGTATTTATGAACAGTCCTGCTTATTATATAATGGCATGTCATGTATTCACAGTTTTGAACTCCTTGCATCATTGTAACCATACATTTCATGTGGTGAGCCGGGAGCCATTCGCAGGAAGCTGCAGGGGGCACAGTAAGCGGGATGCCAGCCCATAGCAGGTAAACACTCACACATTTTGGGCATTTTAGAGACACAAAGGTACCTAGGGGAGACCCACATAGGAAAAGCGTATGCAGCCTGAGCTGAGGCAGAACCCAAACCAATCATTCTGTATCTATGAGAACAATCAAATCAAATACATTAGATACCAGAAATAATACTAAGATTGTGATATTCCTGCCATTAAATGCAAAGTCCCTAGAGGATGCTTGTGAAGTGTACTCGTCTTCAGCAAGCAATGCATAATTTTTGTTGTATCACAACATAATTAGAACGATTTTCCTTGAGAAAACATAGGTTTAGTAGTTATGATGTTATTGGTGACCATATTGAACCTGCAGAGTCATGAAATACAGTAAAGCTCAGAAAGTTAACTTACACATTAAATTGTTTTTGGTATAAATCGCAAATGAGCCTAATTTGCATCAGACCTTTGTCTCTGTATAATTTTCCTCATTTTTTTATCTTTGTTAAAAACCCAATCCAATACATTTTAAAGTGCAAAATAACAAGTGACAGAGTAATGTCATTATTTGTGCAAAAAAATCAGTTCTGTTAATGTCTGTAAACCTCTGTGGAATTGACTAAGGCATGAACTATAAAAGTATCAATATATCTGTTAAGCATAAGTGATGAATCTTGAATAAAGTTTTTAAAATCATATATTGTAAGTTTTAAACTTGCACTTATTGCGAATTTAACTGTATTACACCTAATTATGGCCTTTATTAAACACATTACATATGTCTGCAAAACGGACAAAAATAATCCACTTTCAATAGCAAAGGGTTTCCAAGACCTGATAGATAATGACTTCATTATAAAACTACCACTGTGTTCCAGGCACCTTTGTTGAGATGAGGCTTCTGCTGACACTAACCCCAGATAAAAGCAAAAGGAACAAATCCTCTACAAGTTCACAAGAAGTTCTCACCAGCCAGAAATGCTGTCTTTCAAGTTCCTTACTAGTGCTTTTATGTCCAAGAAAGTTGCTGCTCTTTCATTAAAAGTTCCTCCAGTCCACAAAAGCACAAAGGATGAGGCTGGAAAAACACAATATCATCTTCTTTAATCCACCATAGCGAGGTACTGACAAGCTAATCTCCAAACGTTTCCATGTTTCTGGGCTGCTCCTGTCCCATCTTTTGTTTTTAAGCCCACTCTTCTCATTATATGACTCTGCTGGTGAGGGGGGGAGGCAGCATGTTTTACTGATAAATCTTGTTGCCAACACCATTTTGTATGGCAAAATAGCAGATCCATCACTCAACCAATCAGCTACATTCATATCTAAAGAGCCCTCCGTTTGCTAATCGTTATCAGTTTTGGTCCCATTTATAATTTTACCACAGCACGGCACCTAGGAGGAGAATTGCATGCGTTTTTAATTATTTTGACTTTCACTCACAAAATCTGTGAATTCTGTGAAGTTCATAATAGCCAATCAAGACTCAGATCGCAAGTACCATTCCTGGTAGTGGTTAATGCATGCTTGTCAAATGTCCATTATTTATGTTGGTATCATCATTTTGAATCTCTGCCAGAGATTTTGTCCTGGAGGTCTGGCATTCCTGGGAATGAGCTGCATTGCACTCATGGTGCATGATATGCAGGGTGTTTGAGGGCTTTAACTGGGCAGAAGGGTCCTTACAGACACAAAAATACACACCTATACAGGTCAGTGTGCAGGGTGATGATAACTCCATTAGGCAGCAAAATGACTGCATTTAGAGGAAAAGTGAGAATAGTATGCAATCAGCCAGGAAGAAAATGTAAATTTATTAAAGAAATAATAATAATCTACATCATCTACATGTGGGGGATGTAAATGAGGTTCTACTAGAGAATAAAGAATGAAAAGCTTATTAAGGACATGTGACACTTGCAATATATAATATAAACTTGGGAATTGGGGTATTTAGGACATTTAATGCCAGAAAGGTGTGTGATTGGTAGAAGCACAGTAGGAACAGAAACAAACACTTTAACAGGCTGTGAAGTAGTCAAGAGATCCTACAAGACTATGTGACATGGAGCTGGGGTGCGTTTCCCAAATGACAGAAGTTAGCATTAACAATGCATCGTACTATGGTAGTTCAAACAAACCAACATCCGAAGTATGACTGTTTCCCAAAACCGTCGTACCACAGTAGTTTGAACCCCATTAGTTCATTGGGACTACTGAAGTTCGAACTACAATTTTTCCAGCAATGATTGGTGTGACTCACGGTGAGTCATGTGCAAAAACTAACATTTGAACTTTTTAATATCAATGATCTAACTTTCACAGCCGGTCGTGTACAAAAACTTGTGACCGATGCATCGTACTGCGCAATATCGTTACCTCCATAGTTCAAGCTATGGTTTCAAATACCTGCGTCGTACTTACAGGTTCAAACCATGCAAGTTGCTAACGTAGTCAGCAACTATGGTTTTGGGAAACGCACCCCTGGACAGGAGACGGGATCCATGTTTAAAAAAACAGTGTCCTTTTTATGGGAAACAAGGTTGTCTAGAGGTGAGATGGACAGCACATACTAATAGAACACAAGAAGAAATTGGTAATCTTTGCGGGGTTTGAGGAGAAAACCAAAGGGATGAGGGGGCAACTGATTTTACTTGGAAGGCGTGCATATTATGGTTTTTTTCCAGGTTACTTGGGCTGAAACCACAAAATACAGGCATTCCTGCGGCTGACAGGGAAGGAGGAATAAGTGAAAACAATCACACAGATTCCAGTTATCTGATACCTGCCCATCAAGACTAGCATAGCCATACTTTCTCAAAGAAGCCTGTGATATGGATCGTAATGAAAAAAGAAAACCTAACTGGCATGAAAGCTTCCTGATGGAGTTCCATTTCAGATCGAGTCTAGGTCTTGCTGCTTATACACAAACCAGGTGGCCTTCCATCAAATGTGAACATGCAGTCAGCCTCTAGCAAACAGGTGGACTAAAAGAATGGCACTTAAAGCGTGTTATCTTTCTTGATGAAGCTTTCTGATTGAAAAGGGAGGAGAAGCAGGTGGATGACAGCAAACACATCAAAGGAAACGCGGCTGTTTAGAGAAGAAAGACCACATGGGAATGAGCTGGAATTAGTTATTCCAAATTATGCAAAATGATGGAAACTTTCATGCAAAAACAGAAATTACATGTTCCTCTCACTAAATCAAAAATAATTCAAGCCAAGACGCTCAGCTGAATGCTAAATGTCTCTTAATGTCAGCTAGTCTAATATTTGATTTATAACTTCCTAAGCTTAATAGAAATATGCAAAAGTATCTCACAAAGTTACATTTTAAACTCAATGCCTGTTCACTGGGAGTGCTTATTTT
Organism: Brevimyrus niger; assembly: GCA_015164015.2. Classification (NCBI taxonomy): domain Eukaryota; kingdom Metazoa; phylum Chordata; class Actinopteri; order Osteoglossiformes; family Mormyridae; genus Brevimyrus; species Brevimyrus niger. The sequence continues at coordinate 29,097,186 of JAABNY020000001.1, forward strand.
AGTCATTTTCAATTATGATAACGCTCCATCACTCCACACTGGGGTGCACTGACAATGTAAACCAAATAAGGGAACCGATCTGTTCATAATAAAAGGATCATTATTTAATGTTGTGCTAGTGCAGCTGTCAGGATTGTCATATATATAGTATATATAAAATAACACTGTAGTGTTTAGTACACCTGGTAAAGACAACAAGTTTAAATCTATGGACATTCACTGATTTCCTTCTGTTTATTCTTGCTGTATGTTGCTCTGTAAGTGAGTAGCATAAAATCCATGATATCTTCTGTTTTGTATTGTTTACTTGATAAGATAGGATCCGATCTAATGGTGACTCTGTATGAGATAAGAAGCATGGATGGATAGATGGATGGATGGATGGATATTTCTATATGCTGATTTAATGCACTTCATTCTGCACATTGAAGCAAACACTTCTTCATACTTCATTAATGCCTACAACTTACTGTCTTTTTGAAGTTTCTTTCAGGGAAAATAAGCCTTCTTGGAAAACATGATCCTTCAACCCAACAGGAGCAGAATTGGGGATTCAAGGACATGAGAGGACAGCAGTTTCTAAACATCTGTCAGTGTTAGTCCATTACAGTAGACCTGAGTTTTCCAGGGAGCCATTCAGTTTCATGTGTCTCAGTTTTCTTAGGTTTTCATCATCAGTGATGACGGAAGTGCATGATGATTCTGCAACATGAAACGGGCCTGCTGCCAGCACATTGTGTGAGAAGATGACCGCAGTTGGAATGTTTCTCTAATAGATTTCAACTGGAACAGTAAACAGGACATTTTAGGGTTCCACTGAGACTACAGCAAAGCACCAGACGTATTGACTGAAATATTATTTTAATGGTATTTTGCATGAATGCACATAATGCCTGTAAAAAATCTTCTGTGAGACTGGTGTTCACTTGAAATGGTTCTAATTCCTGCTGGTTCCTTAATTAAACTGCAAGATGTATTCATATTGTTCTACAATATAAAGTTTGCTACGTAATCACTTGCTAGGGAACGGTGTCAGAAAGTCAAACACCAGCATGCGAGCTCGATATTAATTAGAATGTGTCACTAAGAAACAAAGAGGAAATGCGTTTTTGCAGAAGGTGTTTTGAGATGTTGGCAGGTCCTCAAGGTATAGTCTGTCAAGGTGTCATCACCAGCTGAACTATAAACAACGCCAACCGCAGCAGATGTCTTACTGGTGTGGTATGTGTCAAAATATAACCAAGATTTAAACTTAACTGTACTTTTTTCCTGAATTTTGCTTAAGACAAACATTCAGACATTGACTGCACCACATAATTGTCCTTCCATTATTACCTTCTGCACACCCGAAAGACTGAAACTCACACATATTTTAAGCCATTGCTTTTGTATCCTTGTAAAATACATCGCCTGGTGAATTGGATCAAAGGAAGACTGATTGTTGCTTTTGCTTTGATGTTTCAGAGAAAAGCTGAATTTTTGACTGGTGTAATTGCAGCAATGGAAGAGGCCTCATAACGTAGGCATATTAAAGATGTTCCCCATTCAGTTTTACATACTGAGGTCAAATTCAAATGCAATCATTAGGCATAATAAAGTACTTCTAAATATGAAAAGTCAGGAAATAAAAATTGAAACACCTAATGGATATTGTGCTCTGAAGTCATTAATGCCAGACAACACCCTGAAAATATGATTAATATGCAGAGTCATGGCAAAAGCTGGTGATCTTTAATTATGGTACAAATTATAGGCTGCTGTAATTCGTCAGCACACAAGCAGCTTATTTCCTCTATACTCTCATTTGTCGAATAATTGCTTTCTTGAAAACAAGAGCCAATTATAGTACGGGGACCTACAGGAAAGTTATGGTAATTCTGGTTTACTAAATACTCACCTAATTCTGTTGGTTCCGCTTTAATTAAATTGACAACAGAGCTCTGTTGGTCTGAATAGCTCCAACCATATGTTTACATACATTTACAAAAGAAGAATTTTGACTTGCCTTATGCCTCAAAACGTAGTATAATTAAACCTTCTTTGGATTTATAAGCTCATAGACGCTCTTCTAGGCCCATATACAGAATGTATTCTGACATAGTGAACTAGATGAAGGATCTCTAATCTGCTGCATCCACAGTGTGGCTTTGGGAAAGATTTCTACATGTCACACTGCTGTATTTAACATTAAGTACAAATAGGTATGCAACCACAACACTAGCCTGTCATAGCATATGTCCTAAATCCTTAATTTCTATATTTAAAAATGCTCCAAAATACAGGATTATCAACCCAGAGAGGCAAAGGTTATTTGGGTAGAATATGTTAGTGCTTGTATGTGTCCTTGCAGATATGGGAGATTGAAAGATAAATGTTTAAGCATGAAGTCACCTTAGTTCCGTTTTTTTGTCATCAAAGAAGTATCCTAACAATTATAAAATGTAAGCGTTTAATGGCAGGCCATAGAGAGCACCTGAAAACATTTAATATATAATGTGATAATATAATGTAATAATATTTTATTATAAAAATAATACACTAAACCGATACATGTAGTAGCCTTGTAAGTATTGGTTATAAGAACAACTTTGTTTATATATGAATTTAATATGTATATATTATGAAATTTTGCCCATGAACTTTAAAGAGTATGCCAGGAGAATTAAAGCGTTTAAGGCTTAAGTGAACTTCGCTACAGAATTAAGCATTTTCCTCATTATTGTTAATTCAATTCATCCAAAAGAAACACAAACAAACCAAAACCTTTCATTGAATATTAACATAAATGCTTAATTGTTTTGCTAGGAAACTACATCAAATCTTATACATAAGTAAAACTGAATCATGTCTCCATTAAATATATGGCAAGATAATCCTACAGACTAAAATATATAAATACACCAATAAGTGATTGAACCCAATAAGTGATTGAAATGAACCCAGGTGTGAGGACTCTTTTAGCCAATCAGTTGTCAAATTAGTAATCTAATTAGGGAGTTGCAGGGGAAACCTGCATACACACCGGCCCTTTGCGGAAAACATTGGCTATACCTGGGTTAAAATATGTCAAGGTATTCCTATGAGGTAATGTATGTCAAATTAATCCCATGGGGTTTTATATGTCAAGATAGTCGCATGGGATAAATTATGTCAAATTAATTTCATAGGGTAATATATGTGAAATTAATCCCATGGGGTAATATATGTTCAATTTATACCATGGGGTAATATATGTTCAATTTATACCATGGGGTAATATATGCCAAATTAATCTTGTGGGGGTTATGTGTGTCAAGGTAATCCCATGGAGTAACATATGCCAAATTAATACGGTGGGGGTATTGTGTGGTAAACTAATCCCATGAAGTAATATATGGTAAATTAATCCCATGGGGAAAAGGAATGCATGTCTGGCTAATCCCATGGGGTAATATATGGCAAATTAATCCCAGGGGGTAATGCGTGTCAAGATAATCCCATAGAGTAATATGTGGCAAATTAATCCCAAGGGGTAATGTGTGTTAAAATAATCCCAGGGGCTAGTGTATGTCTAGGTAAAATGACAGCTCAAATCCAGACTGCATCATTACCAGGCCTGTAAAATGGGAATTGTAACTGGCCTCAGCACACAAGAGGAAGGAAGATTTGACAAACTCTATATATTTTTGGATCTTGTTACTGTATACTCGTAAACTTTACCTTTGCAGAATGCCGTTTTAAATGAGCTGCATTGGCATTTTATGCAGAGAAATGAAACGTAATTATTTTACATCATGCTCATTTCTTAATTAAACGTACTTATCTGCCATGGGTTTCATTCCTACCCAGCTGGACAGGGGCATTATTTAATAATATAGACAATGAAGTAAGTATGTATGTATGTATGAAGTATCAGTTTTATTTTCTGGAGCCTTTGACAATGGATGAGGTGGGCACAGACAATGCCACGTGAGAGGGATGAAACGGAATTGAGGCATGCTTGAATTTTACTGCTAAGGTAAGTGAACCTCTCGACAAGGTCAACACTCTCAGACAGACACTCTGGTAATGGCTGTACCCAAGAAGTCATTAAATGCCTGGATCTTGGTTTTGCCCCAGGACACTTGCAAACCCAGACACTCTGACTCCTTGTTCAGTTTCTCAAGAGTCCCGATAAGAGCTTCCATTGGCTCTGTGAAGATCACAGCATCGTCGGTGAAGTCAAGATCGGCAAACCTTTCCTCACCAATAGATGCCCCATAACTGCCGGACCCCAAAACTCTACGGAACACCCAGTTCTTGCAGAGGAACATCAGAGATGAGTCCAATACAGAACACATGCACTTTACACTGAAGAGATGCTAATTCGCCTAGCTGCATGCCACAAGATTGCAGCAGAAACCAGAGAAGAAAGCCAGTACCCATAAATATTCTCAATTCCAGCTAATAACAGCCACCACCCCCCAGGACAATACCTCTACTCTGCATTGCACTAGTAGAAGGCCTCTTAGTGCACTAAACTGTGCTGTTATTGCACCTACTCTCTGTCTGCTTATTCTATGGAGTACTCTATTTTGTACTGTGTATATTATATTGTGTTTTGTAATTTTTGTGCATACGTATAGCACATACTGTTATATAGTTGTTATTTGTATTTTGTCGTTTGTATTTATTTAGTGTATTTAGTGTATTGCACTGCAAATGGGGAACTCACTAGTTCATTCCTTGTGATGTAACAATAAAAGTGATTTGATTTGATCTTCCTATTCAGTGTAATTGCATATTATTGCAACAAAATTTTTGTGGATAGCTGATCTCTCGACGTGTCAATGTTGCTGCCACCAAAGAGTCTATAAGGAAGCTGAAGCTTGGTCTGCAGGAACGTCAGCTGTGATGAACTAGATTAAGGTGCGAAGCGACACAGCTGAGCCTTCAAGTGGAATCTGCAGTATTTGTAACAATAGAAATGAAACAGCTTCCCTTGCATAGTGTTGAATTACATAGGATGGTTCTGAGAATATTAACAGATAGTTTTTCTACATGAAAGAACATGGAATCTTAGTTAAAGATAAACATAATGTGATCTTGTGATCCAGTTACTCTGAGCATTAGATGAACAAGATAGTACAGGTGACTAAAAAATTATCCGGAAATAACTGCCGGAAAGGCTGTGGGGGTTGGAGCCAATCCAGGGTAGCACAAGATACAAGGTAGCTTGGATGAAATGCCAGTCTAACACAGGGTACATACAGTACAGGCAGCTTAAAGAAACCAGTCCACCTAACAGCATGTTTGTGGACTGTGTGAGGAAATCCATTCTAGACAAAACTCCAGACACTCAAGGCATGACCTAAAACCCCAAACCTGAAAGTATAAAGTGAGAATGCTACCAACTGAACAACACAGTCGAATAATTTAAGTAAAATTTGACTTCCTCAATATTAAGAATTTACATTTATAATCTGTGGATCTGGACCACTTTATGTCCGATAAAAGGACACAAAGATGGAATTTACTGCATAAACAGCTCCATCTTTACTTAGGTAACCACACAGATTCCTTTTGTGCTACAAGCCACCCAACCGTTATGATAGTGTCACATGATGGATTTTAACCAAATAGAATTAAAAGAATTCTATTCATTTGGTATTATTGGACTTATGTTCACCGTACAAAACAGATTCCACTTCCTTAACTATCATAATAACAGTAAAAATATAGGAACTTTTTAAAAAGTTTTAGAATCGGTTTCATACAGTATGAATTATTTAATTGTACAATACAAAATAATAAATTATTAACTTCAAGAAAAAAGTAAAACATACTCTCACATATTGGTTTACTATAATACTTAGAATACTTTAAATAATCCCTAAATCTCTGGAGTAATTCAACTTATGATTCAAGTATATGACAGATATTCATGATCCTAGGTGGGAAACAGACACTGGGAACTTTTGACTTATAAAAAACGACATCTGACAAATTTCAGAGATCCGGATATTTTCGAAGGCCCCATGTTCTTGTACCAGGAGGGTCTGTCCCTCTGAATCACTGAGCATGGTACTTTATCAGACTTCTCAAGTGACATCTGTGAACGCTGCCAGCTCCTCAACCTCTACAACTAAGTGTCACTCTCAGTAAGACATGCAAGTAATATAATTTCCTACATGTACCGTGGTACAAATGGGGCTTCATGCACTAAATACTGCAACCTGCAGCCTCTCTTCCAGGTCTCATATGAGAATTACTGATCTGGCAGCACAATCCAGAAATTACTAAGTAAGGGGTCCATTTTAATCACGGCTCACATTTTAATCATGACAACAGCTACCAGCAGAAATATTAATTCATAACAATGTTAGTGCTATCTGCTGCGGCCTCCAAAATAGATTGTGGCTCTCAAAAAAGCTATTAAGTATTTATAACTATTGAGTTCTGTAGCATTTTTTGTCTATATGGGGAAAACATGACAACTGAGAGAGCAGGAGTCAGCTTCAGAGATGCAGGAAGCAGTCTTCAGTCTGTGATGGGTAACTTACTGCTAATTCCCATCTTACATGTGGCATTAAAGGTCCCCTCACAGATATATATCCAGCTACATTAAAAAATCTAAAATGCTCCATATGTTCTCATTCACTCCATATGTTCAGCTTAGTCACGCTTCTAATTTGCACATTTATTTCACTCAACAAAGTGACCGAACAGACATTTAAAAAAAAATACATTTCATTCATTCATTCATTCATTCATTCATTCATTCATTCATTCTTTATTAATGCTATACCAATATTATACAGTATTCATCTGCTGAAAATTAGCAGATGTTTAAATCTGAGATCAATTTTTGCTTTTGGATCAATTTGCTTTGTATTTTTAATGATGTTGTTTTCTTGTGTGTTTGTTTGTTTGTTTGCTTGCTTTTGTTGATAACCCGTAGGCAGGGCTGACACAGTGACTCTGGAACTTGCTGTTACCACACACCTCAGGCTTAGGGGCTTGGCTCCCACCTTCCCCTTGTCTGGACCTTGCCTGAACTCCTTGTGTTGTGAAGGTTACCTCCTACAGACCAAAGTCATGCACCCAGAATAACTTGCCTTTTGAGTACCCTAGTCTTGCACCCTGTGCTTCCACAAGCAAGGACTGAGTACTAAATTTAAGTGACTTAAATTGCACATTATATTTCATAATAACAGCAACAACATTGTTGTATAATAGTATTTATTCCTACTACTGTAAGTTTCAAGATTAACTTCTGCCTTAAATGCTGCCCCAAAGACTAAAGAGCCCAATCTAGAGCAGTGATCTCCTAATCTAGCCTATGACATAAACATGAACTGATATTCTCAGGGGATGATGATCAGAAGGATCATGTAGTGGCTTACTGCCCCTGGAATGCAGAAAGGTACCACATCACTTAAGTTTACATGACTGGAAATAAGGCACACCCAGAAACACTTCTTTCCAATTGTCTCCTATTGTCGTGCAATGATGTTGAATGTTCCTTTAAACTTAATGTTATTCTCTAAACTGGAAGAATTATTAAGTTGATTGCAAAATAAGTGTAATAGTGATAATCAAACTGTGCGTTGGTTTAGATCCCAGAACTCATTATTTCAGGACACTTAAGATTGTGGCTTTTGGTATATACACTAGATCACTCTTCTACTAGATATTGTCTCATCTGCTTGTGCAAATCCTCTGCTGCCTAAAACTGGTTGTCTACCATTATTTACATTTCCAGATCCATTTTTCCCCTCCAGTCCTCCAGTTCCCACAGCATGACACTGTCACTGTTATGCTTGACTAGGAATGGTGTTGACGGTGTGAATGTGCTGCTTTGGGCCTGTGCCACCAGCTACCCTGTGTATATAGAATAGCCATGAAAATGAGATTGATCTGAACACATGTGTTTCTGAGGTGATGAAGGGTAAAATGAAGGCCGCAGTTCCATCCACATGGTCCCCCATTTAACAATGTCACTTGTAGTGTATTTCATATCTTGTATAAATGGGGAATTTCCTTCTGATAAACATAGAAAATTAAGTACTGCTAAAGCTGCTCAAAGTAAGTTTTACAACTTCAACCTTGGTGGCCTTCCTATTCAGCTTAATACAGTGGTAAGAGATCTTGGTTGATTCAGGTCTATGTTTCGATGCTCAAATAATAAGCAGTACTAGAAGTGCATTCTGCTTTCCGCAGAGCAGAGCCAAGCTTTGGAAAATGTTCTCTGTTTGTGATGTAGAAAAACTAATACATGCCTTTATAACTTCCAGGCTATTGTTCCAGACTATTGTCATGCCATCCTTTCTGGTTATCAGTCTGGATACAATCTTCAGCTGGTACAAAATGCAGCAGCCAAAGTTCTTACAAAAACTATTTAAATCATATCATATTAGCCGCCTTCTATGCTCCTTTCAATGTCTTCTATTGAAGTCTCAAATTGATTACAAAATATATCTTAAAGATCTATTGGTCTGTTAAAACTCTCCTCACCTGCTTCGATCTCAAGCAGCAGGATATCCTAGAGTGGGAAGAACTATGGCAGGCTGCAGAGCATTCTCTTGTAGAGCTCCACAGCTGTGGAATAGTTTCCGAGCGGATGAGCGAGATTCGGGCTTACTCTTAATTTTCAATTGTAGACTAAAAAAATCACACTTGTTTAGTATATTTTATAGGGACTCTAATTCTAGCTCTAGCTAACTGCTCACTCCAAGTTAGGCCTACAGTCTGAGGTGTAGAGCTTGGTGGGGATTGGTGCCATTGGCTTTGGATGAACTAAACTGTCAGTGCTGTCATTCTAGCTTCGCACCCCCTTGTGGAATTGGAGTGCTGATGTTTCAGGGACTCCTCATGCCTGCGTCCCACTTGCCTCTCTGTAACGGAATGAAAATGATTATATTGTGAACTCACCAAAATTATACAATTTTTCTTTGTGATTATTTTGTTTTTTTCTGTTAAAACTACATTTATAAAAAAAAACACCTGCACTTCTGATGCAACTGGCACGTAGTTTCCGGTTGATCGTTTCCTTTTAAGTATTGGCTCGATCTGTCTTCCAGCAGAAATAAAGATTTGATGCTGGAGGTGAGTCGCATGATAGTTGCATTTTTTTAAAAAGTTGCATTGTGTCTATAAATATACACGATTCCACATATTTCAGGATATTTATTGATTATATGACGAGTTCATTTGGAGGACTCCTAAAATATTTAAATATTAAATGTTAAAATATTAATAATAATAATAATATTGTGATGCAGAAATGCTAATTAGATTTGGCGCCAATTACTTCCCCAAAAGAAAACGAAGAAAAAAATGCAATCATTTGTTAAATAAATTTCCGTTCTTTTAGAAAGGAAAACGTGTGCAGTGTTGACAAAGTGAACATTTATATGTGTGCAGGTATGGTATTTTGTGTTACTTTATGTATATTTAATGTATGTGTCTCAATGTAATATTACAGTGATGGTTATTTTTCATGCATTTGTTACGGTGTGCATGTTCTCTCTATATATATATTTGAATATGTACGGAATGGATAAAATTACGATCACGAGCAGAAATAAAGATTTGATGCTGGAGAAAGGAAAACGTGTGCAGTGTTGACAAAGTGAACATTTATATGTGTGCAAAACACGAAACATGGATCGCTAAAGCTGATCGAGGTGAGACCGTCACTCCTACTTATGCTGCCATAGCCATATCTGCTGGAATTTACATGCAGTATTGCACTCACCTAATTGTTTGCACTGCCTCTAGTCTCTCCTAACTTGGCTAATTCCCCCCACCTCTCCTAGATGTGCCACCTAGAGAACCCAAAAAAATCAAGATATTTTGCCTACCCTACTGCCTACGACACACATACTACCTGTCACCAGAGGCAGCACCAGCACCTGCCTGCCCTCTGCATTTAGATTGGAATTTGGACAGTGTAAATTGTGATTTTGCTATCTTGTATCTTTGACATCCTCTGCTGACGCCAGGAGGTTAGGCTCCCCATTGGAGTCTGGTTCCAAGGTACCAAGGTTTCTTCCTTTTAGGGAGATTTTCCTTGCTGCTGTTGCCTCTGGCTTGCTCAGTGTGGGCCTTGGGCAGGGATAATATGAAGCAATTTGAGACAGTGTAATGTGGTGAAAATGAACTAGACAAACACAATTGAATTGAATTGAACTGAATTGAATTGTATTTAATTTAGTCAAATACATTGCATGTAGCTTGTAATGAGTCAAAAGTAAGAGAGTTGCAAACTTACTCCCATCTTGGTGTCCTTAAACACATATACTTTCAAAGTAATATTACGTGTATCTGTTTTTAGTTGAAGGTTCTTAGTTCACCAGTGTATTTATCTTTTTAATTGATCCTAAAGCATTATTATCCTTTGTGAGTTGTTTCCCAGATGCTTTGCATCTTCTTTGCTTGACAGTCCTTTCTACCCCATCTTCCTGTTGCTGATTATATCCCTCAATAATACATAAAATATGCATAAGCACATAATATATCATCCATCCATCTTTAAACTGCATATTCACTACAGAGTAGTTGGAAATATAGGGCAGAAGGCAGGAAAATAAATGTCAGCATATCTCCGGGCAAAGTATATCTTGCTGATATTTTTCCATCTCTCACTGTAGCCCAGGCTTCTTCCCTGCCAGAGTGATAACACTCCCTAACACTGCCCAAAGATTAATCCTTCCTGCTTATGCTTGCCACCCAAATGCCATTGCTCCTGCCTCCCCACCTTTCCTCTTGTAGGTGGTAAGCTCACAAAATGGCTCGGCATAGTCTCTTCGCTGGATTGTTAAAGCATGCACACACACCACCACGCCCCCCCCCCCGCCGCCACCCCCACCCACCCCCTCCCTCGTTCTCCCCTCTACC
>JAABNY020000001.1:29108145-29119233 GCA_015164015.2 Brevimyrus niger
CGGTGGTTAACCCACCACACCGGCCCCCCCTTGCCTCTCCTCTGCTTTGTCAAACACCACCACCCCCCCCACCCCCCCCCCCCCCCTTGGAGAGGATGTTTTATCTGTAGTCCATATAATTACTGGAACATTTATGTGAATTTTATCAAAGTGAATGAATGGGTTTGTCGGATTGATTATGCTTTAAAGTTTGTTTGCTGCTTTGTCTTATCAATGTACTAATGGGTCATCAAGCCGTAAAAGACTGGCACAGTATCCATGTTCTGTTTACCCGAACTTTACCATAGTATTTAGTCAGAGGTGGCAGAGTTTCTCAGTTGAAACCCAGTTTCTGCAGATTCCAAAGGTGAAGAGTTTTCTTTATTTAAATGAAGTCAGTGGAGCACACAATTTGAGCAGTTACACACTAGATCCCTTGTCTTTGGCTGTAATATATTGATTTCTCTTCATGTGCGGGAAACAGGGAATCTCACCATGTGGTATCATCATTGTGTTCTTGAAATTTTCTTTTGCCTTGTTCACCTTTTCTTGCCCCCACAAATATACACGCAGTCTGTGTTTAAGGGGGCACCACTTAAAATAAACACTAGTGAATTGCTAGTTGTCACGCTAGTTTATATGTATGTATATGTGATCATCATGAATCACAGTTTGTAATCAATTGTTATGCTTGGCTTTGCTAATGATTCTTTAAAGGAGCTAATGTGTGGAAATTTCTTGCTTTTACAGTCTGGACATCATCCCAGTGCTGCCTCACTTCAACCAGTTTCATACAGCGATGTCAGAGAGATAAAACTAACTCGTGTTCTGAACACTGTACTCTCTGTGGTTCACATAGCAACAGGAAGATCTAGTCTCCGAAGGCCGGGCCCTGGGGAGCCCTAGGAAGCTGAGCTGTCAGGCCTGGCATCCAGTCAGGCGGAGAGCACAAGTCGAAGGGAGGGGGAGAGAGAGAGAGAGAGACAGATAGACAGAGAGAGTGAGACAGAGAGAGACAAAGACAGAGAGAGATGGAGACAGAGAGAGACAGAAAGAGAGAGACAAAAACAGAGACAGACAGAGAGAAAGGCGCACATCATCTCCACTGCTGCAGTGTGGCTCGGTTTCAGTTCAGAGATAACACTATTTTTTCACAGACGACCTTCTCAAAGCCTGGAAGTGCAAATATGTTAAATTGGTGCTTCAGGGATAAGAAAAAGCCACAGGGCATTGTTAATCTCTGAAATCAGCATTTAGATGCAATTAGTATTTTATATGGTTTAAATGTAGTGCATTTGATTATTTAGGCATGGACATTTTAGTAGATGGAAACAGACTGGCTTAGGCTATTCATAGATTTTATTTTTACAGTAAATTATCTATATCATGAGGCATGTTTTGAGGACTTCTAGCTATCTGGGTTTTCCATATCAAATCTTGATTCATATTCAATTTAGGCAAGGTTAGCACTGCAGCACATCTCTGGGACCTGGGTTTGAGTCTCCGCCTAGGTTCCATGTGTGTGGAGTTTGCATGCTCTCCCTATGTTGTTTTCTCTAGATACTCTGTTTTCCCCTGACAGTCCAAAAACATGCTGAGGGTGATTGGAGTCACCAAATTGTGCATGTGTGAATGTGCCCTGCTTTGCACCCATATATAAATGCTAGACCCCCTGAGACTCTGAATAGTATGAGCAGTTACAGAAAATGGATGGATATTCAAATAAAAAAATCATAATCATTTGAATATTAATACCTCCTTTTGGATTTATTTGTTGGTATTTTTAATTTTCAGGAAAGGATTATCTGTCTATAGTGTAGTTCATTAGAATTAATTCAGCAGAAAACAATTGAGAGAGAATTTTTTTTCCTACTGAATTTGTAGGAAAGAGACATCAATAGCAGTTCAATTCATAGACTTTGCGTACCGGACCACTGTATTCAAACAGCTAATCTGGCTTTAGGTTTTACAAATTGACAGACAAATATAAAATAACCTAAGAATGAAGACGGGGTGGAAGTTAGCCATTATAGTGGTAAATGGTCACTGTCTACACATAACACTGGGGTATATTCCTACATCTGTTACATCAGGCATTATATTATCTGGCAGGAAAATGAGAAGAATCTGAAAATATACAGTTTTTCCCACTTCTCATGTGAAATTAAGCTGAGTGGCTCACAGTAGACATGACAAGCTTTTTATAGATTACAACCTTTTCTGCCAAGGTAAGAATATTTTATTTATATCGCTCATTTTTAGTATCATTCCTACAAGCATGGTACATTATGCATACTCTGTGTAATCTGTGATGTAGCAGTTATAGTGTAAGATTGTAAATCAAATATTTCTTTGATCAATCGTTCATATTCACAAGTATAGCATGTACATAAATACCATAAATAATGATGTTTACTCTAACTTTTTTAATGTATGATGAGTCTGTGATGCAGAAAATTATTTTCCTGTCCTGTTGCTTTTGTTGCAGTTATTCCATTTATAAAACAACTGCAAGGATGCTTGTCCAAAAAAGGGCACACGCACACATACATACAAACACACACACACGCACACACACATACAAACGCAAACACGGACACACACACACAATCAATAGACCCCGGCTAGCTATCAGTTACAGACAGTTAAGGTTTCCTAATGTTTTTAAAAGAAAACCTGCAGAAACAAAACAGGGGGGTGGGCACCCAAATTCAACATGGCACTGGTTTTTGCAGCCTGGAGGTTTTGGGCCGCAATACTACCCACTGAGCCACCATGCCACCCCACTGTGTGTATGCCATCCATCACTCCCTCTTCCAAGCACTTATACAGTAGAGCAGTGGTCACCAACCCTGCTCCTGGAGATGTACCATCCCACTGCAGCCCTAATGTAACACACCTGATACAGGTGTTTGTTAAATTAAGGCTGCCCCTAAGCTCCCCTAAGATCTCCAGGAGCAAGGTTGGTGACCAATGCAGTAGAGTGTTGCTGGAATGCCTGAAGCTTAATTAAGGTAACAGAGGGCACAAGCCAGGGAACACCCTACACAGAACGCCAGCCCACTGCCAGGCAGTGATATGTACACATGCCACTTTGCCTAAATACATGCTTTTGGTTTTTGCACAGCAGGATGAGTTCTCCAAGGAGCTAGGGGCAGAGTGGACCAACGGTGCTGTCCATAATCATTATTTTTTATTCGGGCGCAATACTTAGTAATAATTCAGTTGCTGCTGAAGTACATTTCATAAAGAAATATAATTGCTACTTGAGATAAAAGATGCGTCAACATTCATTAGTATTGAACCAAGGTGAGATCAGTATTTCACTTGTGTAGCTCCTTCAGTAATTCACAAAGGTGTACAGAATTAACAAATATATTAACAAATATAGTAATTGCTTGACAAAAAATGTCACGATTCATTAATGATGAATTGAAATAAAATCAGTATGTAATTAAGACTTAGTTTGTGGTTAATTAATACATAAGTATTATACTATTACTTTTTTATGTGTGCCCCGTCATGTAAATTTAAGTGTTACATTTATTTGTTTGTCCATTTATTTATTTATTTATTGCTGTGACTGAACATTGACAAATGTCTGTAGAAGCAATTCTGATGTAAATGATAACACAACAAAATCATTCATCTACAGGTATGTCTCTAGAAACACCAAACAATATGGAAGCATTATATTCCTAGATGGAAAATGTGATTTAAATGCAAAACAGCTTTACGGAACACATCTATCTCACAAACCGCATTTCATTCATAATAAAGCAGTAATGACTTTCCTGACCATTGACCAATCAGAATCAGCAACATGGGTTTCACCTTCTCGCCTGGATGGTGCTTTATTTGTCTGCAGATCTGTCGCAGTGCCAGAACATTGGCTGCAACATTAAAGGAATGTTTGTCATCCATAAAATTCTTAATGAACAATTTTTAAAGCAATTTTTAAAGTTAATACCTTTTTTAAAAAGGATGTCTAGACTCCTTGGCTTTTCAGATGTTCTGTAAAGAATCACAGCAATGTAGCGTCTAAGTGTGTGTGTGTTGTTATTTTCAGCAGCTTGCAGTAATAAGCCTCAGACGAGCCAGGGCACATACCATCAGAACATTATATATTTTTTAAAATGAATGTCAACACAGCAAATCAAGACTGAAACAGTGACTTGCAGCTGGGAATCGTGTCTCTATGGCCACACAGCTCCCTGTTTTATGTTGTTTATATAGTTTTCTGGTCTTGCATTTAAGAAATATTTTTTCACCTAGTGATATAATGCTTCCTTATATTTTTTTCCTGTTTCCTGCTTGCGTAATGCTATGGCCACCAGGATTTTCAGTAGCCAGACTCATCTTCAGCAGACCACTATCGCTATACTGTGAACCATTCAGTCCTCCTGAATTTGGCCACAGAAGTGTGGATATATATATATATATATATATATATATATATGGGCTTAATTTTTTGTGCACCATAAATTAAACACATTTTGAAGATGGTAGTCAAGTAATTTCAGTTGGTGTAAAATGAAGCTATGACAGCAAACAACTGAAAGCAAGATGGTAAAAAAC
The DNA here is from genome assembly GCA_015164015.2 of Brevimyrus niger. NCBI lineage: Eukaryota > Metazoa > Chordata > Actinopteri > Osteoglossiformes > Mormyridae > Brevimyrus > Brevimyrus niger. The sequence continues at coordinate 29,112,703 of JAABNY020000001.1, forward strand.
AGATAAGTTTGAGTGAAATGTTTTCAATCAAACTTCTGTTGCAGGAAATTTGTGATGCAATCTAACAATCTAACTTTTATCGTCACCAGGACATCTGACCCTGGGGGGCGTAACTGTGGGATTGGATAAGCCTGAACACTGGCCCCCTTCCCATCATGCTATGCAGAGAAGTACCCCACCGTGAGCTGATGGTGTGAAAAGTGTGAGAGGCTCAGCCTGCCTCAGAAAGAGCTAGTAGAATGGTATAGTTATGAAATATCCATTGTCTTTTTAAAGACATCCAAAAAGCAGTCCCTCTACATTCTGTCTCTGCCGCCATTTACTCTGCCTGTCTCTCCCACTCACCTCTGATGGTACAATATTCAATACTTTTCACACCTGAAAATAATGTACAATGAGCAGGAAATCCACGATTCCAGTATTTAATGGTGCCCCCAGACTGCCCCCATTCTTGAGCCACCACTGAGTGTAACTGGTGTTAGATTAGAGCCCTGGTGCTGGTTGTCTGCTCTGTTAAATGTAATTACACTGGCAGTTTTTTTTCTATATTTTTATTGTTTTCTGTTCTATGTTTATTTAGTCATCTCTTTATTTGGTGAAGGCTTTCTAGTTGTCCCAGTCATTTCCATTACTGATGCCCCAGCAAGCTCATGGGTCTAGGGTAAGATTCTCACTTTGGTTGCAAGAGGTTCTGGTTTCCAATGCGCGATGAACCCCTGTGACTCAGAAGCAGATTTTCCACCTCCAGGTGTATATCCCTAATGATAGACAAATGTGACCTAAGCCTTTGCTTTTTAGCAGGTATCCTGATGAGGACAGATAAGTGTGTAGGCATCAGCAGTCAAAACAATTTGCCTGTTTCTGGTCTCTAAAAAAACTGAAAACTTAAAGATAGCAAGTATCGTGTAATAAAAGCCACTATAAGCACTATGCATGTGGTATAAGTACCACCACACCATCCATCTGCTATACTGCTTATTCCATGTGGGTCCCATCCCAGAGTGTTTAGAGCTCACTGCACAGGACACTTTACATGGGATTCCAGCCCATTTCAAGACATACACACACTATGGGCAATAAAGAGTCTCCAGTTCACACAAACTGCTGTGTTTCACAAAGGCTATCCATCTAGTAAGGGCCTTGTCAACAAACATCTGACAGACTCACTCATATCAGCCCTGTACACCTAGCCAAATTCAGAAAAGTCTCTAAACAAAAACAAGTGTTGTTTTCTTTCTGACAAGAGGACTGTAGCCCAAGCAGCATTCCAATAATCGATCTATCTTTCCCTTTTGTACTATTCAGCGTCACAATTTTACAAATTTAAAAGTACTTATTCAAATGATTTTGCAAAGTCTATATGGCAAACAAACAGAGCATATAAATCTGAGTTCACAAAACTGTATAATCAATTTAGCACACATAAAGGTATACAGCCACAGAATGGAATATATATAACATTTACCAGCTATATCACCATACAAGGTCAAAATATTCATCCATACCAGACAAGCAAATAAGTTTTGGCAGGACCCCAAGATAGCATGCATCATTTATGTACTGTACGGTTTTGGATCCGCATTTAACTTCTAGTAAAGTATAGCTATTTGCCATCTAATAAGGTATTTCATATTAAGTTGAACTTCATACAATAGGCAGTTTATTATTTCCAGTACATTTCTAGGTTAAAGTTAAGAATTACCAGCATGGGACCCGTTGTCTAAATGTTCAGGGAAGTTTCAGATTTCATATGAAATGATGAAAATACATTTTTAAGATGAACTTTATTGGTGTGCTAATGGTAGCTGAGATTGCCTTTTTGTTACACACCCCCAGCAATTAAAAACACAAGTTTGGCAGCAGCTTCTCTTTTCCTCCTTAGCTAACCTACCCTGCATGCAAAAATCTACCCATTAAGGAGCATGAATGCCATCTAGGGGCTACTTGTATAATTTTAAACTAAATTTAACACTAATATCATTTATCTCTATGTACTAAAGGAACACTTAAAGAACATTCTTTACTACATATGTATCATGAAAGATGTGACAATTAACAGATCTCTCAGAGCAGGTCTTACATGCATATTTAAATCCATCAAAAGAGTGAAAGACACAATTGCATTTACTTTTATTGAAGGATAAAGACGTATAACTCAGTGAGCACATAATCAGTTTTTGTAGATATAGCTCTTAGAATACCAGACCTAGATCTCAGACCCATGAAATGCTTTGACCCAGTTTGAGAGTGACATTATAAAGGATGTTTTAACTGTCAATCTATGTGTATCGATGCCTGTGTGGTGTCAGCAATGATGAAACTGTAACTCAAGGACTGCCATTCCAGTTTCTTGGAGGGGTCCAACAGCAGGGGCAGAGCCAATGTGGGGTCACAGAATGTACAAATTCAAAAGTTTTAACATGTATTGGCTTGGTAACTTCATTGATATGGCTCAGTTTAAAGCTAGTGTGCTAACAGGTAGCTATAGCTAGCCGGTCAGTAAAAGCTTTCCTAAGAGGAATTTTACAGGCAAAGCAGATTCCTGGAACCCTGCTGATTTTGCTGCATATACTTTTGCCTTTATTCACTTTGCCTTTCCATCTGAGGCATAAAAAGAAATGTATAAGGTTATTGTGAACTTTACTGTGATCTGAATTCACTGAAATGCTACAGGTAACTATTTACTTTTCATTCTGTGGTATTCCACCGGTAGGTACAGCCCAGTATGACAGTGACCTAACACTTGACGTGAAGTGATCGTTGAGCAATGATGGTGACTAATGCTATATCTGTGGGAAAAAAAGAAATATAACCTTGATATGACTCTGCTTTAGACATGTAGAAGTACATTAGGCTATTTACTAGCTGACACAGTTGCCTTGTTTTTGAATTAGCAGGTAACTGTGTATGTATCTTGTATCTTGACTGTGTCTTGATGAATTTTAGACAATAAAATTGAAAAAACTAGGACAGTGTTCCTAATGTCTTATGGGTTACACATATTCCCAGTTCTTATTTTTCAGAAGTTAAGTTAGCTTTTGTGGAATTTCATTCTGTCAGACCTGGTTTTCAGAAAGCTATTTTATGATGTAATGTCCCAATTTGACATATTTCATAGTAAGAAAGAGAAGCATTCTGCTTCATTGGCCCGGAAAAACCAGGGATGCCACTTGGGTTGCCTACAAACCTCTGTGTCACTAGACATTATAACTTTTTTTTATTGAACATATGTCACTGGGGTGTTAGTAGGGTATTTAATTAAATGGACAAATGTTGCCAAAACCCTGGAACCCACACTGGGGATAACGGAGCGTGGTGGCACAACACGGGTGTAAAAATTAGGATGAACCGCAAGCAACTGTAAAAAGACTTTCTGAGACTTTGTGGGGCCAACACTGAATCCAAAATCCAGAACCCAACAGGGGGTCACAGAATAACTTAACAAGGGTTAATCAGTACTGAGCACTTTGAAACATAGAAACAGAGTTAAGCAGAAGACTCAACAAGACACAGGTAAAATGCATGGTAAAATAATTTGGATAAATGTAGTGTCCTCTGGAAGGATCCGGGTGTTTGCTACCCTCTGGTGTACAATTTGTGTACTTTGCATAGTCGTGACAAGACTTATACTATTACTTCATGAAATAGACATACTCATAGAATGTTTTTGTCTGTGAGTTGGGATTTCACAAAAAAAAATCTCATAAGTGAAGTCTGAGCTTTAACAAATATTACATGAAAATATTAAGTAGGTGCTGATCTCATACAACTACAACTGCAGTGGGGCCTGTAAAACTATATGTAAAACTGCTTTATTTTTCTGTGGAGTGGGTTGCAGGCTTGTTAAGACATACATGATAATAACTTTGGAGTTTCAGCTTTACTTTCTCTCTGTTAACACTCTTGAAAACGAATTACATATGGATTACAGTCTACCATGGCTCTCTATAATGTTTCTTCTCTGATGCTGCCTTGAAACCAAGTGCAGGGTGACCACATTTTGCTTGAGAAAAAGAGGAGACCGCTGGCAGGACATAAAGAGAAGTGTCAAAGCAATACTAATATGGACACAGTAAATATTCTTCTATAGAAAGCAAATGTCAGCATGAGACAAAGAAAATTCTCAGATTGTAGGCATCTTTACATCTTAAAAAATAAGACAAGACCGGGAAAAAGAGGATGTATGTTCACCCTAACCAAATGGAAAACTGGGATCTGTTTGCAGTTTCTGCTATAGGCGACTGAACTGGTTTGCATTCATTACCCTTTCTTAGGAAAAAGAACAGAAATAACCGAATACTAGCTACTTGTGCCTGTCAGTACTGGTTTTGGCCAGCCAACTAAAAGCTTCAGTTTTAGGAATCATCCATGTACAATCTGTGTCTATCCACTAACAAGCATAAGCAGCATACCTGACAACCCACAACTGGACTGGATGGATAAAAGGTTGTAAACATACACAAAATGGCAGTTGCTTTTCTTACAACAGGCTGGATTTTATGCTGTCACATTTTTACATTTTTTAAAAGACATGGAAATTAAATGGAATATGTAAAGTATATGAGTTGTTTCGGTATGAAAATCCACCTGTCTAATCTAACAGTTAAATTAGTTTGCATTTTATTTTTGTTTTTCATCTTTTGTCTATTCTCGTTAATTGGGTTGGACTGATAAGCCTCCGAATACTAGTTTAAGGATGTAAAACGCATGAACGGCTTGATGTTACTCAGTTTGGTGTGAAATAAATGTAGTAAATTAAACAAGCTTATAGAAACATATACAGTGGTACCTCAATTTTTAAACTTAATCCGTTCCGGACTCTGGATTGAATCCTAAAAAGTTTGAGTTCTGATCAAATTTTTCCCATAAGAAATAATAGAAAACCATTATTTTTTTTAGCATTTAAATACAAAATGAACAGGGTAAAACAAGAAGAGCATTATTTTCTTAATGGCTTCGAAAGTGATAAATATGTTATACCAGCATTAGCCCTGCCCTGCCCAGACCGTACGCTCCTTCCATGTGCCACACCCCCCGTTAACCTCCCGTGGGATCCGCATGTGATCAGCTGTTTCTGGTTGTTGTCATTAGTCCTCTGTATTAAGTCCGCATTTCAGTTTGTTTCTCCAGTCCAGTCATTGGGTGCCTTCAACTTGTTTACAGCGCTGGCTTAAAGCAACGCATTCTGATCCCTTACGCAATGCATTACGGTTAGATGCACAAACTGGAACCTCCTCCGTGATGACACACCTTTTCCCTTATTGGCTGAAGAGTTTAGTTACACGCATTACGTTAGTATCCCAGGTAGTTCCCGCGTAATCTGCTATTTCTCAAGAATATCACATAAAGCAGAGAGAACTGGTTTTCAGTTAATGGATATACAGTACTGGACAAATCAATTCCATTGTGCATACAGTACATTATTCCTTTTCATTTTGGCATGCAATTTAACTTTCGAAATACATCATTTTATCAGAAACTGTAGTTTTTGCAAGCACTCCACTCACAGAAGGAACTATTCTGGCAGCAATATATGGTCTGACATATCCATACTTCGAGTGCGTAAAGAATGTTTTTTCAAATCCTTTTGCGGTTTTTCTGCAGTTCATGTGGTGCATATTTACATGACATGGCAACTGTTCTTGAATAACATGGAGGTAAAAACTCAAGAAGCAAAATTATCAATAACGTTAACTACTAAATGTTATGCAAAAGTTTGTATAATCTTTGCCAGACACAGGTGAAAAACAAACATAGTCAAATTAATGAATGAATGAATGCATGAATCAGTGAATTAGATTAGAATACATGTGTGCTGAAATGCCATGCTCAGTGACACAGAAGGTACATGAGCATAAGATCTGTGATACCACGTATCACACAGATACTATTTTTGTGAACATATGTGAAATTGCACATCAGACAAACTTAAAATTCATTCATTTTATTCTGTTCATTTCCAAAATGGGATCATGAATATCTGTCATATATTTCAATTATAGTACAAATTGCTCCAGAGAATTACAAAGTATTACAGACATTTCTTTCCTGTTGCTTCAGTTGTCACACACATTACAAAACTCAGCAATCTTGAGAACTGTGAAATTATGGAATTAATTACATAGCGATATCCCTTAGTGCCACGGGATTACTGATAGTATCACTGCACACCATGGAGTGAACATTGACTGAAACAAGGAAGCAAGCCTAGTGTAGTAAATATAGTGCATTGCAGTAAAACTATGAGGCAATTGAATAATTGAATGGCTCAGAAGATTAAAACCCCCATGATCAGAAAGTTGACAGTTCAGATCCCAGGCTGGCAGGCTGATGTGACCACTGAACCCCTGCACAAGGCCCTTTAACCCCCAGCTGCAGGAGTGCTGCACACTGGCTGACCCTGCACTGTGACACCCCCCCCCCCCCCCCCCCCTTCCCCCCCCCCCACAAACCCCCCCCCCCGACCCCCCCGGGGGAAACACCGAGGGGCCCAGGACAGGAGAAACCCCCCCAAGAAAAAAAACAACTGGG
>JAABNY020000001.1:29119243-29135516 GCA_015164015.2 Brevimyrus niger
CTGCCCAAGGCCCTTTCACCCCCACCTGCAGGGGTGCCGCACACGGGGTGGCCCTGCACTGTGACCCCCCCCCCCCCCCAATCTTGCACTCACTTGCAAGATCCCCGCCCAGAGCCCCCAGTGAGTAAGCCATAGGTGACAGTAGCAAGGAATAGCTCCCTAGAAGCAAGAAACCTTGGGAGGAAGCAGACTCAAAGGGGAAGTGGATCCACCAGGGGCTGGTAGAGGAAGATGGCGAAGGCCCAATCCACAATAAGCCAAGAGGAAGCCCACAAGTGCAAAAATAGCAGCTTAGCTTAGTGGTGTGGTGATTTTCTCTGAATGTAAAATTCATCTACCCCTTAAAGCAGTTATAGAGCCAAGCATGGGTCCAGATGCCATTAGCGGTGATAGGGTTGATATTGTTGTTCTGAAGCTATGTTGGAGAAAAGTGAACCACTGTATGACAAATCAGAGCATCAAAGCTCAGTTAATCCTCAACAAAAACACAGGATCAATGACGTCTGAAGCTTTGTTCAAGCCACGATCACATGTACTTCAGCTTTGGAGTCATAAGAGTCATGTCCCATTTAAGGAGTGCAGTGTTTTAAGGCTTCATTTGAAGACCAAACAGCGCAATAAAACGCCATCCCATTTCAGAAGCTCCCCAGAATGTGACAAAAACTTGTAATTTTGACATTGTGGGGATCATTTTTCAGGTTCACACAAAGATCTGTGAATGCAATCAAAAAACTAAAACCACACAACTCACATTTGGTTTGGACACTTTGGTTAAGGTTAATACTTGGTACTCGTGTTGGGTTTAGAGTTTTCCCCATAGAAAACAATGGAGAGTCCCCACAAAGGTATAATTGCAAATCTGTGTGTGTGTGTGTGTGTGTGTGTGTGTGTGTGTGTGTGTGTGTGTGTGTGTGTGTGTGTGTGTGTGTGTGTGAAAGGAGGCGGAGACAATAATTTTTAAAGAAAATAATTTAAAAAATATGCACAGATTATTATAAAAGCCTCACGGTATGTACACTTTGTTTTAATTATATACTAACACAACCTCTTTAGTGTTCTAATGGCTTTTATTCATTCAACATGAAGTCAATTTCCTGGATAAGACATATGCAGTCAAATGCGGTGTCTGCCAAGTTGACGGCTACTCTCCTTTGACCACCAGGTGCCGCTATTGTGCATTGTTTTTAAAGCTTAGCATTATAAACCCTTTACCGATATATTTGTGCAGGAAGTTTCATTGCTTCAGAAAGCTTTGTTTCAACTAGACAGCCTTCCTATCAGGTTGTAATACAAGGCAATAACCAGTTCAAAAACCAAATTAAGTGCACAAAAATACACAAAAGGATGGAAACATTCAGAGTGCATTGTGTACCCATTGACTGCTTTTCTTTGACTCTCTGGTCAAACCCCTCCCAAACCATCTCTACTATAGTTTTGTCTCACACTGTGCATTGATTTCATATTCTGTTTTCTAATTCTAGTGTGGTAGAAATTTAGCTGAAGTCGATTTGCTTGAGAGTCTGACAAAACTTTATTGCCACAAAGCTTTGGGGAGCAGGCACTCAGCAGTCTTTCATGCGTCTCGTAATCAGGTATTGTTGCTATACAAGTGCTGAGTGAGTTAACTCTGTGTTTCTTCCCCAGTTGCGGTCCGTTCTTTTTGCCCTTCCCGAGCCTCTCGTGACTTCTGCCTGCCTCCCTGCCCTTCCATCCCTCCCATGAAGCCCCTGGTGTTTCCCCCTGTGTTCGTCATCTACATCCCTGGACTGCTCTACTGGCTTCTCGACCTTCAGGTTCCTCTCTCTTGAAAATGACTTTGGATCACGTTTTGGCTTCTGGCATTAAGATCGGACAGCTCTTAACAACGACTTGGACCCAGCTAACAACTACCCCTTGTTTGATCCCTAATAAACTTGTTTGCCTGGATCTACTTGTGCTTGTTTTGTTTGGCATCACAGAATACCTTGCCTTTAATATGGATCCTTAAGACATTCAGGATCAACTAACTCAACAGGCTCAGGCCCAAATCTCACGTCTGATGGACATCGTAAGGCAACTCCAACTTTCCAGATCAGCTACAGTTCCTCTTCCTACTTCGCCCCTCAGCCTCCAGTACAGGTAGCCCTGCCAAACCGGCATGATGGGAATCTTGACCAGTGCAAGGCTTTCTTGATGCAATGTGGCTTATATATCGAGCATCACCCGGACCAATTCTCCGGCGATCAGGATCAAGTACACTTCGTAATCTTGAGAAGTGCCTACAACCAGATCAGAATAATGGAAGGGAATGAATGGAAAACCACTTTCATCACTACTACTGGGCAATATGAGTATGCTGTGATGCCTTATGTCCTTTCTAACAACCCCTCAGTCTTCTGGTCATTTATCAATGAGGTGTTAAGTGACATGTTGCATCTCTTTCTGATTGCTTATATTGACAATATTTAGATTTATTCTGTGACAGAAGAACAGCACGTCGAGCACGTACAATAGGTACTTCAGCATCTTGACTCTATATGAGAGGTGACAAGTGTGAGTTCCATTGTGTCACAGTAAAGTTCATAGGATATACCATATCCTCAGGGGAAGTTGCTATAGACCAAGACAAGGTCACTGCCGTTCGAGACTGGCCCCAACCTAAAACAACAACAACAACAACAAATTAATTTTTGTATAGTGCATTATCACAACATTACATTGTCCAAAGCGCTTTACAGCATCCCCACTCAAAGCCCCCATTGAGTAAGCCATAGGTGACAGTGGCAAGGAAAACCTCCAAAGAAAGAAGAAACCTTTGGAGGGACCAGAATCAAAGGGGGAGCCTATCTTTCAGGGGCTGGCAGGGAGAGTCAAATACAGTAAAAATACAGACACAAATGGGGAGCGGGGGGAGATGACAAGCCGGTGCCAACGCTCCGTCCAATCACCAGGCAACCAGAAGGCAGGCAGCGGGTCATACATCAAGATGACACTGGCAGAACGCGAGCTGGATGCACGGACGTTATTGGTAGTGGCAACGTCACATGTTGCAGGGTGTGCTGGATAGATTGAGGTCAACAGGCAGCATCCCCCAGGAGTCGGGGAAATAAAATATGCAATTAGTCAAAGTAGGGGAGACTATAGGTAGTGCTAAAAGTTAGTTGAGTGCAATATCAAGTGCAATGTGCAAGCTCCGGCAGATATGGCTATGGTAGGAAGGAGAGGTAAGTGGGAATGCAGGAATGGCGAGTCCCTGAAATGTCAGCACTCCAATCCCACAAGCGATTGTGAAGCTAGAAGTGCACTGTCCATTCAGTTTATCCAAAGCCAATGGCATCAATCCCCACCAAGCTCAACACCTCATACTATCCAGGCTCCCTGGGCACTATTCTTCGCCTGTTTCAACTTTCAGGTCACCTACCTCCCTGGTCCCAGGAATGTCAAGGCAGATGCCCTTTCTCATTGATCCCCCTCAATGAATAGCCCCAAATCAATGTTACGTTTCACTACCCTATTTGAACAAGCTTGTTTCATTTATCTTACTTGCCCTTTATTCCCTTGTTCTCCTTTCCACTTATCCTTCACATCAACACAGAAATTTCTAATATTGATTTCTGCAGCTGCTTAACTGCTTGGAACAGGTCCACATCTTTATCCGGTCCTCTTGCAGAATAAACCGTCACATGTTAGTTCCTTATAAAATGTTTTGCTGAAAAGTGAAAACTTATTACTGAAGCAAGCTTGATTATTGCATTACATGTATAGTATAATAACAATTTCAAAGCAGAAATGAATCGTTATAATCATTGTAGTTAAATCAAAAATGTTATTATGAATTTCGTTGGTATTTACTGATTGAAATTGCATTGTATTTGCATAATCATGGATTTTCCTACCACACTAGCATCTGATGCCATGGACCCTAAGTGCCAAATCCAGGGCAATTGCAGCTGAGAGGTATCATAGTATTCAAAATGGTACAGTACTGGTATGATGCTCTTTGCGTTAAAATATCAGTCATGTCCTATACTCCCTGACTTGTAAATAATTGTTTAGGAATAGAAAAGTTACAGCTTTCACAAACACTGAAAGGTGTTTTTATAATAGTTCTAAGGCTCCATATCCAAATCTCAATTTATCAGGTTTTGAACATTTTTTGTACATTTCCAGGGCCTTTTGTGCTCATATGGCCCTATGTACCTCACATGACCAAATTATGGTTAGAAAACCAAAGTTAGGGTTAGGGTTAGAAAAGTTGTGGTTTTTATAGATTTCTAAACATGTTTTTAGGACTTTTCTTTGGCCCCCGTGTCCAGGGAAACCATGATTTACCTGGATTTTCTAACACATTACATACTTTTCAAGGGCCTGCTATGTAATCCTATTTCCCAAGTTTAAGGTTAGCCAACCAAAGCTAAACTTTCCAAATGTTTTTATGTAAAATTACTATGGCCCTGTATCAAGGGAAACTTGGCTTTGATAACATTTGTCATATTTTCCAAGTGAGTTTTGTGTAAAGTCCCCAAACTATTGTTAGCCAACCAAAGATAGTGTCACGCCCAGCTCCTACTGTAAGAGCTCATACTGTGTGCCACAGCCCCCCCCCCCCCCCCCCCCATTAACCTCATGTGAAACCCGATGTTATCAGATGTTTCAAGTTGTTTCATTAAGTTCTGTGTATTTAAGTTCACATCAGAGTATGTATCCCCAGTTCTGTCATTAATATCATGTGCCTGGTTATGCCCTTTCTGCTTGTGTCTTCTAATAAGCCCCGTATTCCTGAAGCTCCTTGTCCCGGATCCTGATAGTCTGTTCCCTGCTCTGCCTGCCATCATGACAGCTAGGGTTAGGGTTAGAAAGGTTACAACTTTTACAGATATGCAAGGGTGTTATGAAAGTTTTGGCCCCCTGAGACCAGGGAAATTTTTCATGTTTCACAAAGGCCTGTTCTGCAACCCTATTTCCCCAAATTAGCTAACCACAGTTAAGGTTAAGGATACAAAGCTTTTGGCTGTTACAGATCTCCACATGAGTTCTTATGATAGTTCTTTGGTCCTGTATGCTGGGAAACAACAAGCCCCAAAATTAGGGTTGCCCAATAAAAGCTAGGGTTAAATGCTTTTACTGTTTCTGGGTCTGAGGATGTCATCTCCACAACAAACGTTCCTGAAACAGGGTTTGGAAGCCAGACTGATCTGATTCTGCATTATATTTGGTATTCATTGAAATTATGCAAGTTGTTACATGTAAAATTGGAAGACACACTGAAATAGGCAAAATAGCAAGAATATGTTGTGCTTAATAAATCTGTCTATTGTTCTATTTGAGTGTGAACTTTCTGAAATTTGAAATAAAGTAACAAGTACTGACAAAGTGAATAACTATTTCCATCTTGTCTCCAGTTGGAGGTTTGTTTCTTTTTGTGGTTTTTAAAATGGGTCAGTGAGAAATAGCTCTTAAATCAATATCACTTTTTTCACATGGATCATAGAAATCAGTGAAATGGTGAAATTCTTGTGCCACCGTTGCTGCGGAGGGAGCAGGTAGGTGTGGGGACAAAAAAAAATGAGTGCAACATGGGGAGTTGAACAATAAATATGTAATAATTGCATTCAGCATGCATATGTTTGTGCAAGTTAGGCAAAGTGCAAAGACCAGTTGCAGAAGTGCAAACAAATACATAAACAGTACACAGAGCTGAAGCCACACAATATTTTAATGAGTGTCATAAAGTTGTGCAACATGTGAACATCAGAACTAGATCAAGGAGCAATGGAAGAAGGTGGCCTGGTCTGATGAGTCACAGAGGCAGTTTGATGCTCTGGGCAATGTTCTGCTGGGAAACGTTGCATTCAGGAGAATGTCACTTTGACACTTGATGTCTACATGGGTTTGGTCTCAGTGTAAAAACAAACACAAAGCTAACACATCCAAATTATAAACTCTGGGTACTAGACAAGAGGAAACAGTATGTGAAAAAGAGTCTGCACACCAGATGATGTGCTGAAATCACTTAATATTTTGCTACCTTATGTGATGCTTCATCAGTTTATGCATATCAAACTTATTTATTCAACATTATTTCCCATTGTCTAACATCACTTAACAAAATATTGAAAGGAAACTATTGGTCTTGATCTTGACTGATCTTGTAATAAAACCTTGAGTCCTCTATGTCCGAAACCGAGGCAAGACCAAGTCAAAATAAAGTGCATTCTGAGATGAAACCAAGAGGTAAGGAGCATGCACTGATTACAGTGCGGTGCCGCACCCACCACACAACAAACCACCTCAGGGATGAGAACCTGAGTGCAGCCATGTGGCAGGTGATACCTCAGCACCAGAGTAGTCCGAATAGACCAGTGTGCGGGGTTTTCTGGGGGATGGAGTGTCATACACAGGATGACACAATTGCTTCGCCTTGCTCAAGGGCCCAACAAAGTTTAATCACTCTGGGCATTCACAGGATTTGGAAATTAGCACAACATTTTAAAATTAATTTGAAAAAGCACTTCTTTACACAACATGAGAGTATGGAATCGTCTCCCTACTAGTGTAGAGCAAGCTAAAACCCTGGGTTCCTTTAAGTAAGAGCTAGATAAGATTTTAACAACTCTAAGATATTAGTTATGCTCTCCCCAAATGAGTTTGATGGGCCGAATTCTTGTTTTTAAATTTCTTATGTTCTAACCCGCAGCCTTTCAGCTGCTGACACAGCCACAGAGCCACCACAATGAGACCAGTTGTCTTAAGACTGGTCTTGAGTACTACAACACAACTGTTACATTTTGTGGTCTGCCACTTCATGGTTGAATTTCTGTTGTTCCTAAACACTTCCAGTTTTTAATACTATTACTTATGACATATGACAGTACCAGGCTTGAATTCACTGAGCTCTTCAGACCAACTCATTCTTTCATAAATGTTTGTAAACCTGATTGCATGGCTAGGTGCTTGATTTCATACACCTGTGCCAATGGGTCAGAATGAAATAGCTGAATTCAGTAACTGAGAGGTGTGTCCTAATACTTTTGCCCAAATAGTGTATCTTGCAGGCTAAATATCTGAAAGTTTCACCAACTCCAAATACTGTAGTATGAAATGTTTTGTGACCCAATTTCAATTGGCAATGAGTTACAGCCAATGAAAATGCAAGACAAAATGATGAGAGGTGTAGAAAGGTGTAAAAAGTTCAATTAGTTAAGTAACTGTTCTATTTAATAAAAGTTTACTCTTGGCGTCATTGTTATTTGTGGCTTATTTATGCATGTATACATCCTATGTATACAACGGTTAATTTGCCACAGATCTCTAAATGAAGGTCATATGTTGTAATTTGATGGAAGTGTTTTAATGATTTCTAGCATGTTGACACTAGTTTTAGTTTTAATGAGTTTTAATGAAAAAACATAGTCTGGAGACAGACTTCTTGGGGATTCCCCCTGTTGAAAGATCTTGTAGTGTTACCTCCTGTCGCTGATTATTCATATAGTATGTAAACCACAATTTCAAGATTCTCGATTACAAGATTAGTTGAATAGTGTGACTGGTTTTCAAGATCTGATGACCTTGAAAGGCATGTGGCGTGAACTTAGCATTACAAAATTTAAAGGATCTTGCTGCTAGCAACTTGGTACCAAATACCACAGGACACCTTACAGGTCTTGTGAAATCTATACCTGGATGGATAAGAGCTGTACTAGTGGCACGAGGGGGACCTACACAATATTATGTAGGAGGTTTTTAAACATAAGCAAATCATTGCAGACATTTTTTTATTTTTTTTTGTTTAAATTGATATTAAGTAAATCTTAGTGAAAGTCACCACCCCTAAGCTTTATAAATAAACAGATTTTTCTCCACCCCAACTGCATACAATGACAGTTTAAATTAAATGAGTTTACTTGGATTAACTTCACTGTCATTAACCTTTTGCTTGTTCATCCCACTTACCCACTTAAACCAACGATGAACAGTAAACATGTCAAACATAATGCAGATGAAATATACGAGTCTATATTAAAAAAAAACTCACAAGGCCTACCTCAGGAAGAACAAGGCTATAGGAAAACATCGAATAAAATGCCAGCCCAGTGCATGGCACTTAGGTACATGTCGTGTTTGGCAAAACTGACATGATATACAAGAATTTTCAGTGGCATAGCCTTTCTGAAAAATGAGATAGACGCAACTATAACTGGATTGGTTTACTGATGGATAAGTATATGATATAAGTATATGAGCTTTTCCTTCAGCAACCAAAAAACTGAAACCTTAACAAATTAAAAATCAACAGGCGTTAAAAATATTAGGAATACACTTAATTATACTCAACATATAATTATGAAAGATTTAACATTAAAGCAAAAGGAGCTACTGAATGAGAACAGATTGCAAACTTGACAAGTTACGATGCCTGTGGCCATTTACACACCGACTATAAGGTGGCTTTCTACTTTGGTCACTTCTTTGAGCATAAGGTTCACTAGACCGCCTTATTTGAACATTTTCTTCCATGTATCGTCAGTTTGCAATACAAACTTAACATATCTGTAAGCTTTAGCCAGCGAGATGATCAAGCTAGCGTCATGTTCGACTTTCATTTGGCAAAGCTGAGGGTACTGGAACACTTGGTGTAATGACAGCACTTTTTTGAATCCAGCAATCCAAGTTTCGCCATCAGTGGGACCTTGTGTTGCCCTGAAGGTTTGGCCAGGCTTTTCCCCATTGCAAAGGGTTAGCCTTGCCGTACTCCCCCAAGGGTTTCTTCTAGATGTCCTATTTCACTTCAACTCATGTCTACAAACATGTAGAACTTGATCATGTTGTGAATCTAATCTTATTCCTTGTTTTAGTCCAGTTTTTAGTATTAGCCTGTTGAAATAAAAAGTCCCTTGTGTATGTTATTTACATTGCCCTGTATACATCCAGTTTTTGAAAAACAGTATATTTCAGCAAATATTTCAAATATAAATCAACACTTTGGGTTTTATTCAAAGTATATGACTGATGATGCAAACCACATTAATTCTGCAGTGGTTTATAGAACATCTGGAATGTTCTGCATTTCCAGCTATCTATCAGAATGCCCCATGTATTGATGGCAAAATATTTTTTTACATAGAACTGCTTTTGCCTAGAATTTCAGCAACTTCGACGTCAAAAGGCTCGCGTGAACTAAAGTTTATGTCTTATCAAAAATAGAAGGTAATCTTTCTTATGAGTACTTTCTAAAGGAGTCAAGACTAACTATTGTCCTCCCTGAAGATGAACTTGCATATTAATCAGATCTCTGCATCTTCGAATAAGAGAGATAACAATTTAAAAAAGAATCATAGATAAGGATCATTCTGGGGTCAGTAACTATTTCTAAAATTCCTCCATTCAGTCTCAGAGGGACCTAAATTAGTACAGCAGAACAGCTAATTAAATGAAAAATGTGAAAGTCAATACCCTTCCAGGCCCTCTGAAAGGTGTTCCTCAAACTTTGATGGATAGAGCGTGGCATAGCAGCTTTTTAAATAGTCCTATTAAACATTTATTTACAATTATCAAAACCCATTTAAAATGCTCAAATAATGATGGACTTAAATGTAGCTAAGCAGCCATCACAGTAATTCAAACAATCAAGGAAGTATTGTTGTAATACAAATAATTATTTGTTGTCATGTGCAAAAAAAAGCTTTTTTACACCTAGTATTGGTTCAGAAAAAAACAGGTGAAATTAATTTCAAAACAAAACATGAGAATTATTTTCACAAAATACTGGAAATGGCTGATCTTCACAAGTACATTCGACTTAATTTCCTAGGCTTGTAGTACTGAAACTGATTTAGTTACACACGTCCATTGCTTAAATGTGGCTAGCGAAGCTTCTGAAGTTTCTCTCCAACAAAACCAGAGAATTTTAAAGAGGTAGTAAAAAATCTGCATAACATGTAATAGTTTAGAGAAATCAGTCAATACTTTTTATACCAAGTTAAAACCCAGTCAATATGTTTTTTTAGTAGTGAATTAACTACATTATAATCACTCACCAAAAAAAACAAAACAAATTAACATCCATTGTCAACATGTTTTTTTAGCTATCAATTAAACTTTATACCTAATTTAGACACCATGTAACCCTAATTAATTCTGAAACATTCACTCAAAACATATATGTGATAAAACTGTGGCTACAGAAACTGTAAACATCAAAAGCATAAAAACATTAAAATACAAAACAATTATGTTACAATTTGGTGTATCTTTCCCTCACAAGCATGTACCTGTGAAAAATATGTGTAGCCATTTAAATTCAAATATTTATAAGGCACTATTTTAAGGAGACCAATTTAACTTTTTTTTTTAACATATCCATGCATTAATTTAAACATAATTATAAGATGATATGGTGGATAGGTATTGGGAATTAGCTACAAGTCTCTTCTTACTTAATAGTGTATTTTTCAATGCATACTTTACCTGTCATTTCAAGAAAAAAAACAGGCAGTTTACTGAATGTTAAACCATGTAAAACTAGCATACTTTCCCAAAATTTGGAGAAAATCTGAATTAAATGATTACTTGCCACATAGTGCTATTAATACTACCCAAAACTAAGGTGTTATTTTTATTATGTGGAATATTTGACCCCAGTTAAACTGAGCGAACAATTTTAATTTCAAGCCCATCGCAAAAACACGAGGTTAAAGTTTTTGACCCTGTTTACAAATACGTTATTATAACGTAGGGTGGCTCAAAAGTAGGTTTACAGTAATACCACTGTAAGTGTGCAACATTTGTATAATGATTGTAATGTTCATGATCTCATGCTTATGTTTACCATTTAATTTCCTACTTTTCAACAACAACAATAGTTTAACTGCTACTTTTGAGCCATCCTGTATATGTGATATGTATAATACATAGTATATGTGATACGTATAATATAATTTAGGAGCATGGATACCCCAGTATTGTCAGGTGATGAGCAATTGCGTCACCTAACCACATACAAAATAAAATAAAAATACCTTTGTTCATGTTACCTCTGTAGTCCCAATGCCCATCTACTAGACTAATTTCGCAGAATGTAAAACAGCTTTTCTATTTGTAACCAAACCCCAAAAATGACAAATTATTTCCCCTCTCCATCTCCCATCCCTGCACCTTGGGGTGTGTAGCCCCCAACCAAATCAGGTCTCATTAAACCTGGGACATCCATTCCTCCCTATCTTACAGTATTTACATGTATATATTTCACTTTGTTGTTGTTAATATGCCTAAATAATTAAATACGTCAAACTGAAGGCTAATGGGATACAATTACCTGTATAAATAACCTTAATTTCCGTAATTTCAGAAATTTAATCAAAAAATTAGGATGATGGTTTATAATATTACAACGTCATGTGGCTCTTAAATTAAAAGCATATTTACAATAAAGTGAATATATTTGCCTTATGAAACATACATCTGAAGTAACAAAATATAAAAAATAAATACAAATTTTGCATTACTAACATCACATTTGGGTTAGTTTAAAATTACAGGTGCTGAAAACATAACGGATGGCACACAGCATTACAGAAAAAGATCATGGCACAAAGAAATGTCAGACAATGTTTTGCTTGAATATTTTGAATAAAAAAAATCCCCAGTTCATCTTGGATAACTGCTGACATACAGCATGTGACCATTCTTAATATTCCAAAGAAATGTTAAATACTGTCACTTCTAGAAGAAAAACTTTTCCTGGTGCAACTATGCCACATCTATTTGGTTTCAAACACATAGTCGGCAGGTGTGAGAGCTTCTTAAACACATTCATTTTAAGATTCAAGTAAAGAGATTCGGCTGAGAAGGTGACGCCTTGGTAATATATTACCAACAAACTGCAATAAATTATAAATTGTAGTGAAATTCCCAGGCCATGTTTGCTGTTGCATTTCCATCACTTCTGAAATTGCATCGTGGTCAGGTTTGTAGCTGCAGCTCACACTGAAAAAGATACCTGCACTCATTCACACGTGTGAAGCACTGTCATCACCTTTTATGATTTCTTTCACATTTTTACATTTATTTACCATTTACCCAGGTTGTTCTGCTGCCAAAAATGCTTTCTGTAACAAGTGCAAAGATTTTAGAAATCTCTCAAGTTTTTGCATTTCAAAATTTGGACACATGTTTAGAAATTGGTCATTTTCTTCAGATGCTAATTAAGTGTTGGGGCTACAAATAGATCAGTACATTTCCCTGCAGGAACAATAATTGCCTTTAATGGCAGTAATATCAGTCAAAAGAACATCACACATCCTTTATAAATGCGTATAGTGGAACATGTTTCTGGGAAGTTCAACATTCTAATTTGTCCCTAGTTTAGTCTAAATGCAGTCTGAGACACCACCACTATCATCCTTGAGATGACACAGACCTGAAGCATTTGTACTCATAAAATATACTATTACTATAAATATTACTATACTAAAGCTAGGGAAAATTATAAATAAGATTTGTTTAATAAAAAAATACTTTAAATAACCTTAAAATGCTGTTAGTGTTAACTAATAACGAAAAATGTTTAAAAATGTTAATGTGAATAAAAATGTATTCACATTTAGTTGTGGCATTGTGAACAGCAGGCAGGAACCTGAGAAGTTTTCAAAAGTAGCCAAAGAAAGGTTTGTCTAAATTTAGCCACCAACTAATTAAATGTTCACATTATGATTCACCATCATTTTCAGGATATTATAATTGCATACACATTTATGTAATTTAAGTCATATTAAAAATGGTCATATCTTCTAACTTAAGGCATATATAAGGGATTAAGGGTGTTATACATCTAAACATGCTGTCTTTGTCAAGGATCTAATAAATGAGTAAACAAACATCGCTAACAATTCAAGATATAATATTGCTTATGAATTCCAAATATGTTACTTCAATAGTGTGTATATCCACAAAAACAAGCTACAACAACACTACCACAGCTGTCTGCCCGGTGCAATCCGTGCTTTTCGTTAGCCAATCATCAGTCATCCAATTAATAGGACACGGTTTAGGAAGTTAGCAACATGAACTTTACGTATAATAGAATTTGCCACTGGAAGCAAAGGGGCAGAGGGCTTTCCACCTGGATCACTGAATTCAAGCCGTTAATATTTTGACCACATGGTATGTACGTTTGCTTCATTTAAAATGCAGTTAAAAGCATCACTGAATAAAATGTCTCTCAATGTTACAGACCCTGCCATTTCTTGGGCAGTGTTTTGTCTATATATTAGCCTATGTGCGGGCGCTATGGGAACAGCACACGCCATTGGGAAGTAACACCTCAGGACACTCGAAACACTGGAAAGTGCTTAAATATTCGTTTCCCGCTGCATGGCTTGCTCCTCCTTCTGAGAGTCGTCACAGAGGTTATCCATGACTTCAGGGTCACCTTCCGCGTCCCTCTGGTTACCGCCATCAGCGTCCTGGGTCTGCTTATTTTGTTTGCGCTCTCGGTCCAGCAGTCTGTAGTTAATGAAATTCCCTATGAAGAGCCAGATACTGGAAAGGATCACCACGGCTCCACAGCAGAAGTACATGTATTTGTAGTTCTTGGTGATGTCGACCAGCTTGCCTGTTGACAGACCAATCTGAGTGTCAATAAAGACATACATATTACTGCATCAACAAATACAGTGAGATTAATTATTGCTAAATTCTCTGAGGCCTGACTCATTTAAACAGATCAATATAGTTTTGTCTATATTTCTTCATATTCCTAATCTCGAGATTTTTTTCTCGTAATAGTGTTGTGTAGCATTTCAATGTATTTTTAAAGCGGTTATATTATGTTTTTCCAGTGTGCCTCTTTCCTCTAGTGTTATATACTTTTATGCGCATGTAAACCGTCTGCAAAGTACTTGACAAAGGCAGTAATTCATCACAGAAACCACTCTTGTCTAACCTGCCTGAAACACCTTGTTGGGTTTCCAGCCCTTATCTTTGTGACATGGTGAGGTCACCTTGAAACACAATCCTTATTGCCAGCCTACCTGCAATGATCTGTCTACAGACTACAAGATAGGGGGTGGAACCTGTAGGGCAAGTTGACCAATCAGGCAAGATAACCAATCAGAGCACACTGGGCTCATCCAGGGTGGGGCTTAAAGCTCTGCAAACCAAAACAAATGCAAGCCATAACTTAATTTCTTACCTGCCAGTGGTGGGCCTATGAGGACAGGGCAGCACTCGACAATGGTGACCAGGCCAACGGCACTGGAGAACCGCTGAGCACCAACAAGGTCCATCAATGTTTCAAAGAGGACTGAACTGACCATCCCGAAAGCAAAACCAAAGAACACTGCATACACAACTAGGCCACTGTAGCCACTCACAAATGGGCAAAGTATATGGCAAATCCCATTATACAGTATAGCAAAGCTGAAAAAATACTGAATCTTTGGTCGAATCCATTTGGTGTTTGCCAGCAGTCCCATAGATGGCCTAGCAAACATGTCCACAAAGGCTAGAATAGACAGCAGGAAAGCTGCTGAGTATTCATCGACACCCATATCTTTAGCATAGGCAGCAAGGAACACAATTGGGGCAAAGAAACCAAGAAACATGATAACATTCCCTGATAAGTAGATAAGGAAGCCCCGGTGTTTGAAAAGCGAGAGGTCAAGATACTTGTTGACTGTCTTCCAGGCGGTCTGTTTCTCTTTCTTCTGCACAGAAGCATCCGTGGCTGAGCTATCCTTTTCCTTTTTGCCAGGGGGTGGCTCAAGTGGCCTCATCAGGGACCCAGCCACACAGCAATTTAGTAACAAGCCACCTAGAATGAGGAAGCTCCCCCTCCAGCCAAATGAATTGAAAAGATACTGGTTGAGAGGAGCCAGCGTGCTTAGGAACACGGGACTGCCTGCCATAGCTAGCCCATTGGCTATCGGCCGCTTCTTGAAGAAATATCTCCCAATCATTGTTAGAGCGGGCTGGAGGTTGAAGGCTAGGCCCAAACCTAGAAGAGGAAAAGACAGTCCATATATGGGCAGTATAACATGCACTCAGAGGCCACTTTATACCTCACTAGTACTGGGAGAGGACCCCCTTTATTGCAACATCTTTAATAGTCTACACACAGTGTCACCTAGAGGTTGGTTGTTTCCAAAATGCTAGATGCTGAGATGGCACCAATAAATACACTACACTCAAAGGCCCAATCCCAATACCCCCACTTAGCCCTACCCCTTAGCCCTACCCCTCTGTTTTGCGCGTCCCCGCATAGGGTAGTGTTGTCCCATTCCTTATTAGCAGCGAGGGGTAGTGGTGTTCAGCCCTCAAGATAGCCCTCGAAACAGATTTTTCAGATGCTGACTCAAAACCGAGTGAAAGAAGAAAATTCCCACAATACATTGCAATACACAACAAGAAAAGAAAAGATGATTAGTGGTGTGGGGAAAGAAGCTCATATCTTTATAAATATGCTTGCAAAAAAAAAATTTTTTTTGCGGAATATCAGTTAATGCAAGTGAAACGGAGTATGAGGTTGAATTTTTAAAAAAACATTTTAAAACATTCTGAAAATCTCTAATTCCGTCCATAGAGTCAGATCGAGCGCAGTATCGCTGTAGTATTTATAGAAAAAGAACTGAGCAGGGGTGAGTTTCATAAAACCGTCAGAGAATTAAGAACATATTTATTCAGAGAGAAAGCATTCAAAGTCCTTTTTATGTAGTTTTTTTGGCTACGACACTTTCTTAAAACTCACTCCTGATTGTGTTTCATGCAATAGTCTTCTAAGTGCATTACTCAACATCGTAGTATATGTAAAAAACATTGTTCCCGACATATTGTTTATACAACATAAACACATTGTTTATGCAAAGCGTGTGCTTTTATGTTTTCTAAAAATATTGCATGCATTTTTTTAATTTTAAATCTGCGTGCCATTTCCAAAGGAATGCTAATCCACAAATTGACAGTGTCATAATTGTTTTGTAATATTCTAGGGATACGTCAGTGGTATAATCATGTTATCATGTTAAAGTGACTTGTTTGTGTTATAAGCATGTTGTACTATTCCAGGGACTCCCGAGAAAACCAGGCAGCTCATAAGCGAGTGATGTCCCGATTCCTAGGTAAAGATTTCAAGCCCAAATGACACTCACAACCCACTCTAAATATTTGATGAACAGTAAATGAACCATTTGACATTTTATGTGTGCCATATGCTTAGTGTTGTAGCCACATGATTCTTTATCGATATAAGCAGTTGATTGATAGCATTAAGCAAGCAGGTGTACCTAAGAAATTGGCT
>JAABNY020000001.1:29137178-29153903 GCA_015164015.2 Brevimyrus niger
CCCATGAAAAAATTTACAGAAAAGACCCCTTTTATTGTCAGGGCCCCCCCCCCCCCCCCCCCCAAACATCCGAAATACCAAGTATTACTGTATTACCACAATACTGCCCAAGTCTAGTTGTGATCATCAAGCTAAAAGCTAAAGCATTTTACTAAAGCATTTTTACTGTATCACAGGAAACAAAACTTGCAATTTTAAAGAATGTTCCTTTTCAACTATATCTAGTATATTTCAAAAATCATAAAGTTTACTGCCACTGCATTTGCATGAGCTTTGCATGTGCTCTGCAAGTCAACCATGATCATTTCCATATCTGCTGCTTGACACAGTCATAGACAGTGTGCCATTTTTGCGAGAAAGTTAACAAAAATGAGAGAGGACGAAAAAAAAATCTAATATGAACTGGTCGAAAAAGACATTCGTATTTCACTATATGGAAATATTTTGGATTACACAGACAATGACCACAGAGGGAGTTTAATATGGGGAAGATGCAACTTAATAAAAGAATGAATCAAAGTTAAAATACTGGGGGGTACATGTCCCCCGTCTTGCCCAGCTCCTATGCCCCTGTCCACAGAGACAATATTCAGCAAAAGCAACTGATATGTTGGTGCCGCTTTGCATCTGATGGCCTAATTCAAGGCAATACCACCAACCTATTTGACTAACTCTCATGGTAGATAAGTTCTATTTGGCTATAGTTTATTTTGGGTAAATTTTCCTTTTTCGCTTTAAAAATATTGTAACATTCAGCATATTTAAAAAGTTTCTGCACTGGACTGAAAGATGAACCCAAAACTAAGGGCTGTACTAAACCATTAATTTTGTGCACCATTACACCCCTAATACGTACAATAATACTTAAAACTGAAGTTTTAATCACTTTCCACTACATAAAGTGTTTAGCAGATATTTTTGTCATTTTCGTCATACAAGTGACGATCATGGAGAAGGCCTGGACAATTTGGATTAGGAGCCCTGTTCTTATTTTTCATTTCAGCAAAAAAGTCCTCTAGTCAAATATTCTAATATAATTTAATAAAAATTAAAGGACATAATAATTTGAATCAGGGGCAGTGTGTGGCTCGGTGGCCTAAGCTGTGTGCTTGTAATCACAAGGTCGCCGGATCAAGCTCAGCCTCTGCGGGTCCTTAAGCAAGGCCCTTAACCCTCAGCTCCCTGGGTGCCCCAACAGGTGGCTGGCCTTTGTGGACAGCTTGCTCTACAAAGAGAAAGTTGAGGGAAGTGTAAAAACAATTTCCCCATGGGGATTAATAAAGTAACTATTATTAATAACCTAAATATTTTAATCTAATATTTTAGATCACTCAACAGCTGTCATAAAGCTACATATTAAAACAACTAAATAAAGCAATATGTGTAGGCAGAAACTGTGTATGCAAGAATTAATTAATTTGTTAGTTAATCCTTCAAGTTCCATCACATATTAATGTTCCCTGGGAGTTTGAACATTTACTCATACGCTTGTCCCATCCCTATGAGCTACACACCTATGTCATTAAGGCAAAGATTGCATGCAAGAGGCACTACTATACAGAAACAATACCTCGCTTCCTTACTATCCCTGAATCACTTTGAAATTACATCTGCTACACATTTTTTTCCAATTCTGAAATCAATAGGTGAAGTTCTGTGGTTGAGTTCAAAAAGCCATTCTGATGTGGAAGAGGTTGTTAATGAAATATTTACCTTCTGTCAGACGTTTGGCTAAAGTAAGAGATAAAGACAGTACTAAAGGTTTGCTGATCTGATGTAGACCTTGAACTCAATGTGTTCATGTTTTGGTGGGGTTACGTCATGTGTCCACTGCAAACACGCAACAAACCTACGATGCACCAGAAAAGCATAAACGGTATTGCACAAATCTCAGGAGAGATGTACTGCCAGATCAAGCCTGGATAAGACATGTACAGTATAGTAAAGCTGCCATCTAGCTAAACAAGATATAAAACTATTGCGTCCATGACATACAGTATCATTGTACTGAACTGAATTATCATAATCCCTTCCTTTGACAGGCTTGCTTGCCGAACTTTCATGCTATCAACTCTTAAAATATGCCTACACACGGCAGCAAGACACGATAGAACGAGATTACTGACATGTAGTCTTTGCCCTTGACAAAGGATGTGGGCCTGGTGACCGGGTTGACACAGTGCTACACTGCCGTTGTACTTTAGCAGTGTTAGCAGTGAACAATAAGCCTGTTGAGACCTGTGTATACTGAATACAGAAGGGAGGAGGTTGAGTCTGCCCCAGGTGTCTTTGCCATATCATGCATTTTCTGCCAGTCAGATCGGTGATTCCGTTGGGCGTGACGCATTAGAGGTGAAGGAGTCACTCTCAACAGCAGGCCAAGAGCATTATAACCATAGTAACTCGCACAACCCATCCACTCACAAGCTAAGATGATGTATGCGGCATGCATGTCTGGTGACACCAGGGTTGCCACCACTCACACATGCAGTGTTGCATTCACGCTTTCTAATTCTTATGCTCACACAAAAAAAATCTTACTGTACATCTATATTTTTGCATCATAAACCAAAAATTAGTTACTGGAAAAGCATTGAGGTAGTTTTCAAACCCTACCGACTATTTACAATGATTGAAATGGTTATGTACTATGTATGGTTCTAAATGAGTGTACAGACTTTTCTTGAATTGAGAAACTCACACCAGCCAGCTGACCAAAGTTGGCAACTTTGGCTGACATGGGGACTACTGCTGGTGTAGCTATTCGAGGTGACCCCAAGCGTGTGATGTCGGAACACGCTGCACGGAATGGTGAGGCATCCGTGTTTTAAAGTATAATCACAAAACGAAGAAAAACAAACTTAAAATTTTGCTATGCAAGAAGAAATGCAAGCAGGTAAATTACATTAATCAGAAAACACCTCCTCAAACTAGATGGTTTGCAGCTCTGGATTTACCTCTATCAAACAAAACAAAAATAAGTAACTACTTGCGACGCACGTTATTGGCTTTCTCCAGCACTTTATATTTCTGTGACACAGCCAGTGTACCTGACCAAGCCAATGTCAACCTGCTATTTGAGGCTGCACTGCTTTAGCCATGATGAGTGCCAAGCTGCAGCTTTAAATACTCCGAAGAAAACCGTAGAAAAAAAATAAATAAAAACAGCTATAAAGAAAGACTTTCACCAATAGAAATTCTCCACCAGCATGTGGACAAGTGTGGCCAAAGGCAGTAAAAGATTGTCGGGCAAGGCAGGTAGCATAGCAATTAGCAACGTGGAGTTCGCAACCAGAAGGCTGCTGGTTCAAGTGCCAAAAAGAACTTTCTGCATCACCACTGAGAATTTCTCAGACAAAATGGGAGTCTTTGAATTTCCTATTAAAAAAAGTAGCATTTAGGGGTGACATCAAGGCTTTAAAGAACTTGTTTATCACAGAAATAGATGGTTTACTGTATTGTGTGTGCGCTAGTGCTGTTTTATATTTTATTATACACACACAACTCATACATTAAACTGTGAGTGACTCGGTATCAGAGCCAAAGCAACCATTTACCATTCGAATGAAAGCTATTTTCTGAACCAGTACAAAATGCAGCTATTTCTTCCCAAATTGTACAGCACACATACATACTTTTTATTACTACTAATTTTCTACTTAACAAAAATATTTATTTGTGCATTTGAATCAGTGTGGGTAACTGCAGATGTAAAGACAATGAATGTGACAACGTTCACTGCTTAATGGTCTCCAAATGGGTATACAACAGCTTCCAAAAGTAAATCAGAAGACAAACATCCCTTGTCTGATAACAAAACTGCTTATTTAGTCTGATTAGGACTTATTCTTAAGCAAGTTAAGAACCTAGATGACCTTGACTGTCAGTTTCTTGGCTTAACCACTTTTGAACCCCAACCCCAGAGCAGGCAAAGTAGTAAACGGCTACCATGTCAAATGCTTCATGTGCTGGACACCTAGGCCTAAAGAAGTTGGTTTACACAAGAAAAGTGGACTTACCTCCTGCATACATCACTGCAAGCATTATGGAAGATATCCAGGCTACCTGACTGTATGAGGCATCAAAGATTTTCTGGATATCTTTGAAGAAAACGGTGGTGGCCTTGGGGAAGGCATAGGAAAAGCCGATTGAGATGAAGGCTCCAAGGACCACAGCCCAGCCCCAACCTCCATCAGGTGGGGTGACAGCAGGAGGACCTCCAACAGCAGGCGGCATTTTTAATGGGGTCAAACGGATCCCTTACTGCTGGCAACCAAAGAACAAAGTGAGGCAAATAATTAATGCATAGTGTAACCTGGATTTTTACCCATAGCCAACCAATAACAAGAGAAAAAGGTTCAGTGACTAATAGCAAACAGCTTTGTCCAGGTTTAGCAGAGTTGCTTCTACCTGTACAACTGGAAGAGTGGGTGTGATATGAAAAGCAAAGGAAGGATTTTGAGGGCATTGTAATTAACAGTTTCTGAGTCTGAACAATGAAGAAAAGTAAGGTTGTCGCTCAAATAAATTTAAGTTATTTATGATTAAATTGTTTAAGGCCACACATTTTGCTGAAGAGTCACGGGAAAGTGACCAAAGTCTGTTAAGGAAAGATGGTTGCATTTATTTAAATTAATTGTAGAATCACTCCCATGTTTATGTTACTAATAATGATCCCTGGAACACCTTACATTTTTTTGAATGACATCATCTGTACTTATATTACTTACAATAACACATACACACATTTACACATGCATTGAGCAAGCATTACTGCAGTAATAATTACAGGATTACAATTATAACTTGATGACCCCATTGACAGTCAGGTAAAAAGTTTTGACCATATTTTCACGTCATTATTTTTTTTAAACCAGTTATAAACCATGTATGTTGATACAAGACCAAACACTTAAAACTTTAGTTGGTATTTAGCTGGTAAACAGAAGTCCTGTTTTTGCAGCCTGTGAAGCAGTTATCACATCTCAAACAGAACTGACTTATCTTAGTGCTCCGACACTGTGACTTACTGATTGCAGACTGTCGTACCCTTGAGAAATGCATAAAAGTTCAGTAACTTCTTGCTGCAGTAAGCAAGTATATAAAGGGGCGTATGGTAAAGGCTTTGCCTTTTTAACTTTGATACTGCCCACTAAACAAATATCATGCTAAGGCTTTTGGGGAGTCACATTGAGTACTTTGCTCAAAGACGCCTTGCTGCTTTATCCCATCAATTATTTAAACTCTTGGCTCCTCTATAACATGACAGAATGTCGGATATATGGCTTAGAGGGGCAATAAATCACCCAAGTTACCGTTTCCTAAAATATAATGGATTTTCACAGTTTTCCTGCAACTATCCAGCTGACCATGCCACATGGAAATGAGAAGCTGAATGAAAGCATTTGATGGTCTAATGAGTGGAAAAACCACAAACTGAACAAGCCTTAGATTTAAATTGCATGTAAAATAAACATTGTAACATTAAGTCCTTTGCAATTAGGACATTTGCATAAATCAATTAGGATAAAACAATGGTTAAAGAAGCAGAACAAAGTATCAGTATACTTACAACTTCTATATTGAAGAGCTTCCCTATATGCATGACACAGCAACAATGCAATAACATTCTACATAATCATTTACGGTTTCTAAATTCAATTGAATATTTAATAAAGTATATTCATTATACATCTATATAGACACAAAATAAGAAGTATATATGCACCTGTAGCGGTGCCCAGGGAGGGATTAAGGGCCGTGCTCAAGGACCGGCAGATCTCTTGAGGCTGGGCCTGAACTGATGGCATTCTGATTGCAATCACACAGGCTTAGCCCACTGAGCCACACGCTGGCCCCAATATACTGCTATAAAGTAACATATCGCAGTCAAAATGTTTTTTCATACTGGATGCTTAGCATAATAGGAAGAGAACAAGGAATATCTTTCTGACAATTAACTGCCACAATGCATCAAACAAATGCATTTAAAATTAAGCAATATAAACAAATACAGAATTGGAGGCTTAATTTTATTCTCATGAAATTATAAGTACTTTACATATCATGCTCTGTGAAAGGCATGGAGCTTTTTGACTGAATGGTACTTAAACAGCTTTTTGAAATGTTATTTCTAGTCAACATTAATTATTTCAGAGGGGAGAAAGTGAGAATCCACAGTCTCCAAAACTGAAAACATTACATCAGTTGTCCATATTCCATCATTTACCTGTATTAATACTTAATCTATAGATTCCTAACAGGTCCATATAGAAAATGCATTTTCAAGAAAGTAAACAGAATTTAGGTGGTGTAGATGCAATGTTTAAAGGGATTTTTACCATAAAAAAGCAATATTAGGTCTTTAATAATGCAGTTGTGTGGTTTCAAGCTACAACAGGTAGTTCTAGACTGAAGATGACTGGATACAAATAGCATGATCCAAATGAGTGTCGTTTCAGAAAGGAGACTGAGAATAAATCACATGTCATGCCATGTAGTTTTGAAATGTCTCAATACATTTCTAATCTTAATCAGCTAATTTGCTATAAATTAAATTTGCCAGTTTTACAAGTTGTTTACTGTATGTCTATTCACCAAACACAAAAATCACAGAAAACTTTTTTTGCACAACAAGCAAAAATAAAAACAATATACAATGAGAACCCTTCTTTAAAAAAGTACACATTGACAGGGGTCTTGGATGAGTTCTCTCATGACCCCATTGGGTCAGAATTGGATTACATGCTGCTTCACTCAGTATAAAACAAGGCAGCATCATTAGTAAAGGAGACATTCAGACTGCGTTGCACATTTGCCACCTTTACAGTAATGATTTGTCAGCAAGTTATTAAACAGGGAATGGTCAATTTTACACTTTATTAATCATCAAGGCAAGCAAAAAATAAAAATTCTTTTGTTTGAAAATATTTCAATTTGATGCAATGTTTTCCTGGAATGTGATATTTCCTGCAGGAGCGAAAGATATCCTGGCTGGGAAACCATCCCATTACTGTCCACACACAATCACACATTAAAGGTAATTTGGAAACACCAGTTCACTTAAGTGCATGTTTCTAACCGTGGGAGGAGACTGGAGCGCCCAGATGAAACAAACATGAAACAAACAAGGATACAGTGAGAACGTTCAAGTTCCACACCCAGATCCGGGAATGAAACTTACAAACCAGGAGGTGTGAGAATGAGCACAAACTACCGAGCAACCACAGCACCCAGCATTAAATAATGATTAAATATTTAGACATCAGTATACGACCTTTGGGTGCTGCATGATTTATTCTGTGCGTTTGCTGTTCTCTTGCCAGGGTATGCTCCACCTCCATCTTGCGAACAGTTCAAGAATATAACATGATTTAAATTTAAAGAACTTAACCTTTGGTACAGACATGTACAGTAAACTTACATAGAAAGACGTAATGCAGGGGCTGACGCAATCTGTATGGCAGGAACGTTGAGCCGGATACTCCAGATCATTACATCAAGGGGTGTGTATCTTCTTGTCCAATCAGATACCAACACAAATATCACCTGCTACTTGCATTGTTTTTTTTTTTCCTCTCAAACAGCTATGATGTTCTGCTGAATGAGTCTGAAGATCTTTTCTTACATCAATGGGTAAAAGAGTGAATCTGGAATCTATAAAATCAAGGTGTGATCAATGTTTTTGGGGCAAATGTCAATAACTAGCAGAGCTGAATCAAAATAGGGAGCTCCTGTGTGTGTGTGTGTGTGTGTGTGTGTGTCTGTGTCTTATGTTTATTAATGCATTTTGGGGACCAAATGCCCATCACAATGTAATAAACATGTTGTTATTTTTATGTTGTGGGGGGCATTTTTCAAATTCCCACAAAGGTCTGTGAATACAATCAAAAAACTAAAAATGAAAAAGATTTCACACGAAAGTGAATGGTTCATGTCTTCATAGCGGAAGGTTTTTTTCTGTGTAACAAATGGTAGCACACCTTGCAAGTCACTTCCATGTCTAGTTTCAAACTCCACTATGCAGACACAGCATGTTCACATCTGCTTACTCAGACACTGATTCACTGCTGCTCGTGACCACTGGGAAGATGAATGTCACCCTCTCGGGTTGTTTTAAAGGAAAACTTGAAGGGATGTTTAATGCACAGGACCAAATCAACATACAGTACGAAGCAGTACCAAGTTCGGACATACATACTCATGGAAAGGCACTCTCTAAATTTCAGAAATATATATACATGTATATACACATACGTACACATATATACACACACACACATATATACACACACACATATATATATTATATATATACACACACACACACACACACACACACAAAAAGATTAGGCTAAATATGCAATAATGTAACATACACTATATGGAGAAACGTTTTGGGATACCTGTTCGTTACACCTACAGGAACTTTTACAACATCCCATTCTAAATTCATAGGCATTAATATAGAGTTGGTCAACCATTTGCAGTTATAACCAGGGATTGACATAACTGGTACGCAAGTGCGCATTCACCCTTAAAACCGATACGTGCAGCAACCGATTGTTGTAACGGTGTGAATGTGTACATATTTTATGTGCATTTGCGCCAAATTATCATGCATTTTAACCTGTATATACTTATTCCTACTTCATTTGCGGTATAGACGTTAAAATGCACTGTAATTTCTTGTCATATCACCGCAAATACACATAAAATATGTAAGTATTTGCATTGTTACATGAATCAATTGCCGTACGTATTGCTTTTGAAAGTAAACGTGTACTTGCGTACCAGTATTCTGGGAAGGATTTCCACAAGATTTTGGAGCGTGTCTGTGGGAATATTTGCTCATTTACTGAGAAAAGGTCAGGCACTGATTTTGAACATGAAGGCCTGGCTCACAATCTCCATTCTAGTTCAACCCAAAAGGTGTTTGATGGGGTTGAAGTCAGGGCTCTGTGTAGGTCAGTCAAGTTCTTCCACACCAAAACTCACCTAATTATGTCTTCACAGACCTGGCTTTGGGCACTGAGGTACAGTCATGCTGGAACAGAAAAGGGCCTTCCGCAAACTGTTCCTGCACGGCTGGAGGCATAGAATGTAAAATGCCTTACTATGCATAACATGTTTAGAATGGGATGTCATAAAAAGTTCCTGTGGGTGTAATGGCCAGGTGTCCCAATACTTTTGCCCACATAGCTCATGACAACAAACCCTTCTCATGACAGTCAAAAAACAAAAAAATGGATAATTTTTTTTCCTCAGAATATAAAACAAGCAATATCCATCCATCAGGGTCAAAGGGGGTCCAAAGCCTATGAGCACAAGGCACAAAACAACCCAAGATGGGACACCAACCCATCACAGGGCTCACACACTCACACTTACCTATGGCCAATTCACCTTCACATATTTTTTAACTGTGGGGGTTAACTGGAGTCTCCAGAGGAAACCCCACAACAACAACATGGGGAGAACATGCAAACTCCACACACATAGAGCCTTGGCGGAGAATCCTGTTCGTAGAGGTGTGAGGTAACAATGCTAACCATTGCGCCACTGTGCAGCCCCTCATGACAGTATATTTTAAGCATTATTTCAACAGAACATATTTCTCAGTGCCGTGTGTGGCCAGGTTACCACTTAATGTTTGGCCAAGAGGTACATTTCACAAGTATTACACATGTTCTTTTCGTATAGAACAAACGCCATCTGTCTGTGAATTAAAAGTAATTATTTTGTATATACACATCCTACTTTCAAAACTTCCTACCAAAAATGAACCTGCTGGCTTGTTCAATAAATGACTTGTTGCAATACACACTAGCAGTGATTATGGTAATAAGTTTTTTAAATGTATAATTTGTTCCAGTAATCTTAGAAACTATTTAGTCATGTATGTTTATAAGAGAGGAATGTTGGAGGTTAAAGGTCTAAAAGGCCAAATTCCATGCAGAAAACCAATAACATTCTGGGCTTTCTGCTTTTTTGCGCACACATATGCCGAGTAAAACAGGATTTTTTAAGTATCTCAAGCTCTAGTAAGCATCCAGGCTGTACCCAATACTAATTCCACAAACATTATCGTAAAATGTCCATCATGTTTAGTCTAAAAAGCAGCACAGGACTGCTTCTAACCAAATAAAAATGTATTTAAATTGCACATGTTGAGATGTGTTGCACAGCAAGCTGGGAATACTCACAAACAAACAAATAAAAATAATGACGAAAAAACACAAATAAGAACCAATGTCTCAACTACCCAAATCCAAAACTATGCCAAACCTTCTTATTTCATTTGTTTTTTATATGATAAAAATGATATATCTGCTTCGATAACCCATCAGTTCAAGCCATCTTACAATTTTTCCTGTTCATACAGCTCTGCATATCAGAAGTTCTGGCTAAGCATCATGTTCAGTGGTGCAACATGAAACTTTAGTACTTAATTTGGTAACACTTTACTTGAGGGAACACATGTAACTTAGTATCTCAGTTACTACTCAAGTACAAATCATAAACAAATATAGTAACTGCATGAAATACATGACCGCCTCATGATTTATTAATGATGACCAAACATGGGGTCAGTATGTAATTAACACTTAGTTTCAAGTTAATTAATACAATTAATAAGAGTATACTACATTGTTTTTGCCCCCTCAAGTAAAGTGCTACCCTTAACCCCATATTATATTGTAATGGTTTTATTCGTATATATAAATTACTATAATATAACATTATTAATATTACTAAAAATTTCAGGGGATAATGCAGTAGTCAATTCTTACACTACTCAAGTTCTAAAAACAGCCAAACTTAATTAGAAAAAACTGCATTGGACCACCTAGAGCAAGGCAAAACAGGCAATGAATGTGAAACTTTCATGTTCACAGAGGGGCTGCAATGTTTCTTGGCCCCCACCCAGTTCAGTGGTGTAACACCGAAAACATTTAGTTGCTATGGGCCAGACTGTTTAAGGTTAAGCAGGTATGATTTAAAATAACCTACTGAGAGAGGATTACCAAACAACATCCCTCAGAACAAGAGGATCCCCTGGACGATTCATCCCACAAACAGTTAAAGGGGCGGTGCCAGTTTTCCTATCAGCAAGCTCAGTAAACTCCCTGACTCTGAAGAATCATGCGTCACCCAGAGTAATTGAAGCAATGTGTGGTTCGTTATCAAAACACTTTGACTGTCAGCCAGAAACTTTGCAACGCCTGTTATAGAAGCATCAGCCTATCTGAGCTGAAAGAAAACAGACAAACTAATCTGAATCTGAATAACTTTCTGCAAAAGTTCTGAATTTGATATTCTATTTCAAACCTACTTAAGCATAAAATAAACTCAACACTTACTGAATTTCCTATAGAACCATGTTCTTTTTTCTCTCCAATAAAAATTAAACTCTATTTTCTTATCCCACTGCATCGCCTGCCAAATGGCAGGTTATTCTGTCAGGTGTCTCAGCCCGGGCACCTTGGCTTCTCCCCAGAGCTTGCTTGACGATTCTTACCAGATTTAGATGACTGATTACGTTTCTGCATCTACTTTTCATTACATACATTTTTTTTTTTGCTAAGAGTGTAAGCTACTGGTATTCCTTTATCAAAAATAATAAGGCAAACACAATTTTCTAAATTCATATTCGAATGTGAATGTGTACAGTCTTTGTACCTTGTTCTGTTTGACACTATATGTAAGTTCACCTGTAATGTTCTTACTGCTCTCTGCATCAGAATTTCCCACGGGGATCAATAATATTACTCATAATCTTGCAATGTGGTTTACTTGTGTTAAGTGCCACACTTAAGATATCTTAAGATACCATTCACATTATTCATAGCAGAACAGAAGTCAGACCCTTAAGGGTAACCTTGTACATGTCACAATGCAGAAATATTGTTTGAGAAAGCTGAATACACAATTTCTATGGTTCATTTAATGAGTGAAAGTATAGATCACATTGTTTAATGAACAGCCAAATTATAGTGCATGTAGTAATGTTAATTGATCATTTAACCAGCAATTGTACCCTAACAAGAAACACTGCTTGCAGCATTATAATTATACACTTGAGGTACGTAAAATATACATACATATTGTACATATAAAAGAAACTGACCCATTAAAGCAAGCGTTTTTAATTAAAAAGATAATAAATTTGAGTGCAAATGAACATATATCACTTTGTTAACAGACAAAGAAAACAGATAAATAAAACTGGCTGCGTTGTACAAATGTTATTCTTGTGAAGTTTGCAGAATAATATATTGCCCCACGTGGAATTTTGCGAAGCCAAACCATTCCCACAAAATCAAAGTAGAACCTTTTTTGAACCAATTCTTTCTCATCAGCCAGGTCACAGCATAACTACCTGTCTATGGTGTTATTTACTGTATGACATAAGTGCAGTATTATAAATATGTTTTGTTGTAGTACTATTGCAGCCAGGAACATATGAACACATGGCTTCATTCACCCAACCCAATAAATAGACTAGAATATAGATTTTTTTTTTTATAAAATTTCAAACTCTTTCCAACACTATTGGTTGCAGTCTTTAAATGTTCAGCCATCATGTGATAAGCACTTACCAGTTTGTTCTGTCGGTATAATGATAACGTTAAGTAGTGCAGTTGTAACTGGTAAGTGGAAGCTCCACCTAGCTGCCTTAATGCGTAGTCTACTCGTCAACATCATATATGTTTGCGATGTGTTCTTTGTCTCACTTGTACGTCACTTTGGATAAAAGCAACTGGCAAATAAAAGAAAATGTAGTGCTGTATAATAGTTTTCATGATAACTCTGAAATGCTTGGCATGGGTATAGTGGCAACCAGTCATAATTGTCAAATCTAATGTTGTAAATACAGAAATAGAGCGGTTTGTCAAACTTAAATCCACAGCATTCGGGTCAAGATCTTAATTCCTTTACCACTGGATTTTCATTTTATTTGAACAAGGGCCCCTCTAATGAAAACAGTGCTAGGAAACCCCTAAGGTTCATCTCTCAAAGACACTGGCACAAATGTGACAATATAGCACCTTCACATTAAGATATTATCTTACTCTAATTCTATACATGTTAAACTTACATTCTAATTCTTAATCAGTATAAGACAAATTCTACAGTTGGAGGTAAAAGTCATAGCATTTAGATGAAAAGCAATGCAGGGCCAGAATCATCACCCAATCAAGAATTAGTGATTATTAAAAGGATGGATTGATGGATGAACAATGACATGCGCAAAACCATGTAACACCCCATGATGAGAGGACTTGCCTCCATGCAAGGGCGTAACTTTGGCTGGGACACTGGGGGGGGGGGTTGAGGTTTCCACCTATTACGGGGAAACATAATTATTTGGGGGGTTGCATTAGCTGGTTTTGATTTATTGGGGGGCTATAACCCCCCATCCCCCTGTAATCTACACCCATGCCTCCATGTTGATACCAAAACTATTCATCATTGTCATCAATATCGTTGTCTTGTTTTAGTAACAGAGAAACAAGTAGGTTCTGTGATGTTTTGCACTGACTTTGCTGACTTTATGCGTCAGACACGTGGTCTTCGCTGGCCCCAGTTATCTCTGGGTCAGAGAGTTTCTTTGAACCTTTCTATGAAATTTGATAATACGACCCTTGAGGGTCTGCACTTACGCATGTAATTTGAAAACATCTCTGCCATAGAAACGTACTATCATGACATATGTAATAAAAGGAGGTTTATAGAAATTTATTCTAAAATATATTACCACAGTTAAATAACGAACCATTGATGATAGTGGTTATTACATAAACGAGTCAAGAAATTGCACTTTCAAGTACATTTTCATAAATAACGATTTCATGGATCCTAAAAACAGAGCCGTGGCATTACACATCTTTATTACGTAAAACACCAAATGCTGTGTTGACAGAAGGAAATTGCATTTACCCAACGTTTCGATGCATCATTATGATCGGAAAACTTTAAAAGCAACACAAACTTATGCAATGTATGGACGGAACATTTAAAACCCACATGCGTCTGCTTGAGGAAAACATCCCGTCGAATCCTTTGAAAATAATGTAAGAACAGCCAACGGAAAGTGTCGCTTTTGTGCCTATTATATACCCTGCGCTGTCATCCATTCATTCGTGTTGATCGCGCCATAGCTCACAGCAATTCACATTAAAAATACCTAATTTAAGTAACAAATGACCAGCAGCTATAGATAGCAATAATGCAACACCACGTCGCAGCCTCAAAGTATACCACAGGAAATACCAACCGGATGAAACCAGTTAATAAACGTATGAAAAATGGAACGCAATGCGTTTGTAGAAGGCATATGTATTGTGCAAATACATTAATTACATTTGGATTCCTTTGATGTATGCTTTATTGATGCCCGCCACGACACCAGGAAGGAAGTTTCAGTAAGAAGCATCATCATGAGTCATAACTACACCATGCATAAATAAGTATATTTAAAGGTGACCTGACAATTTCCTAGCCATCAAAAAATTAGCGACTGTACAAGGACGCCTGCTTTTAAATCCTCAAAAACGCATGCATGTACAGGAAGGCAGGATTATAAATGCCACTTGTCTTCGACGGGAGAAGATGCACCGTTGTCGTCAATGAAAATGAAATTAAGGAAGAAGGAGAAAGGATAGCTGGTACTTGAATTAGCATCAAACGATAGGTTGCAATAGACTGTTAGTTTACCTATGATGATGATGATGAGCGTAAGGATATTCTGCCGTAGTCCTTGCTCGCTGACCTTGCTCGTATTGGGAGCAAACCGCTTGGATCCTTTTTGAATTAGCAGGTTGCAGTGGGGAGTGACGTCACGGGGCGGGCCTATGACCTGCCGCTGCAGGCCAATGGCGGCTCGGAGCTCAGGTCACATAGACAAAGCCGGGGATTAGAGCGGCGTGCTGATGGGGCGGTGTCAGAAAACTCGCATTGCAATGTATTTTATTTTTATTTTATTTTATATAATGTAACACCCAGCTACTTAAATTATTCCAGGCAAATCAGCTGTTGTAAAAGTCTGTCAACAAGAATGCAAAAATGGTCACGCTATGTTTGCTAACTAACATTTCCAAATTGAAAAATAAACTTTAATAAGATGTAGATCATGAAAGCTGTAAGTTGCATTATACACACAAAGAGAAAACTCCCGCTTTCAGGACAAATTCTCGCATAAATTTCAATACTAGTATAAGTTTCAGTTGTCTTCATGAGGTATGTTTCACGTTCATGATGCGGACACGTTTTTTGCTATGAGACTAGATAGGCCAGCGATTCACAAAACGGTGGGTCGAGCAGAGTTGGAAATATAAGCATTTTAAAACCAGAATATCCGTATGCTGATCAGCGATCAGATTTCCCAGCCCCAGTACTGGAATTTAACTACATAAACGGGTCTGCAACTGTTTGCGCAGAACTAGTGAACACTCAACCAATCCAAGAAGCCAAACCACAGACCACAAACACAGATTTAAAATTCAATTGCACATCCAATCAGATTTATGTAATAGGCATTGATTGGCGTAAATTCACTAAGTTTGATCATAGACCTATAATTTATGCATATACTTGTTTTAGGGTTGTGACTGAGCTGGCATTATAAAAATTGGGTCGCAAAGAAAAAAAATGTTGAGAACCACTTGCTTAAACTGCCGTGCCTCTTGTCTTCTAATAGCCGTCTCAGCTTAGTCGGACTTCTACAGTCAACCATACCAAGTCGACTACAATGACGCAACACGAGTAAGGAACTACAGCCTTGTCAGCTTGGTCATCGATATTAGATATTCTATAAAGGGAACGACAGAGCTGCACAATATGCATCCAAATGCTGAGTGAAAAAGAAGCGTTATTACATATATTTAAATAAAAAATGAACTCAAACAAATACTGGAGTAGAATTTAGGGAAGTGGGCTTGGTCTGTACAGTACAACAAAAGAAACCAAGTCAGCATGGGGTCCCTATGAAGTATGCTTGATCAAAAGGAGGATGTGTGACGTCCAAGGTGAACATAAAGAAAAACAAACTATATTCTTGTGCTCTATTAACTATACATAGCTGCTTTAACAAAAGGGTTCAGAATGGTCATATATCCTTCAAAACATTTTTGAAGATGAACACCAAGGTCAGGCTTCCTCGAGCTATGTTGCATGAAACCAAATATACAAAACAATATTTCAATTTATCTGACTTGTGCCACAGCAGTCTGTTTTTTTTCTTCCACAGAGCACCTACAATTAAATCACTCCAAAGGAACAGCATAATGTTGCTTAAATTTTGTTTATAGTGGAGCTGTTATCAGGCTGGAAGTAAGATTTTGTGGAACAAATAATGTAGTAGTACACTCTTGCTTAATGTATTAATTAACCATAAACAAAGCGTTAGTCACGTATTGACCCCATGTTCATTCATCATTAATTAATCACAACAATTCATGTATTTCATACATCTGCTACACTGCAAAAAATGGCCTGTGAAATTTAAAATTAAAATTGTTTCTGTTTTGAGGAAAGATGGCCTAAAACTGGCAAAATTATCTGCCAATGCGCTAAGAAAACTGTACTTGGTAAGATTTCCTAAATTATATGCCTAAATCTTATCCATAAGATGTGTTTTAGTCAGTTTCCATCCATCCATCCATTTTCCAAACCGCTTATCCTACTGGGTCGCGGGGGGTCCGGAGCCTATCCCGGAAGCAA
>JAABNY020000001.1:29175314-29186103 GCA_015164015.2 Brevimyrus niger
TTTTATGCTAAATGTTGAACTGCTACGGCAGTGAAGACTCACACTGAGGAATGTCACATACTGTGTCAGTGTGTGTCTAATGAAGAAGACCAACTCGGTTTCAAATGTGATAACCACTACACTATGGAAACAACCGATGAAACACACCTTCCTTAATCAAAGCAAATTTTATGCAATCTGCCAGTTGTCAGTGGCTCACCCTCTCATTGAATCAAATGTGAAAAAGCAGAAGCTGGCCTCCCTTGCAATGCAATCATGCCCACATGCTAGTATCAATTCTGTCTTCAAACGACTGTAATCAAGCACAACTAACTGCGTCAGTGTGTGTCTAATAAAGAAGGCCAACTTGGTTTCACTATAGTGTTGGATTTGAAGCTTAGGCCAAAAGCCGAAGACATGTATATGAAATTGTGGTCCCATCGTATAAAAGTCAGCACTCTGGATTCTGAGTCTAGTTGTCTGCATTGATATTTCCATGGGACTTTGCAAGTTGAGGATGGTCCAAACAATGGTCTTGGACTTGAAGCCGGAAAAAAGAAGGTTAGCAGCTTCAAGTAAATCAGGGAAAAGAAAGTCCTTTCTGAAAATAAACAAATAGCCCAACAAATACACATTTATACCATTCAAATAACTGTTACTAAATTAAACAAACAATACATCCATATTATTCAGAAAAATGAATGATATGAACGACAATTAGCCATGAACGCTTTCCATTCCTTAAATAAGGAATTCCTTCCTTTATTCTGAGCTTCGGCAACAATGGCCACCCTTCCCCTTATGTAGGCTCTTGCTCCTTATAGTCCCCTTGGAAATTATACTGACCCCTAGAGGACAGGAATATAATTACGAATATCTGGTAACAAACCAGTGTTTGTTACAACCTGATGGGAGAATAAATGCACATATTTTTTAACTACTCACAATGACATTGCACATCTTCCTATCCTACTAATTTAGACTTTTTCTTTCGCATGTAACTAATTTGCACATTTTCCATGTCTACTTAGGTTTCGAGTTTATATTTTCATCTTGTCAACTTAGGTTTAGATTTAGAGTTCATATTTTTATAGTGTATATCTTATATTTATATATGCAAATCTAAATGTGCCTTTTGTTCTGTGTACTCTGTAAAACTGGAGCCATGCCATCTCTCTGTATACATGTATATAGCTGAGATGACAGTAAAGTTCACTTTGACTTGACTTTGAGAATAGACCCCTTCATTCTTGTCAAAAAAAACAACATTAAACATTCTACATATAGAAATGGGGCAAATCTCTCTTAAAAAATCTCTCTGTGTAAACTGGGTGCCAGCTGACTTGTGAATTTAAGTCACTAGCAGCTCCACATTGTTCTAAGGGGAAGGGTACAAAAAGGCCACAGTGGGGCAACATTTAAAGGTACTGTCAGCTGAAGAGGAAAAGCAAAGGCTGTCACCGACTTCTTCTCACCGATTTTGTGGAAATCCTTCCCAGAAGAGTGGTAGCTGTCATAACTGCAAAAGGAGGGGGAGGGGACTAACTCCATATTGATACTTATGGATTTAGAATGGGGTGTCATAAAAGTTTCTGTAGCTGTAATGGCCAGGAGTCCCAAACCTTTTACCCATATAGTAAACATTACTGTTGCATTTTGAAAGTATTTTACATATTTTGAAAACTAGTATAGTTCAAATTTCTTATTGTTTCTCGAGATATCTGTCAGTTTGAAATGTCACAATGTGCCACATTATTTAAGACAACCTCACATTTGAATAAGGATAATACAAACCCTTCCATAGTTAGGGACAGTGGGTCAGTACAAATTTAATAGGCAGGTAACCAAAAAAATATTTTTTGCATAATTGTAGAAGGGTAGGATAGATTACAGGCAGCCCAATCCTTAGGGACCCATGACAGTTCACATTTTTGTTTGCTCTCAGCTCTTACTCAATAAAGAAATAAAAATACCCGGTAAGCATGTGTTGGCAAAAACATGGCATGTCTGGGGGTCCCCGAGTGCTAGGTTGGGAAACACTACTCTAAACTACCAAAAGAGTATTACTGTATGCAAATGACAAGCATGTCTGTATGTGGTGTACCACAAGTCAGTGTTGCGTGGGATAAGCTTTAGCCCTATGAATCTGACCAGCTTAAGTGGTTATAAGATAAATGGATTAATTTTACCATTCTGTTGATGATATTTTCACGGAAAATCCATGATTGATGCTACACCATGGTCTCCAGGGAAACAAACCTGTAATATCATTATCACACGTTCAGTTATTCAACTACCATAATATTCACAACATAGGTTACACATGGAACTGAAAGTGAAAGATGCATCGAGTAACACACTGTTTTGTGGGCAGTGGTGGCTTAATGGTTAGGGAAGTACATTTACACTGAAAAGATTGCTGGTTTGAATCCCTGACCAGCAAGGTCCTGCTCCCTGGGTGCTGAATTAGCTGCACCCTGGTATGTCATGACATCAGATGGGTTAAATGCAGAGGACACATTTTGTTGTTGTGCTGTGTGAACACAGATCACTAAATTCAGTTTCACAAAATAAAACAACTAATTTCATTATTGCTAAATTGTGAGTGAGCAAGTAAAGCAGGGGTAGCCAATCTTATCCGCAAAGGGCCAGGGTGTATGTGGGTTTTCACTATAACTCCCTAACTAGATCACTAATTAGAGGACTGATTGGCTGAAAAAGTCCTCACACCTGGGTTTCAACAGCTGACTTACAGGTTATCCCAAAAACCTGCATACACACCGGCCTTATGCAGAAAAGATTGACTACCCCTGAAGTAAAGCATAATTAACAAAACACAAGGCATACATATTCTGGAACTACAAAATCCTAAACTGCAAGTTATACAAAAAAAGCCACAGCAGTTGAGTGAGGGTGCTATGGGATTGATGAGATGTTACCGTCTCCAGTTCATCTTTGGCTAACCTTACATTTTCATAACAATAAATAACAAAACTTTGATATGCATGTACTGCTTACTTGTATCTATGTGTACAAGCATATATGTTTCATAATAAGGCAATTTAAAACTGTTACTTTTAAAGGTACACTATATTGCCAAAAGTATTGGGGCACCCCTCCAAATCATTGAATTTAGCTGTTCCAATCACTTCCATATAGCCACAGGTGTATAAAATCAAGCACCTAGGCATGCAGACTACTTCTACACACATTTGCAAAACAATGGGTTGCTCTCAGGAGCTCAGTGAATTCAAGCGTGGTATCGTGATAGGATGCCACCTGTGCGATGAGTCCATTCGTGAAATTTCCTCACTACTAAATATTCCATGGTCAACTGTTGTTGTTATAATAAAGCGGAAGCAATTGGGAACAACAGAAACTCAGCCACAAAGTGGTAAGTCATGTAAAATGACATAGAAGTCACCAACTGTCTGCAGAGCTAATAGCTACGGACCTCCTTATATCATCAATTGCAATGCAAAGTATTGAATGCAGTGGTGTAAAGCATGCTGCCACTGAACTCTAGGGCTGTGGAGACGTGTTCTCTGGAAAGACAAATCACGCTTTTCTGAGTGGCAATCTATTGGACATCTTCAAACGACACACTGACCCCCATCACTGGATAAGGGATTGCAGAAAATGAATGGATGATTTATACAGCAGAAATCATGGTTGTTCATCTATGCTGATATTTTAAACAGTGAAACTCTAGCTATTTTAACAAAAATATATATAAACTTTATAAATCAGTAAATGGCCTACTGTTC
Organism: Brevimyrus niger; assembly: GCA_015164015.2. Lineage (NCBI taxonomy): Eukaryota > Metazoa > Chordata > Actinopteri > Osteoglossiformes > Mormyridae > Brevimyrus > Brevimyrus niger. Next base: position 29,179,061 of record JAABNY020000001.1, read on the forward strand.
AAATTTGCATGGTATACAGCGATCTCTGTCCTGATCAAACATAAAAAATGACTTGCATTATTTTAGAAGCAGCTTACAGTGTTACACTATGCTGTTTAGTTACCTCATTTAGTCCTCAAAGCGATGCCATAAAACTAAAGACTTTCTCACGGTGTAAGGTTTATTTTCAGAGGAATTTAAAGTCAGTGGGATATGGGGTCCCAATTTATATTGTAAAACAAACACACTGCAAAGTAAACCCAGACACTACTTTTCAAAAAATACTTAATATTCTGCTTTATTACATAAATAAATTTGTATTTCACTGTAAGAATATAAAACTAATTTCAGCTGGAGTCTTCTGTTACAATTATGCATACAGTACATTTAGAACATAGCATCTCTTCAGCAGGACTCATTAGATGTTGAAGATCAACACATTCACTTTCCATCATTAATTAAGAAAGAAAAAACTTTTTCAGTTTAATTTTTCAAAGGGACACCAGAAAAGCCTGAACACAACACACAGGGAAATTACTCAGGAAAATGGACTGATTAATGTAAGGGCACCAAAATAATAAGTCACTTCAATTTGAAGTATGATGCCATGAATTTAAACTATTCTGCTCAGACAAGCATAAATACATCATCAGAAGGGACTCCATATTCAAAGCTAGAAAATCAAGGCCTGGACGACTACAACGTCTTAAAATATAGGCTTTCGTAATTTAAAAATAATTACAATAATAATTCGCTTTCACATACTTCACGAATGCTTTTAAAAAGACTTGCTTGCAGGATTGGCATACATTTAAAAATTAAGTTAAAGACCGATCATTCTTGCTTCCCCCCCAGAGGAAACTGTGGGGGAGGGGAAATTCATAGGCACAATTCGTGTATTTAAGGAATACGATTTCTAGCTAAACAAAACGAGGTAGCCAAAATATTCAAAACGCGATAACAACGTCAATCAACTCTGTATTGCAACTTTTAAAGGCATTTAAACTACCTCATTATTTTGTCTATTGTTATATGGAGCATAAGTTAAGAGCGATTTTACTGTTTATATTTTTTTAAAAAAACTCACAGTTTTCATTTCATTAGGAAAATAGTAATTTGACAATAGCTATTACTACTCAGGAAAGGGTGTTTCTTAAATACTTAAACTCCCACCCCCGCGCTCCTTCGTCTGCAAAGCCTTTAAAATGGCAGATTTCATCGCACTTTTTCACCCTCGGTCATCTGCCAGAGTCCCAAGTTCAAAACTTTAAGGCAGGGCAGCTGCGTTATGCGCTCCAGACCCCGTTTGGTGATCTTCGTGCAGCCGTAGAGGTCGATGCCCGTCAGCTGACTCAGGTGGTCCGCGATCAGTTCCAGGCCCTTGTCGGTGATCCGCACACACTGGCCAATATTCAATGTTCGCAGCTCATGCATCTGGCGTACCATTCTGTTGATGCCGTCGTCGCTTATGTGACAGGAACACAGCGACAGCGACTTCAGCTGGTATAGGCCCTGGGCCACGTAAGCCAAGCTCTGATCGCCGATCTTATCGCAGAATGACACGTCCAGACCCGACAAGCGCAGAGTGCCCATGGCCAGATGCATGGTGCCCGTGTCACTTATGTTGTCGCAGGAGCGCAGATTAAGGCTCCACAGGCTGGTCATGTGGGAGAGGTGGATCATGCCGGCGTCGGAGATACCGCCGCAAAAACTTAGGTTAAGGACTCGCAGCTTGGTCAGGCCTTTGGAAATGTGCTTGAGGGATAAGTCCGTCAGCTTCTGGCAGTCCTGCAGGGTCAGGTACTCCAGGTTGAGGCAGCCCTCAGCCGCGCTGCGAGTCATGCCGGACAGATGACCGATACCCACATCCGACACATGCCGGCAGCTGCGGAGGTTCAGGGTGTTCAGGCGGTGCAAGCCCCAAGCGATGAGTAACAGGCCAGTATTGGTGATATTGCTGCAGCCACCTAGCTCCAGTACCTCCAGATTTTTCAAGTACTGAGCGATTCTGCCCAGACTAGAGTCTGTGATCTGCTTACACAAGCTTAAGTTCAGCACTCGCAAAGAAGATATATCCTGGACAAAGGCATGCCCGAGGCCATTATCCGTTAAGTTATAACAGCCACTCAGATTCAGGCTTTCGATATTTGGCATCCCTTGGATCACATAGCTCAGGCTGCGTCGCAAGCTGAGGATCTGCACCCTCCTGATCCCCCGGGTCTGCAGGCTGGGGAAGAGGGACGGGTTAGCTCTCCGAAGATGCAGCTTCGCCTCGACCCCTCTCCAGACCGACTTGTGGTAAGACGCGTCCCTCCAAGCCGTGCAAACTTGGGCCACCCGTCCTTTGTCCCTTACGTCCAAATAACTGAAAATCATGGCCAAAATCTCCGGGAAGAGGCACAAAACGTGCGTCTCCATCTTCAACGGGCAGTCCTCGCCGTCACTTTCGTCGAAGGTCTCACCTTTCAGACAAAAAAACGTATTTTCATAGCTCCCCTCCTTTCTCTTTTCATTTATTCCCGTTCAAACGTATTAGCTCCATACCCCACGTGACCGCCCGGATTGCGCAGACGGATTCAAATACTAGAAAAATCCAAATACAAACCATAACATAAAGAAGATATCAGGCATCGCAGCCCCTTCCGTTTCGGGAAAACCTCTCTCTTTTGCCCCGGGGATCCTGGCCACGGTACATTTTAAGGGTTTCTAAAATACATGTAATCCCGAAAGATGTCAAGACGGCGTGGGCTCCCATTACCATCCCAGTGGCGAGAGGCGGAAAGCAGAGCTCTGTTAGCACTGCCTGGCCGACGGGCCTACGGCTGCTGCCGCCGCTGCCTTTGTCTGCTTCTTTCAAACTGCCCTGGGAGGGCCGTAAGCACGGCGCCTAATAGCGGGGGGATCTGCAACAACTAAGGAGTATTTCAAAGGAAGAAAAAATCTGTTACTTAAAATAATCATAATATCCATTTACAAATATTAAAAATGAAGTACTACTCGAATTCTAAAATCATACCGTAATCAAATTGTTTTTTTTTTACGGTCCTCCCCTATTCATATGACGGTGTTGGTTTTTCCCCAGGTCAGCTGGCACAGTGAAATAGTGCCGATGGAAACGTCTCACATTTCTGTTCCTGATTTTTGTAGCATACCCTGGGTATTGAACCCGCATGTTTGGAATCGAAGCGAATATCATATCTAAGATTTTTTTTTGCCAATTCCTCTAATTTTTACACACACACACAAACTGGCACTTCTCTTTTCAGTGAAGTATAGGTGATAAGGCCCAGTAAAAAAAAAAAAATCATTAGTTTATCAGAAACAAGTGATGAGGGAGGGCGATTTATTTTTTTATTTATTTGGAAAAAGATAATGGAAGATAATATCAACAGTAAACAAAAGGACCAGCAACAGATATATGGCATATGGGCTGATCTGCAAAATTAATATGAAAAGAAAAAATATTTTTTAAAATGTTTTATTCAAAATGCCAGTTCATATCTATTAATTTCCTTCTTGAGGAGTGTTCAAAGCCCTGGTTCTTCTATCCTGAAACTTGTGTCCATCAGCTTTGCAGCCTTCACACATTGGGTATTGCTTGACTGAATTTACACAGGAACATACACTTAAAAAAAAAAAAATTGATGCAGGCTAAATTCGCCACATGGGCGGGGATGATAAACTAATGATTTTTTTTACTGGCCCTAATTTTAAGAAAAGATATTCATTCAGCCTCTTATTCTGTGTGTGTGGGGGGGGGGGATATCCCAGGCTGCACTTTTTTGAAACTGGAAGTTCTTTATCAAGAACATGCAATGGTTAGTGCTGTAGCATCAGATTAGTCTGTGGAGTCTGCATGTTCACCCAGTGTCAGCCTGGGTTACCTTCGCCAATCCAGAAACATGCAGTAAATTGAACTGGCGTCTGTAAAATTGCCAAAAATGAATAAGTGTCCTGCAATGGACTGATGTCCTGTCCAGACTTGCCACAACCGAGTACTGAAAAAATGGTTACAGAAAATGGTAGAATAAATGTAAATTCCCAGTACACCGCAAAGATAAATGAATTACCAAACCAAATAAAATAATTATGCTTGGGTATGCCAGATGTCCAGGTCAGGCCTGTTCTGTACCTAGTACTCAAGGCTTTTGCTTAAGCACAATATGGAAACAGTGCAAGCATGACTTATTCCCAGCAGATGGCAACAGTTACATTTCCAGTACACAGCACCCAAAATCTATCCATCTTGTTACTTTTAGGGTTGTTTGCCTTTCTTAAGCTTCCTGAAGTCCCAATGATGTACTCCTTGGAAGAACGTCATAGTAGTAGCAGAACTATGTAAAAAATGTACTTGCCCAAATCACACTACATTTAAACTGATTGTGTTATAATTATTTAATTAATTAATCATTAATAGTTACCACAATTATAATAATAATTATTCGGTATATTAATTATTTTTTTAGTTTTAGTTTTTATATTTAATTTACATTTTTATATTTTAATTTACATAGAAATTGTCTAAAAAATCTTAGTTAATCGCATCCATTGTAAATAAGCAATAATTGTACACATGAAAAATCGAGCGGTTTCTGCTTTGGATTACATTCATTATTGTTACTCATTAACACCTACTGCTGATGGAAAAGACATTTTTTATTTTTTTTATAACTGCATTGATCTGTTTTAGTTCGGGGGCGGCCGTAGGCCTGACTATTTTCGCTATTTCTATGCATTGAAACCCCGCCCTTTTTCTGGACTATACCAACATTTCCCCTTTCTTTGGACTGTACCATTGTTGAAGGACCGTTCTTTTTGCAACGCCTCCTATTACTAAAAAAGGGCATCAGACTCTACAATCAAAACTCGTCCAGCCACCGTAAACCACCGGAATGGTATTTTAGGGATCGGATGTCGCTGGCTGTTGCTGACAGCGTTTGGAGAATTACTGGGTCGACTTTAATTTGTCTTTAGAGTGATATTACAATGGCAAAAGTCGTGCTGTTGAACACCGGTGCAAACATGCCCATTGTTGGTCTGGGAACGTGGAAGGTTGGTGTAACTTTAAATGTTTTATTTAGGTAATATATTTTAGCATTTATTTATGTATGTATTTATTTATTTATTTAAAGTCTTTGTCCGCGTATCTCAATGCCGACAAAAATGACGACTGTCCGAAGCAGTTGTGTAGTGTTTGTTAGTTGTAGTAGTTTATTAGCTAGGATATGCACGTTGTGGGATTATCTTTTTATGCTCAGAGAACAACTATTTTAAAACAAAACGTGTAATAGCTACATATATGAAAAGGCACTTTGATAGCTAAGTATTTGCAGAAGTCAATTTGGGAAACGTTAAATGCTAATTGTGACACTCTTGTTTGAAGTTCGGGATACCTTTTATGTTTTTTTTTCAATAAAACATTTATAACTTGACGTTGCGTTACAAAGTATTCTTTAAATAACTAGACCAATTTATGCGGAGAGACGTATAATTTCCTCATATTTCCATAATCCTTCCCTTGTGAAAAAAAGTGTACTAAAGTATTTACTTAAAAAAAATCACTTATCAAAAAATATACGTTCAGCAAAGTCTAAGTCTGTTATATCCCTAAACAAATGTAAATTGTATTTAATTAGACACTTTTATTCGTAGGCTTAATTCAGTGTAATTAATAATGTTTAAATGCAAAACATCTTCTAAAAGTACACAGGAGTATAATGTCAGTGTATTAAAAAATGTGTAAAGAGAATCCATTTTTATTATACTTCTAGTGATCAAAGCACAGAGTAAGTACACTTAATCAGTACACTGTTTTTTCCCAGAAGGGTTCTCACGAACACATTTTTCTCATATGTATGACTTAGTCGGTAAAAGGAAAGGTGACAGAGGCGGTGAAGACTGCCATCAAAGTTGGGTACCGTCACATCGACGGGGCGTACGTCTACCAGAACGAAAAGGAAGTGGGCGAGGGAATTCGTGCCATGATCAAGGAGGGGGTGGTGAAAAGAGAGGACCTCTTTGTGGTCAGTAAGGTGAGGATGCATGAAATTTGCCCGACCCACCTGCACACTGTGGATGTGCGTATCCGTGACTAGAGAACTAGAAGTAGAACCAAGGGTATGCAATTGAAATTAAAATAACCAGTTTTAAAGGATTCAACAGCTACAAATCAAAAAGCAAGGTTTTGCACATGTCACTCTATTATATTCCCTCCGGATTTCTCCCTGTTGCTTTAACTCTTCTCCTGAGCCAGTATATTGCTAAATTACCCTATTAATATTGATGAGTAGGTGACAATGTAGTTCTGCCTAGTAAAAATGTTTCTTAAGATGCATGTAATCCATGACCCACAATTTTGAATTCACCTTGTCTACTTAAACTATCATCATAAAACTTGACACTGCCCTCAAACCATTTATAGTCCTGCTACTCATCACCAGTAGGAATTAAACAAGGCAACTTTTTTCATTCAGTCATGAATTAACATTCAGTTTTCTTCACAACAAAGGGTACCATTCTTCAATTTAAAAAGGAGATGTACCCAGGCAAATAGGAGTAGCTGTGTTGCAAAATGAGTGTCAGATTTTAATTGTCACAATCGAAATTCCCCCTCAATGGATCTAATTTACAGCTGTGGTGCACGTTTCATGAGAAGTCCATGGTGAAGGAAGTTTGCCAGAAGACACTTGGTGACCTTCAGCTGGATTACTTGGACCTTTATCTGGTGCATTGGCCCATGGGTTTTCAGGTATGGAAAATGTGAAACCAGGGAATTTACTGTATTTCATTGATAAAATTAATATTAATCGGCATATAAATTTTCCTCAGCTTTCAGGAAATATACAACCTGCTTACTGGGAGATAATATGGCAGAGTTCTGATCTTCTGCCTGGACTCTCTTGTTGGTTTATATTTGGTCACACAATATTTAGTTTTTTGTTTGCATCATAAAGCTAAAGGGGGTGGCATGGTGGTGCAGTGGTTAGTACTGTTGCCTCACACCTCTGGGACCCGGGTTCGAGTCTCCACCTGGGTTACATGTGTGTGGAGTTTGCATGTTCTCC
>JAABNY020000001.1:29186203-29197594 GCA_015164015.2 Brevimyrus niger
GGACCCGGGTTCGAGTCTCCACCTGGGTTACATGTGTGTGGAGTTTGCATGTTCTCCCTGTGCCGTCGTGGGGTTTCGTCTGGGTACTCCAGTTTCCCCCCACAGTCCAAAGACATGCTGAGGCTAATTGGAGTTGCTACATTGCCCATAGGTGTGCCTGTGTGAGTGTGCCCTGCAATAGGCTGGCCCCCTGTCCAGGGTTGTTCCCTGCCTCATGCCTGCCTCAGGTTGAAAAATGGATGGATGGATCATAAAGCTAAAAGCAGGAGAATGGGTTTTTTGTTGTATGTTAGTGGTGGCTCAGCTGGTAACATTTTGGTCTCACAGTGGTTGTGGGTTCAATTACTGCCCTTTGCATATTTAATGTATATCATCTTGGTGCTCTATTCTCCTCTCACATTCCATGACATGTCTGTCTAGCTATATGCAGTGTAGGTGCAGTATAGGTGATTTGGTATCCATCCATCACCGCTTAATACCAGCTGGGGTCACAGGGGGGAGCAGAGCCTATCCTGCGGACAGGTGCAGACAGGAACCAGCACTAAGCAGTCACACTCACAGGGCAAGCTTAGTTGCCAATTAATCTGCCGCACACACTTTTGGATCGTGGGAGGAAACCCACACAAACACAGGGAGAGCATGCAAACTCCACACAGAGGTCCTATACCAAACCCAGGGCTTTCTTGCTGTAGGCAGCAGTGCTAAGCACTGTGCCACCGTGCTGCCCAATTTAATGTCTATAATGATGACAACAAGGAAACAATGTAGTTCTAGCTAGTAAAAATTATTCTGAAAATGTGAGTGTGTGGCCTGCTCTGGACTGGAGTCCTGTTCAAGTTCTCCCGAGTTTGTTTCCTTTTTTGGGATAAGGTCCAGGCTCTCTGATCCTGTACTGGATAGGTTATTGTGGAAAATGGATGGATGTGCATGTGGTTGTTTCCTGGAAGATATCGCCTCATATTTTAATTAGTGCTATCAAATCATTAAAAATTTTAATCAGATTAATCACATGGTTGCTGTGGATTAATTTTGATTAATCATGATTAAATGCAATTCATTTTTAATCTATTAATCACATTTCATTTTGCATGAGCAAACAGACTCAAGAAAAAAGGGAATATATGTGCACTTAACATGTTTATTGGACATCTTGAACATGAGTCGGATGCACTCCATCTGTCACAGAACTGCAATACCATGGACCCATATCAAAAAGCAAGATTTTTTTTGTTTAGCTGGACAACTTGTTAGATTTAAGATACCTCAACTTAAATGGTCTTTATCTTTGTTCTCTTACAATAAGCTCGAACTACTGTAAATCTGCTGACTAATCATGAAATCCAATTCTAGCCCGGCTAATTACCATTGTTAGCAATAATCAGTTGATAACACATTACGCGCAGTGCTTTGCGTATAAAACTCCATAGCAACACGTCCACAGATAAGTTGGAGGGTATAGTGTGTGCGACCGATTTAATGAGCCACAAATGAGAATACGAGTTCCGAGGGCAAATGGAACGTGCCAAAACTGCCTAAAATGGGTGAACAGAGAGATTCCAGGGATTTTGAGTCATTCTGCGCTGCAGATGGGTTAATTGTGTTAATTTTAACCAGATTAATCATGATGGATTAACCCGCGTTAACCCAATAATTTTGACAGCCCTAATTTTAATACATTTTTTGCTTTCTAGGCTGGGGAAGAACTTTTTCCTCTGGACAGCGAAGGGTTAACTATTTCTGACAACACAAGCTATTTGGAAACCTGGGAGGTCAGTGAGAATGGAGGAGCAATGCCGTTGCTTAGAAAAGGTCAACTTGTGTAACTGATGGATTATTGTTGAAGTCTCATTTGCCATGGTTGTGGCCTTTCAAAGGGAATGGAGGAGCTGGTCGATGCAGGTTTGGTAAAAGCCATTGGAATCTCCAACTTCAATCGAGGGCAGATTGAAGCTTTGCTGAGCAAACCAGGCCTTAAGTACAAGCCAGCTAACAACCAGGTACTGTGGCGTTTCCTCATGATGCTTACTGACTGAGCTCATCCTAACATTTGTCTATAGATATGCTATGAACAGTGAAGCATTTTCACACCAAAGTTCTAGAACATAGCCCAAGAACTTGTAACCAGGGACCATTTCAGCCAGGGACTTTTGTAGCTCTAGGCCAGTTTCATGTGTCACTTTTAGACTACACAACAGGAACTGGGACCTTAATAATAAATAAACATGGGAGACACAAAGAGCTCATAGGTTAAACTTCACACATAATGTAAAACTTTTTTGTAACCAAATTTTTATTGGTTTTTAGTGTAATACATACAAAAGTGACACATCAAAAACTGCTCAACATACAAAACAGAAAAAGCACACAATATAAAACTAATCGCAATCAAAACATGATGCAGCTTTTTATTTAGATTTTATTCATACGACCCGTGATATGTTTATATTTCATTATTAAATCTGATCGGTAGATAAGTATATCTTTTCCACAGAATACAAATATGATCTAATGTTATTCCACTAATAAACGCTGGCAAGTTTTACTGCCAGCACCAATGATATTACACAAAATTGTTATTGATTGAATTTTCCAATGCACAAATATCAAGATGCAAGGAAAAAAACATTCCTTGAGGCATTAAATATAATTGAGGTACAAAACTAATTTCATCTGCTTTTTGCTCTGCTAATTCTTTTCCCTGGACTTCCGCATGACCTTCAAGTTAGCGCTGCTGCTTATGGTCAACCAGTCAGCAAGTTATTGCTGTGAGCACCTTCCCAGCAGTTCAAGCACAGAGTACCTAGAATGTACAAAGATTATACTTGTGGTCTTGGCAAACCAGCCATGTTTTTTGTTTTTGAGTATTGGAACTTGTCTTCAGCAATGGAAGATGACGTAAAATGGGTACATGAGAACACAAGTAAGGTGAAGTATGCATGGTGAGAAGCACCCCTTAACTTACCTTCCGAGAATGAACTTGGGGTGCAATGAATCGTGGAACTGGTCTCATTTGGTGAGGACGCAACTGATGTATCCTTTCTATTGAGGCAAGAACAACATTCATGCATTTTTACCGTCCTCTGTACTGTTCTTGGATAGTGGCAATGGAAGATGCATAAACAGGTACACAAGTATGACATATCGACAAACACCTGTAGCTGGAGTAGGGACTAAAACAAAGTTCCAGGACTGCCTATGAGGAACTACAACCGTGCCAAATGCCCGGTTCTGGAAAAAGGTTCTTGTTCCTGAAAATAGTTTCTGCAGTGTGAAAGTACCTCTGGTGTAGCTAAAACTAGGATGAAAAATGCACGCATTCATATGCAAAATGGTAAATTATTGTGTCTTCCGTAGGGATATAAGCAACGATACTGAGGTTCTATTTTATTTGTTCACATTATTGTTTATAGTGGTTTATGGGTATTGTCTTAACCTTTCACATGATACATAAGAACACATGGTAAAATTGAGGAATCTAGCAAGCTGGGCGGTGATAGCAAATTGGCTTTCAGCTGTTCTGTCTATCAAGAATCGAGTATTTAAAAGGTATAGCTCTTCCTCCTTGATTACAGCTGACGCTGTATTTTGAAATTCTGAGAATGAGCTGATTCTGTAAAGGCTGTCATGCAGCATAGTCAGTGTTTTGTGGAAATGAAATTTCTTTTCCTCACTCTGCAGTATCATGTTAAACATAGGACATTATAGAAGGGCTGTTGCAGTAATGGAATTTCCATGCAGTTATTTAGGATGGCTCGCCAACGATGACATTTCAAAAAACAAGCTGAATTGTTCAAACATAAAAAAAATGACCCCTGTTTGTTCAGTGTCAACGACATCACCGGTGTTTACTTGATTTGTTTTTGTTTGGTACAAATTTGCAAATTGAATCAAAAATAAAATTAAGGTGCAGTCCACTTCTATTCAGTGCACTAACTCCTGTATTGCATATGGCATTCCATAAGTAAACATTTATTGAACATTTTAAAATGTGAACCTAAATGGCACATAATGAGCAGTTCAAAATGCTGTCAGGAGAATCTTTGCCTGTTCAGGTGGACATGATTGATCCATCCCCATTAAGTTGTCCATAAGTGGTTTACTGAAAAAAGCAAAAATTTTATAAAGTTTAGGTATATCCCTTTGAACAGAGAAATTTGGCTGTGGTCAATGTAAAATCAGGTCGGCTACAGCCTGTAACTTTTTAAAAAGTAATATTAAAACATCCTCGTAAAGTGTTACAATACGATCAAAATCTGCAGTTTATTGCATATCCACCTGGCAGTCCAGAATGTAAAAAGTCACGTTACACACTGTCCCTCTTTGTAGTTGGCACAGTAATCTACTGGCGCTATCTGCTTGCATAATGCTCTGCAAACAGTTAGGTCCCCCAGTTTATGGAGATGTTGCTGAATACAGTATTTTATGATTGATATTTTCACCATGCCAATCTATAAGGACAGAATTATAATTCTGTTTAATGAGCAGTTTGGAAGCTTTCCGTGAACGCTCTGAACGAACTTGAACATCATTAAACTCAGTTTCAGTGGCTTTGTAGCAACACAAACTTAAGTTTTCTGTGAGATATAATTAGCACTACCAACTTCTCTCAGCCACCGTTCTATTCAAGATCAATAACTTGATAAAACACTTCAATGGAGATAAAGGAAGACAAGCGGTAGAAAACTGGCAAAAGTATTAAAGTTTGGCATTACTTTAAGTGTGACTCTTCCTCCAGATCGAGTGCCACCCATATCTGACCCAGGAGAAGCTGATTGCCTACTGCCACTCCCAGGGAATCTCTGTGACTGCATATAGCCCCCTGGGCTCCCCAGACAGACCATGGTGAGGAAATTCAGTTAATGTGGTGGTGGGGAGCAGGAATAGAGCTGCTTGACTGTGTGGTCTTAGTCATCTGTGACTTAACAGGTCCATAGATGTTTATGTAATTCAGGCCAGACCAGCCGTATCTGCAAAAGGCCGGTGTGTATGCAGGTTTTTGGGATAACCTTCAGGTCAGCTGCTCAGACACAGGTGTGAGGACTCAGAGCCACTCAGTCCTCTGATTAGTAATCTAATTAGGCAGTTGCAGTGAAACCCGCATACACAGTGGCCCTTTCTTGATAAAGCTGGCCACCCCTGACGCAATCTGTGATGCGAGCTGTAGTGCAGCTGTGAGCTTATCGACCTGCTGCTGATTTTATCTGCCCTTAGGGCTAAACCAGAGGACCCGTCTCTGCTGGATGACCCTAATATCAAAGCCATAGCGGAGAAGCACAAAAAGACCTCTGCTCAGGTCAGTAAAAGGTATACTACACTCTGTTGTGGGGTGTCAGTGGCTGCTGCACAATTTTCGTCTTGCTACTTGGATAGGTGCTGATCCGGTTTCAGATCCAGCGGAACATGATGGTCATTCCCAAGTCGGTCACACCACAGCGCATAGAGGAAAACTTCCAGGTAACAATATCGTACAGAAGTTTCTGCACAGTTAATGATTTTAATTTTTTTTTCTCAATCACAATTAGGAATTTTCCAGTTCAAAATAGATGGCTTTCTTCAGATAGCCTAATCAATGCATTTGCAGTGCTTGTTGAATGCTAGTGGTCCCGTGGGTCCAAACAAATCTATTCAGTCATAATCAGTGAAATTAAATCAAATGGTACAACCACAAAACCGTAAGATTGAAGTATTTATCACTTTATTTTGTCATGAAGATTTCATATCATTCACAAAGTATATTCTTCAGTGTATTTAAAAGCAAACTTTTGCTAATGCAGAAAGGTGGCTTCAGGTTTCCCTTTGAGAAATGTGTGTGAAATATAAAAATAAATATAATTTTATACTATTGCTACAGGTCTTTGATTTTGAACTCAATGATGATGAGATGAAGACCATCCAAGGATTTGACAGAAATTGGAGAGTCTGTCCCATGCAGTGGTGAGACAGCTTGTCCAATCCTTTTTTTTTTCTTTTTTTTTTATAACCCCTGTCGTGTCCGGCAGTTTAGCAAGCAGGATGTTAGTCTGGGTGCTTTATTGTGCCAACACTTTTATTTTGCCAAATGGAGCTTTGGATTAAGCTCCTCTTGTTACTTGAGATATACTCTTTATTCACAATTTTAGGTTATTGCACCAATAAGCCTGAGCTGACAGGGAAAGTTAACTGAAATAGGAGAGATAAAGAGAAGAGGGGAAAGAGAGAAAGAGAGGAGGGATAGAAAGAGGAGAGAGACAAAGAGAAGACAGAAGTAGAGGAAAAAAAGGGGGGGTCAGAGAGAAAAACGGGGAAAGAAAAATAATACATGACAACTTAAGAAAAAATAAAACAAAAGGAAAGAGTAACAAAAGGACAGCTTCTGCATCCTAGTACTGGACATTGTATCATAACACCAGCTGCTGTATCTGCAAAACAAGATCCAGGTGCATACACAAAGTATACATACAAAGAAACCAATGGTACCATTATGACAGAGAATAAGCTTGTGCCAGTATCTACTTCTGGAATGAAATACATTAATACCAAAGAAAAAATACATATGCAGACCAACAGGAACACGGTCTGGATATCACCATACTGGTATTTGCAGCTTAGAAGAAAGGATGGAAGCCAGCCACACACACACACACACACACACACAGACAAGGAGGAGAGAGAGGGATAAAATAGGGCGATAAAGCCCTGGGCTATCTTGTATGTGCGTGCGTGTGTGTCTGTGTGCGCATTCATATAATATAATATGTATGTGTGTGTGTGTGTTTGTGTGTGTGTTTGTGTGGGGGGCTGCATGTCCTCCCAAGGAAGCAGCCCCCCACTGGCAAACACGAGCCAGGAACCCCACAGGCGGCAACGCGCCGGTTCCCCCTGGGGGGGCGGGCACATAGTCATGGATTGAGCTCGGAGCCCAGGCCACCCTCGCGCTCCGCGGGGGCCCCGGGCAGACCCGAACCCCCCCCAAGAATGAGGGACCAGGGGGATGCCCTGAGAGCTACCAGGACCCCCCAACCCTCCTTCCCCAGTCCCCGCACCCTTCCTCCCCCAAATCCCCTCACTGCCACCCCCACACCGTCCCATGATCCACATGCTCCCCTGTTCCAAGACAAACATGTAGACACACAGATCCATGCATACACATATACACAGACTCAAACACGCGGTCTCAGTAACACCTGCACGTCTTTGAGGGCCGGCAGCACATGCCCTGAAATTGCCCAGTGGATGGCCCCAAAGGATGTTCCCCACCCCCCCAGATCGCAGGCGAGCGGGCACCCCGCCTGAGACCAGCAGCGCCCCACAGATGCAGCCGTCCCCCCTGAGCCCACCTGCCGGCACCCAGATCCCCCCACCCCGTCCGTTCCCCATCCACCTTGATCATTGATGGTGATCATGTGTGTGAACTAAGGTGTTGTTAAAATATGGGGGAGTATATGGGGAAAAGACACCCACCGCCCTCCCCCCCAAGCCCTGAGTGTCTAAATTGGAGGGGAAGGGAGCTGTGCAGTCCAGTTGTGGGCTGCCGAAGCAGCCAACCCAAGACCTGCTCAGCTCCCCTCGCCCTCCAAGGCCCTATGTGAAAGAGTGGTGTGGCATGGATGTATGTCTAAAATGCAGTTAAAATGATGAGGGGGGGGGGGGGTGAATAGCTTTTGTGTGGTGCGGTGTGATGTCTTCAGTGTGGCGTCTAACGTGTAGTTAAAAGAGATGGGAGATGTCCAGTCCTCTTTACAGTGGTTCTGGTGAAGCACTGTCTGCATGTTTAGACACCGTGTTCTTCATGAATCATTTCCTTAACAGATCCTACCGGTAATGCTGACTGAGAAGCACACTTGCCATTGTAACCGTTTAATGTATAATTTCCTACAGTGCCATCTTATCCAGATGTTACACTGGTCTGTTATCTACAAAAATGTGTACTTGTTGGATTGTTTAAATTGTTAGGACTTTCAGTTTTCTCTTTATTTTCCGTTCTTCAGGGGAGTGAAGCACAAGGACTACCCCTTCCATGCTGAATATTGAGTCAACAAGCCACATCTTTCATCATTACATTTTATTTTGATGTTTGCATTTTCCCTGTAACTGCATGTTTTATCCCAACCCCCTGAAATTTTTCAGGAAATGTAGTTTGTCAAGTCTGTAGGAATTATATTTTGGATTGTGGACATATTCAAAAAAATGTATTTTTTTTTTAAATAAAGTTCATTGGCTCAACTGCATCTGCAGTCTTCTTGTGGGAATTATACCATTTCTATTACAGCTGTCAAAGTTAACATGACAGTGTTGATTTTAAAGCCATAATGCATTATTTCTTTGATTACATTAACACATGCTGTATTTTGACACTGAAATGGGAAAACAGCATTGATTTTATTTATGTTTACATAAAGACCTGTACTCTTCCTTCCAAATTGTTTACAATGTGAGAGATTTGATCATGATGTTGCATAGAATCCCAGAATATCATAGCTAAAATCAAAACATTAATTTGCATCTCACAGGGTAGCTAATGGAGTGGAAAGACGGGAAAACATTGTTACATGGATCATTACATTAAAAAACAAAATTTTGTGATTAATGTCAATTAAAAAATAGTTGTTTGACAACCCTATTATCATAATGTCCTCCATTTTCTAATTTTCATCCATTTATCCAACGTTTTTGCTTGCGTGTGGTTTTTTTTTTTTGGAAATAATTAGCAGCATCACCTGCTTGCCCTCCTCCTTTAGACTTGAATCTTAAAATTTGGACTGTACCAATTAGCATCTTGTTCATTTGACTTCCTCTACCAGCCCTAGGAGATTGGGCTCTCCCTTTGAGTCAGGTTCCTCCCAAGATTTCGTCTTTCTAGTTCTTCCTTGCCACTGTTGTCTCTGGCTTGCTTATTGGGGGCTTTGAATGGGGACAATGAAAAGCACTTCGATACAATTTAATGTTGTGAAAATGTACTATACAAATAAAATTCAATCAATAATCTATTAAGTTTTATTAAAATATGCTTCCTTTATACATTATTTTGGGCATTCAGTGTGTAAGTATGATTATAAGTTTTAATGTAAGATGCAATTAATCGCAGGAAACTGAAACTAATAAATTAAAAAAATAACCGATTTACAGCCCTAATTTCTATACTTGACTCCATGACAAATAATATTTCATGTCCATCTTGTAAAGGTGCACTTGGGTTTCCTAAAAGTCCTCTAAGACTTTTGAGCAGACATAAAGCAAGGCCATTTGATTTCCTTAGTAGAATACTCAAGCTAAACCACACAAATACATCCTCTATACTGTAATGTATGTGTATGTGTAACTGTATGTTTGTACAGTTTGTACAGTGTATGTTTATATGTCATAGGGTGCTATGGTGGTACTATAAACTGAATTTCCCGGAGGAACCTTCTCAAGGGATTAATAAAGTTTTCTACCTACCTACCTATTGCTGAGGTTGGGCAATCACTGCTGACCCAAAGGCCAGCATAGAAATTCAGAGAAATAGCAATTCAGGTCTGCTTAATCCACTTATTTATACTTAGCATACCTATTTATTTATATACTATTGCATTACATCCACTTACTGCCTATTTTGCTTACCATGAAAATCTATGTTTATTATGTATTGCGTAATGTTTGTAATTTGTTGTGTCTTGTCTCTGTTTTGTCTATAAATCTTATGTCCCTTTTTACAGGCACCCTTATACACATGTAATCTTAGAAATTTGTAACTGTTTTTTTAATTATTCACATATATACCTATACATGTAAAATATGTACAACCAATACAATGTTTAACCTTTTTATATCAAGTACAGGGTCATGGACTTTTTATATTAAGGGGAAAACTGGATGCTGAAGATTCAGCATAATAGTAATGCAATTTAGTGAGTCACTTCACCTTTAAAACAATAAAGTGCTCTCACCTTGTAGTGCATGTTTAATTGTATTCAGGGAATTTTAAAAAGACTGTGGTTGGTTGTCTGCTTACACGCAATGACATTAATGTGTCTGGTATTGATGGCTCAGTGAGAAATTCTACTTTAATGTCCAATGCCCAAGGCTAGCCTTGCCCCTTTCAGATTTGCTTTTGCTTTGTTTGTTTACTCATTCCTACCTTGATTAGGTCTGAACTGAAGATTTCAATGGTTTGTATTCACTAGCTCTCCCTTGCATTGTCCAGAAATGAGAACTTTGATAGCATTGGTGATAAATGTGTGACAATGACGCACTACATCAGACGGAATGGAATCATTGAACAAGACTGTCCATATTTCCCGTTTTCATCCACCATGTTTATTATACGTAAAATAGAGCATGTGTTATCTCTCAAACTGTTACAGAGTTGTACAGAGAATAAACCCATTTTATGGAGGCCTTAGACACACTACTGTTAAACCCTTATAGACCATAAACCCACCACCCATAAACATACTACAAAAAGCAATGATATCCCATAAACCAGCACTAAACACCGCAGTATAATCCTCTGATCCAGAGAATATACTTCTTTAAAATACGTAATACTTAAAATACATGTAGAGAGACTATGAATGTAAATAACATTATAATTGGATGACAAGAAAAATATTCATCCATCCATCTTCCAAATGTTTATACTGAGCATGATTGGGGGTGGGGGCCTGAACCATATCTCATGTAACACAGAGAAACACAAGGCGGGGGAACACCCTGCTTGGGACAGCAATCCAGCCCATATAATATTTACAGGTTACTTCTCACCCTCATCGTCATAGTAGCTAGATACAGTAGCTAGATACAGTTGTAGAGTGCCTCTAGTTTCCTAATACTGTATCTGATATACTGTACAGGCCTACAGATTTAAGTCAGCAAAGTCAGTAAAAGTCAAAGCGGCTTAATGACTTTTACACGGTTGTAATATGTACTGTGCTTTTATGGGCCAGTAAAAATGCTTTTCAAACAGATGTCTGTTAACCATTAACACAAAAGTATACATAACGTAAACATTTTCTCCTTCAACCTATGAATTCTGAAGTGCGATAAAGGTTGGCCAAATGACCCCAGCCAGAATAAGTGGCTAAAAGATGAATGACTGGATAGATAGATAAACTTAATTTACTTAAAATCTGTTTATTTTTACTCATGAAATAAGTAAATAAATGCCTTGATTTTGTGTCCTACTTTGTAAAACATGTTTGAGTATGTTAAGAAATGTTTTGAATATGATAAGAAATATGCGATATGTTGGTGCACCCTCTGGGGTTATTCCCCACTTTGTGCAGGATGTTTCCAAAATAGGCTCATTGTGGACCTGAGTATGAGAAATGGGTCAGAAAAATTAATGGATGAATAAGAAATATATAAAATCCTCAGTTGCTTGAGGTAGCATTATTTGAATTGCATTAAAAGGTGGCATGGTTCGTCCGTGTC
>JAABNY020000001.1:29198684-29231535 GCA_015164015.2 Brevimyrus niger
AGGACCACACCCCTAAATGCATTGAAGCAACTGCCATGTGATTGGTTGATTAGACAATTGCATTAATGAGAAATTGAACAGGTGTTCCTAATAATCCTTTAGGTGAGTGTGTGTCACGTGACCTGTACTTGTATATGAAAGTTTTTGAATGAACGTGAAAATCATTTTGCAAATACACGTCAATATTTTTTGTAAATGCAGAACCAAACATCTTCATAAAAATATTTTTACAAAGATAGACACTAACTTTCCTAGAGCTTTGCAGATAAATATTTGCTCGCATAACCACAAATCAAATTAATTAATTTTCTAGCCAGTCATAAAACTGCAGGTAAGGTAACAACTAATCCTGCCTTCCAGTAAAAAAAATGCTGAAGATGAAAATGCTAGAGCAGGACTTTATATGGGAAGCTAGTAGCCAGAATGGGCCGTTGAGTTGTGTTTTAAATAAATCAAACGATTTGATAAAAATTGTACTGACGTACAGAATAAATTAACCATGCTAGCAGTAATGAAAATGCCTCATCAAACTATGATGCAATTAATTTGTTCACCGATGCTAATTCTATTTTTAGCTGGATGTTTCAGCTGACATAATCTTTTTTAAATTAGCAATAAACTTTTTTGAATGCTAACTATAGGTTACCTGTTAAATCAGTGTTTCATACCAAGTCTACTAAGACCCTGAATGTGTTGTTTGTTAATGTCTTACAATATACAGTACATAGGAAATCTAATAATAACAAAAAGATATGTTGTTAAAAGGGGTGCTGTAGTATTTTATTCTAAGTCCTAAGTTACATGAAAACATAAAACAACTAACTCATGATACAGCAATTATCCAGTTGTATGGTTATGGTATTATGTAGGACACCAGTGGTGTTGAGCAGGCAGTAAGGGCAATGGAGGGGGTCACAGAGAGGTCAACTTCTGCACCAAGGAAGCCTTCAGCTGAAACAGACACACAGAACCAAGCATCTGCCAGGCCTGAAATGAGTTCCAGTGTATCGGTCCAGCAAGAGATGTGCACGTTGCAGTCTTTTACTTAGAGCAGGGGTCGGCAACCTTTTTAAAGCAAAGAGCCATTTTATCCTAAATATCTGACCCAAGATTTACAAAGAGTGCAGTATAAGTAGAATGGGTATAGAAGTGGGTTTGAGATACAATTCTTTTAAATGCAATATGGGTATATATGCTTTTAAGACAAATCAAAACTTCAAATAGTTACAAAAAATTAAGAAAAATTTGGGGGGGGGGCATCTCAGTTTTAAATAACTCAGACGCATAACAGCACAAAGGTGACTAATATTACAACAATGTCCAGTTCTATAACAATAGTCTTCACCCTCACCCCTCCTTTCTTGAGTAAAGATCGTTTGACTCTACAGCTGTCTGCCATTTACTCTGCACTTCAATACTGTATTTGTTGACCGAGCAGTGCAAAACATACTCACCACTCCGAACTCAGCTGGCCATAATATGTAAATCGGAGAAAATAAAACAATTTTTATGAAGACCTGGGATGGAGTGGTGACGATTTACTACAAAAAGTATATGAAAGAATTAGGATTTCCAACAAACACTGAAGCGTACATCCAACCTCAGGTACAGAAGAAAACTCTAGAGAGCATGGTCAATCTGGTCAATCTCGTTGTAAAGAATGATGCAGTTAAGACATCACAGAAGCACGCGAAAGACCGTCCTCATTCACATATAGATAAAGAAATAATTAATCATATTAAACCATAAATAAATAATTTATTTTTTATTCAAATGTTATCATAATGTGTAGCATCCCTTGGCATCAATAACAAAGAAGAAAGTCTCTAATGGGTGCAGCATTTTATTTAGTCATCATAGGAAGCATTCGGGAACATCCTGACCACAGGATTATGAGCACCGTGAAAACTACAAAAAATCAGAGGCGTAGCACCAAATTCTGGGCCCTATGCACAAACAGTGCTCATGCCCCCCCCCCTCCCCCCCAAAAAAACAGCCTAATCACAGAAGACTTCACTGGAATTTGGTTTTATTTGCAGAATGATTAAAAGCTATGAAATGTCACCAAAGGTGGCTAACATCATAGGCCTGCATGAAAATTGAACACTTTTGAAACGCTGCGTTGTTCCACGCAAATGCCGATTTCAATACGCGGAAGTGCGGCTGTTTAAGAATGTGAATAGCGATCTTCACGCGAAGGCGGTACTACACGCCCCCCATGCAGGTACAACAAAGGCGACATGGTTTACTCTCTGCCGATTTAACCTAATTTTAAAAACTTTAAATTTTGAAAAGACGTTTTGAGAAGAAGACATTACAGATTTAGCCAGCGTTTTTCCCATGATTCTACACGAACATTCCAGCGAGATATAAACTGAAATAGACGTGAAAGATACGCGGAATCGTCGGCCCAGGGGGTTAAGCAAAAAAACAAAAAAACATGGACTTATCTAGACTACATTATGTTAAACTATATGCAATTTCGCGTAAAGTGTTTAATAATCAGTTTATTTAATGTAGGGTACTTGCTTTCACATTTGGGCTCACCTTTCTTGGGAAATATATTTGTAAGCAGTTGCTTTCCCTCATTCCTTTTTTGTTTCTTTCCTGCCTCTTTTCTTTTTTAAAAATCGGATTTAGCTTTCTTCCGCATCATCTTACAGCCCGGATTCATATGTTTCAGCTGAATGACCGCTAACTTAAATGCGCCTAGTTAATAAGCCCAGTGAAGACTAAACCATTGCAAGAGATGAGGGTGCTTGTCCTCAGGCACTGTAAGCTATAGGACTCAATTCAATCCGTCAACCAAATTATTTTCCCACAAACATTACATTTACATTAGTTAACAACTTTATTGTGATCTTTGAATAATATTAGTATTTATAGGAAAATAAAATTCCATATTCCTTAGGGGCCCTCCCCCCACATGAGGCCCAGGTAACTCAGTCCCCCTTTTCTCCCCACTAGGACGCCCCTGAAAAAAATGAATTAATAAATGAAATAAATATACACATATATTGCTCAAAGTTTCACTAAAAGAAATGGTTGTAAAACATACAGTGGTACCTCGGTTCTCGAACTCACTAGAACTCAAATTTCTTGAAAGTCGAACAAACCAGTTTGACCTAGAACTCGATCTGAATATCATAAGTCGAACCGTGAACGCTGACCTAAAATAAATTGTATGCGCCAGGAAATGAGTCATACTACAAAGCAATTTTTACTTGAATGCCTTCACAGACTGAAGGTATTATGTAATTTAATTAAAATTTATTTTACCAGGTAAATTAACTGAAAACCAGTTCTCACTGCTTTACGTGATATTCGGGAAAAATAGCATATTATGCATGTAACTAAACTCTTCAGCCAATAAGGGCAAAGGTGTGTCGTCACGGAGGCGATTACAGTTTGTGCAGCTGAGTGAGAGGTGCATTGCGTCAGGATCATAATGCGTCAAGAGGCTCTGCCTGCAGACCTCCACTGTGGGTACATCTCCTCTGTGGCTTCTCCAATGCGTTGCTTTAAGCCAGTGCTGTAAGCAAGTCGAAGGCACCCAATGACCGGACTACGGAAACATGATGAAACGCGGACTTAATACAGAGGACTAATGACAACCACCAGAAACAGCTGATCACATGGGGATCCCACACGAGGTTAACGAGGGGGTGTGGCACACGGAAGGAGCGGACGATTGGGGCAGGACAGGGGTAATGTTAAGATAAGATCTTTATAGTTTTGGAATGCATTAAGAAAAAAAAAACGCTCTTCTTGTTTTATCCTATTCATTTTCTGTTTAAATGCTTAAAAAACACAAAAGTGTAATTTTGGGGGGCTGGAAAACAATTAATTGGTTTTCCATTATTTCTTATGGGAAAATTCTATCAGAACTCGAACTTTTTAGGGTTCGATCCGGAGTCCGAAAAGGATTAAGTTCGAGAACCGAGGTACCACTGTAATTGCAACATCGAAATCAAACTGCTTAGTACACAATGCACACAATATATAACACTAAAGATTGCATCCAAACGTTCAAGTAGCAAAACTCACGTACAAAAAACGGGCTTCATGCTTCATATATTTAAACTAAAAAGAAATGCGCGAACGTCTTTAAGTAGAAACTTGAACATTTGATGCTTTTGGCACAAACATTTGATATTACATTCATTACATTACATACCTCGCTCTGCTTGCCAGAGGGTGCAAAAGCAAAAAAATAAAAAACTGCAACTCTGAAGAATTAAGGATCCGAGGCAGTAAACTACGTCAACGTCAGTATCGCAGAGGGAATTAAAGAAACAGCGGCCATTTACATAATGTGTTAATACATGAAAATATGTGGCTATCATTCTGAGAAGAGCCGCAGTCACGTGGCCAAAGAGCTGCAAGTTGCCAACCCCTGACTTAGAGGGTAATCATGGATCACATGTTATCTGATGACTTCAAACTTTATTGCTGTTTCAATTGTTCTCAAGATCATTTCCAGGGCTGTTCAGAAAAATACTTGTACCATGTTGCACTTGTACTGTTGAACAAAATATCACAAACTTCTAATGTATTAAATATGTATTATACAGTATATATCATATATTCTATTATGCAGAATTCTTACCTGTACCTTTATAAAGCATCCATCCACCAGTGATGTTGTCCAGTTCAGGACACTCCACCTCCAGAAGATTTACAATCTGTTCAGAATAAATTAGTTTTACATATGACATTAGTAATTATTGAGATGCAAACATGCAAAAAGCATACAAATCATGCTATGATCAAAAGTAAATTTGCAAATGACATAACTTTGTAATGCCAGAGATGACCGTTAACGTATCCGACAGTATGTCATGACTTTCAAAAGGAATGGAAGTATTAAGTGCAAGTGTGATTTACACTGCTAGGACAGTGCGTATCAGGCCCCTAGAAGCAGGACTGAGCTCCCATAAAGCAAGGAAGAAGCCCTTCATTAATGAGAACTAGGCTGCAGTTTGCAAGAAAAAAAAAATCAAAAGCACACGCATATATTGAGAAATGCGTGAAATAAAAAATTTGTGCTGTGGTCTCAAAGGATTTTTACCGTTGTATGAGAGTACGCATTCCAAGATTGTCATTAATTGCATCCTATCAACTCAGTATAAAAATTACTAATATTATGGTGTTTTCTGTTTCAGAAAGTACTTGTAATAGATGCAGCTACAGCTTCCCTCAAGTTCATATTTGTTGGTGAGGTGTGTTTCAATATAACAAAAGTGAGGCAACAAGGAAGGAATAGAACTATCTAACCAGCCATTGCTGAGGTTCCGAGCCCGCGAGGATGCCCACGTGATTTTACGTGTTTTCCGGTATGACCTAAAAGGCCGAGCACGGCGTTTTTTGCGCGTTGCGTATTACTTATCGTTACTTACAGCGAAGTTTTTCTAAACTACAGTGTCTGAGTATAAATATGTTACAGTTTCTGGTGAGTATATATGATTCAGAATATAATACGTTTTTAGATATTATTGCGTTATATGAATGGTGTAAGATGCTAACAGGCTATTGTCCATACTGTTGTTTAACTGTTATGTCGGCTGTGCTAATTTTTAGGGGCTTTCTCAGAAATGCATATCGACCTTATATCCATAGCTCAGTGATGCTCGGTCTTATGAGATCTTAGTGAACTATTTATTGGAAAATGTATTAATTTGGGGTTGAAGAAATCTGAAAACCATGTTATGATGTTTCGGTCAGTACTACTGTAATTTAGTTCACTACTGTATTAGTACATTACCTGACCAGCACCTAGAACAACTGTTGTCCATTTTACATTTACAGTTTAAAATAAAATACGAAATGTCGTGTCATGTGTGGCTTACGGTGCTGTTTCTTATCTGGACTTTAGGTGGGGTTTACCCTGGGTAATGTAGTTGGGATGTACCTCGCGCAAAACTACGAGGTAAGGCCGTGTGAGAACTGAATGTTCGGCTTCAATTTTTAAATAAGAGCTGCTTACTAAAAATGACGTGGTGCTATCCCAGGCTAGTGTGCCACTTTTCATGGTCATTTACTAATGTGTAATTGCCCGATACAGATGGAACACGTCATTCTACCATGTTTGCCTGTTCCTTGAAAGCTCTGAAATTTGCAATGGGTTGGTTTTTCAATTTCTGTTAGGTTCCAAACATTGCAAAGAAGATTGAAGACTTCAAGAAGGATGTTGAGGCCAAGAAGAAACCACCGGAATAGTGCAAAATGTGAATGAGATTGGCAAAAATTGCATAGTATATTCCACATGGAAGATGATTACCTGCTGTGGAATAGTGGGATTTACCTGGAAACCAGAAGCATTTAAAATATTAGACCTTTTCAGGAGTATATGAATTTAGGAACATTAAAGACAAGGCACCAAAACAGGCTGTACACCAATCAGTATTCACCAGTTTGTGGACTGTTTTTTAACCCCTTTTGCAGATGTATAATGATTTACACTGCTGTTTTGGTAGGGGGGGTACATATTAGATTTATTTGTTTTTTTTTCAAGACCTACATGTAATTTACACTATTTTCTATGTGTTACTGCCAGTTTGAGTAATGATGTTCAGAATGCCTTCTACATCTGTATTCCAGGGGTGATATATATGTCTTATAATGTATTTTTCTATTGTCAGCCAAGTGATTTTAGATATAATATAAAATATGGTACTGGAAGTCAATGATGGTGCAGAATAATTTAGCTTTTTCTTGAGCTGTCATAGACCTGGTAATGAATCGAGGAAGGTGCCTGAATCTGATGTCCTGTTAGTCTCTGTGCTGTACTGAAATATGTCTTCAGCTAGAAAATTGGATTTGATGGAAAAATATAATTCAGCTATTTATCTAGTGTTAAATTTATATGAAGTAGTTTGTTCTGATAGTATGATTGTTTTCCTGGGAATTTGACTATAAATCACTCACCTGATAGAATTACATCCCTGTGCCATACTTTCATAAAACGTATATAATACATTATAAAGTTGAAGTATATTAAATAAGGTTAATATGTTCTGATAATTAAAACAAAGTTTATCCTACCAAGTTAAAAGCCCCATGATGTACATGAAACATAAGTCCCACATTTGATTTCAAATCAAATTAGTTTTAAGTCGTCTTAACTTTGCTTGGTCAAACAGTTTCTTCATGACTCTTAATGGAAACTTCCTCAGTGCTTTTCTGAGGCCGAGGAAAATGAGACCTGATAATGAAGATTTGCGTAATTGAATGCTGGTTCTGGTTCCGTTCCATTATTTGGTTTTACTAAGAATCAGGCAATGGGACAATAAGAGAGCTGCCTAAGTTTGGAATATAATCAATGTCTAACTTAATCGAATAAAATGTAGCTTTAACTTGCGCACAGTAGGCTCAATTTAATATTATTTAAAAACTTAATTGGCACTTATTTACAGAATGTTTTGTCTCATGTCCTGAGTGTTGGCTAGTTCTTACAGTTGTCTATGAGCATTTTTCTGCCATTGAGGCTACCTTCACACTGTAGCAATGGTTCTGCATTTATTGGAAAATGAACCATTTTAATCCTGCAGCAAAGTGACTCAGTGGAAAGCACTCACACAGCCATAGTTGTGAGTTTGAATCCACTCTCTGCTCTGTAGGTGTGTGTGTGTGTGTATATATATAGAGTTTGTCTATCACTCTTGTGTCACATGGATTTCCTTCCACAGTCATCCAAAGACTGCAGTTAGATTAATTGATGTCTCTAAATTGGCCATACTGCAAGAATGTATATGTACCCTGCAATGGACTGCCATTCCATCCAAGGTGTACTCCAGCCTGTGCTGTCTGAGATCCAGGCCCCCAATGATAATGATCAAAATAAGGAGTTGGACATTGTGTATAAAAAAGGGTGGGAAATATAAATGGACTGTAGTTAAAGTGACACATGAGCTACAGCAGTGCAAATACATTGCGCTGTGAGAAAAAATCTAATAAGTGTTATTAACTTCCAACTGGTGATAATGAGAAGGAGTGGGCTTAGAAAGTGCTGGGTTTCTATATCAACAGTTGAATATTCTGTATGCCCAAAATGTTTTTTTCCACAGGCAGTGGAAAAATATGTCAGCCAACTAATTCAAGCTGATTTTTAGAAGATAAGAAAAACAATAATTTAATCAGATGTTTGACAACCCTGCTGCAGGTTAGTGCAAAATATTCGCTTAAATTTGCCTAATACTAATGACCCTCTGACAAAATGGTGTAAAGCGCAACCTATTATTCTAGTCATCTGATCAGATTCTCATGGTCCTAATTAATAAAACGTATTTTTGTTATTAAGTTAATTATTCATATTTCACCCCAATTGGAACAGAAATATATTTCTGCATCATGTTTGGTTCATTTCCGAAACAAAATATTTTAAAATGTCCAAATTAAAACATAACTTAAGTTTTTTGTCATTAACCTGTTTCGATAACATTACTCGCTGATTACGTACACTTTAAACGCCTCCACCGACAGATGGTGCTGTGTTTTTTTAAATGACATTTTCTTAGTCACCTTCACTTCCGGTGCCATTGTATTACGACAGTAATGTCGTTCTCCTAGTGTTTGTACCAAATGATGCGGTTTTAATTTGTGAGTGTAAGGGTTTGCTTCCAGAACAAGAGGCTTATTTAAATAAAACGGTCTATGTTTCTATAACATCTGTTTATCTTGACATGTCAAACAGCGTCCTTAGATCTTATTTATCTGAATGCTAAGTTTTGTTAATTTCTACAATTATAGCCATTTATATTTGAGTTTGTAGTGAAGGATGCATTTATAACAATTCTTAAGTAGGTGCTGCGCTTCTAATCGACTAGTTTCCGCCTCTTGCATTGCAGAGACGCCGAGCTGAAGTGATAGTCATGACGGCCCCGAACTCTGCACAGCGGCGGGCGTGCTGGGCAGCCAGGGACGACTTGTGGAAATGTCTTGAGGAGAACAATGAAAACTCGGCTTCTTGCGAGACACTCCGCAGGACCTTCGAGGACAGCTGTCCAGCTCAGTGGGTGAGCCTCTTTCGTGGCCGCTTCCCGTAGGGTTGCCAACTTTGGTCAGCTAACTGGAGTGAATTTTTCAAACTACCAGAACGCTTTTTTGTATCTAATTTTACGTTAATAATGGAATAATGTATATATGCGTGATTTCTTGCGTGAGTCTTACGTCAAATGCGTCAGATTTGGCACCCTGCTTCTGGTCCATCGTAGAGGTCACCCTTCGACTTTGCAGCTGAACATGCATGAGCACCGTTTGCTTAACAAAGCTTAGTTAATTTCCATTTAGAGTCCATTTACGGAAATTGTGTTTGTACTCTATTTTGCACAATTGCGTTTACTTTTACTTTATTTGTGATACACCTTTCATGAATTCTGGGACAATTTCCTTTGTTCAGATATAAAACTGTGGTCTTCTTGAGGAATCCAGTGGGTATAGCAACTTTAATGTTTAACATGGTGCCAGTTACCTCAATGATACCACCCTGTAATGCTATAGGTTTTCTGATATAGTATGAAACAAGTTGCTGCTGAGTACCTGTCCTGTTACCTGGTATTTAATTAGTAGTTTCTAATTTGTTTGTTGTTGCAGGTGAAGTATTTTTCCAGAAGAAGAGACTTCTTGAAATACAAGGAGAAGATGCAAATTGATGGTTTTGAATCTTCACAGCAGTCCTCAAAATGAGGATAGCACATCAAATAGAAACCTGAAATGGCTCAGGTTGCAACATACAGTACAATGTTCAGTCTGTGCAGACTTTTGAATGAATGGTGTTCCTTCAGCAAAGTCTTATTGCAGTGTTTCCAGGATCCAAAGTGCAGTGCATTTGGGGTGCTGTTTTAACCTGAGCTTCTAATGTCATGCTCACTGAACTTAAATTGACATGCAGGTGTCTGCGGTGATTTCATTGTTGAAGGCACTGCAGCACAGCTTGAAACAAGCTGTTTGAGGGGCCAGATATCTGGGTTGAGAGAAAAATGGTGTTATGGAATTGCTGAAAAACTCATAGCTGAATAAAGTACTTTTCAACTTAATTTTTCTGCCCTGAAATACCTGCCGATTCGTTACATTACTGCCCAGGCAGAGATATGTATGCTTTCCTCCCATTTACAGATCGATTCATCAATCTGTTAAATTGGTGAATGAAAAGTGCTCGTTTCACCCAGAATGTATCACACAATGACATTTTGTGTGCTGAATAAAACTAATAAATTATTTTACCTTTGGTTTAATACTGCTTCACGTTATACTGAATTGTGCAAGAATATAGTATTTTCCAGCTCAGTAGCCTCACATAATGCAAATTACATTTTGTCCCTATGTGCATCAGTTTTTTGTCTTACCACTATTCACGGTTATGCATTCTAGCTTAAGTCGTTTGTGTTCTCCAAAAACACTGCTCAATGCTTTAGGTGTTTAATAAAGAATGTGGTTTGCCTTGTACTAGCTCAGTGAGGTTTGTGTTTTTCATTAGTGTGACACCACAGCACATCCAGTCCATGAAGCATTTTCATACGAACGTGAAATTACATGTTTTCGTTCATCATTACGTCTGACTCGCAGGTTGATCGTTCATTTACCACTTAGTAATTTTTTCATTTCCTTGATGGGACAGCTCGTGATTGAATACAGACACGCCTCACTTGACCTACATGTTTAACGACTGCCCAGACGTGCAACCAGCTGTCTAACCAGTTGCCATTATATATTAGAGCTGATATTCTATATTCTGTTTATTACAGTATATAAACCACTACTGCATAAACATTTATAAATATACAAAAAAAATTATAGTGCAAAGGTGACATTACGATATCTAAAGATGGTTGACATAAACCAAGTACCTGTTTATTATGCTTGCAATATCGGTAAGGGGCATCTTGCTTATTGACCAATTCGCTCAACGATCTGATCATAGGAACTGAATTTGGTCGTTAAGTGAGGAGTATACCTTATTTTAGTATATAAGTATAAATAAATAAATTATATACCTTATTTATTTTGTGTATTATTGCTTAACTCTCATTTCTCTATTGACTCATAAAAACAGCTCAAGTGCACCCCTTGAGAGAACAGCTAGTGGCTCCCAAATATTTGAGACCCTGAGCTGAATGGTCTGCTTTAGCGTTTAATATGTATTGGCTTGTTAAGGTCAACCTGATTGCCCTGCCAAGCAACACTTCAGATAAACTGGTTGGATGTTTGCCAAAAACAAAGCAACACTGAATTATATTTTAATTTACAACGTTATTCGTTTTTCATTCATCTCTTTGTAGACTTCTGCGGTAGATCAATGATACAATAAAGGTCAGTTTAAAAATAGGATAAGTACAAACTGAAATGTAGTGGCTTAAGAATTTAAATGTCATCTATTCACGTTTTTATCTGGTTTGCCTAAATAACGTAATAGCCTACAAGTTGAGTGATTTCAAAGTATTAAATTTGGTTAATAATAAACCGCTGCTAACCCATACGAAGAGCAGATCTAAGTTAAACTAAAGGACAAGCGGCCTCTAGTGGCGAATAAGTGATATTTGAAGAGTCGCAGCCGGTGGGTTACAACTTTAACTGCAGGCAGGGGACGCAGCAATAGTTTGAGAAACCATGTGACTAGCATCGGTTTAAACCCTAACTTGTAGGTAAGATAGATGGCACATAAGAAACATTAAAAAGAATCAGCCTGGAATACAAAATCATTAACGATAACTATCATTGAAAAATAACTACATAGTTTTGTGCCCGTGATCTTAAAAAGGTGTAATATCCGACTGTAATGTCCATTATCTATTTGTCTCTACTGTTTTAATAACACAATTACAAAATAAATAGGGACGCCCATACAGAAAACGAAATGAATTATTATTTTATGTCTCTATTAAAGATGGGCTACTTTGGGATGATTGTCACTTATAATAGGTCAGCTGCAGCTGAAAGTAATCAACCTTCTTAATTTCCCACCTTAACGATCCTTGCTCCAATATGGCTTTTTATCGGGCTATTTGGGTTTAGATAAGCAGAAGCAGAATGGGACAGGGATTTGGACAGTACTGGGTCTATATAGCAGATTTTTTTTCCCCCCACGTTTGATTACCTTTTTAACAAAATGTTCGATTCTTCACTCGTTTTCTTTTTGCTGTGGTTCGGGTTACACCAAAGTAAGCTTAAATCTACTTAAAATTACTGAATGCATTATAATTACATTGACGTTCCAAAGTAAAAACAATACTATGGTTTTAATAACATTTTAATAAGCATTAAACTAATGAATGTGCTTTTAAGGTGGCACCGCCAAATTTCCAAATTTGAAAAATGAAGTGTTATCAGCGACCGCGACATCCTCCCAGAATCGCATGGTTGCAGACGTAAGTGTCGGACTCCTGCCGTGTTCTTCCGGCAGGTCAAAATACGAAGGTAAGTGCCTTCGCATGTTTATCATTTACTCCCCTCTAGGTATCTTGTTCAGTAAGAGGCTTTTATCGTGATAATCAGATACGGCTCCCAGCCCTTCCAAATTTTATGGTAGCGTTGAAATATTTCCATTGTGATGGAATGTTTTTGTAGATACTACATTGCTGCGACTCTAGCTATGTTATAGTCAAAAACACCAAGGATTGTTTAACCGGTAGAACAAGGTTGGCGCATTTTAATTGATAAAGTGAACCCTGTGTTTGAGGAAAAAGAATAAGCTGCCTGATGTCAAAGTACACCTAAGCTTTGTATGCTATTTGCAGTATTATATATGGTGTTTCTTAATGCTCCACATGTGCAACAATGATTAGTTTTTTTAATATTCAAGTGAACCCTATAGGTGACACTGTCAATGTTTCCCAAACCAGTCTTCAGGAAGCCCCAGATGTTCCACGTTTTTGCTCCCTCGCGGCTTCCTGGGAATTGGCTGAGCGCTAAAACACGGACCGCTGGGGGTCGCTGAGGATTGGTTAGAGAAACACTGCCCTAGGGCTGCAGCTTCTGACAGGGCCAACTTGCTTGCATCAGTTTTCTGATTAACCCCCCCATTCTCAGTTGTTTTCCATGCACTTGCAGTTGGTTATTTTGGCCAGTTACCTTAAATGATGAACATGGTGACTTGGCATAACGCCATTAGTATCTGGACTGTGGTGGGAAGCAGCATAAACAGACAGTGTGGCTTTTCCGTGGGTTGTGTCCGCAGGTCTGGCTGGGAGGCGGGTCTTTCTTCCGGAGGAAGAGGAGCCAGAGAACAGGATTCTTGGCGGCCAGGAAGCAGAGCCTCACTCATGGCCGTGGCAAGCATGCCTGTACTATTCCGACATGGTAGCTTGTGGGGGAGCTATTCTTGCCCCTGACTGGGTCATCAGTGCTGCTCATTGCTTCCAAATGTGAGTGACATCGCAGTACTTTGTAATCTTACGAAGTGTTGCCATTGCATGCTAGATTATCATACCAAGTGTGATGAGTGGTTGGTTTCTTTTTATGTACAGCAATACTTCAGCCACAGACAGTGCTGAGCATGTGGAAAGCTCAGATCAACATTGCTAGGAGCTAAATTTGTCTACCACATTGCACTGCCATTTTGACATTCAATGTAGTATGGCATTCGTATTCCCACCAAAAAATAACGGACTGTTACAGGAATGGGGTTCTTCAGATCTAAGTGATATGAGAAATAAATGCTTATTTTTACTATGAATGTTTTATGAAATGTAATTTTGTACTCTTTTCTGCAAGGTACCACACCCCACAACTTTGGAAAGTAATGGCTGGTAAGCATGACCTGACCGACAGCCATGAGGAATGTCAGCAGGTGAGCAGTGTATTGCTGTTGTGGATCCTGTGCCCTCCCTATTAAGCTTGTGGCTCCAGGGATGTTGCTGTCCCAACTGCTGTTCATGTCTTCCACATAAGAACATAAGAAATTTACAAATGAGAGGAGGCCATTCGGCCCATCAAGCTTGTTTGGAGAGAACTTAACTAATAGTTCAGAGCTGATAAAATCTTATCCATCTCTGATTTAAGGGAACCCAAGGTTTTAGCTTGTGCTACATTAGCAGGTAGACTCTAACTACATGCTGTGAAAAAGAAGTGTGTTATCAAATTCCGTTTATAAAATGTTCTCCTGCTAATTTCCACTTATGGCCACGAGTTCTAGTAGTTAAGCCAAATATTAAAGTAGCCATTTGGCTGAATAGCATCGAGACCTGTTAGAATCCTATACCTGGATCATGTCCCCCCCCTTAGCCTCCTTTGCTTGAGGCTAAACAGATTCAGCTCAACTAACCTCTCCTCATAAGACATTCATCTAGGACCAGGAATCATTCTTGTAGCCCTACATTGCATCCTTTCCAAAGCAATGTCCTTTTTAAGGTGTAGTGACCAAACCTGCACACAATACTCCAGGTGAGGTCTTACCAAGGAATTGTACTGTTTTAGTATCATCTCCCTTGACTTAAATTCCACACACCTAGAGATGTAACCTGAAGTAAATGAATTGATCAGTATATTCCATCTTTTAGGTGTCCCATGTCTCCAAAATTGTCACCCATGAGCATTACAGTGAAATCACAAAGACCAATGATGTGGCCCTCGTCAGGCTAAAGGTTCCCCTGACTTTCACGGACTGTGTTGTCCCCATTGACGTAACACAGCAGCCCCCAAAGCCCTCGATGACCTGTACTGTGACTGGCTGGGGATCAACAACAGAATGTAGGAAAAATTTCCTGTCAAACATGCCTATTCTTAACTTTTTTTTTTTTTTTTAATTTTGTTAAAATTACTCATTGGGAATGGGGTCCTTAATACAGTTGCCCCTCCAGATTTGCATATTTGACACTTGAGGTTTTGGTTATTTGCAAGTAGGCCGTGTACAATTTAAATAGGAATGTTTTTGTATGAAACACAAGTCAAATATATGAACAGTGCTAAAAATTATTTGGATCACAAAAATGTTTGAATACTTGATAGCGCAAGTTCATGCTATATGTTGAATGTTAGTGGGATCTGTGCACTGGCTAAGGTACACCATTTTTCACTGTCTCCACAACCAGCCATCTCTAACCATGGAATCTTGTTACTTCCAGCATCTTTAAAACATTTCAGTGCTGTTGATTTTTTTGTAGTTTTAATAATAGACCCAAATATTATTGTCATATTTTCAGATTTGTGGTGATTTTCTCCCCTTCAGCCTTACCTGTGTGAAGGGGTGACTATATGTAATTGTGCCTTCAGCATATTGTAATTTTTATGACATTTTCACTTTGTAATTGTACATTAATTCAGCAAGTCTGGTTCCTTGTTCTGAGCCTTAGATGTGAGCTCTATGACTACTTTCTGTGACTGAAGGTTGATATATCTGTTCTCTTCTTAGATGGACCTCATGCAGAGAGGCTTCAGGAGGTTAATGTGACTGTGATGAGCCAAAGTGAATGTGCCCAATATTACCCAGGTGAAGTGGATTCGAACATGATGTGTGCTGGGAAACCAAAGGGTGGAGCGGATGCCTGCCAGGTAGGCCTGACCATGGGGGACTGGAGGCCCTGGAAAATCAGTCCTCAAGATGTGTAACAAGTTTAGAACCATTTCGATTAATTTTATTGTAGGACTCTTCATTTACTGAAGTTACCTCTTGGGAAGGGGGGGGGGGTAATTCAGTATGTTTTAGTGCCAATGTTTCATCTCTTGCCACCATAATTGTGAGTGATTTTGTTCGTGTGTTTAATGGCTGAACTGAAGGAACAGTTGATTTGCTGCTTTTGTTTAGATGATCATTCAGTCCTATGGGAAAAGTACTTCTATATAAAGAAGTAGGTAATAATCAGTGTAACACTTAGTTTGGGAAATCAGATGTCCAGGCATTAAAATCAAATATCTCTTCAGTGATGCTTATTTGAGAGGGTGCTGTTGTTGTAGCAAGGTAGGACTGGTATATTCTATACAGTTGCATCCAGCTGACCTGGAATTTTTGTAAATTGGATATTTCAGGGGTGTAACATCAGGCAAATGTATTGGTTACACCATAGATTTTTTTTCCTGTATCCAGGCCCATCACTGAGGTGGGGGGGGGGGGCAGGGCCAGGGCCAGTCAACCTATCCGGTACAAAACTTGTTTTGGGTTTACAGGTCGATGCACTTTCAGTGCAGCAGGGATAACAATTAGTTTTGAAATCCATTAATTATTGAACCTAACAGACAATTATTTGCACATTGAAAACAATTGTCATATTTAAAAAAAAAAAAAAAAAAAAAAAAAAAAACCAAACAAAACGTATAATATTACTAACATGATGAACTAATTACATGTTCTCTACTACTGAGTGTGGCAAACATCTGTAGCAATTATCACCACTGTTTTCAGTCTGGTCTGAATTTCCTGATAGACTGCCCTGGGCATATGAGGCACTTGGTTGCAGAGGCTCTTTCTTCCTTCCTCTCTTCATACATACATTCGGATGTTATCTCAGATGAGTTAGCATGAATGCATGTATTTTCAGCAACATGTCCAAGTTCGATATAACTGAGGCAACAGGCAGTCTTGGTGTTATGAACTGCTCTCCCTCCATTTCTGGTACAATTTCTTCTTTTGTTCCCAAACCACTGATTTAACTGACTGTAACAAGCATTAGATATAACCAGCTCACAACAACAGTTGGCATAATGAATTATTGTGTTTTAAATCTACTTGTGAATTCTGCTGGTGTCGATAAATGTATTCATGTTTCATTGTGCATACCAAACAAAACGATGTACTGAGCTGTACACTATAAACACGTGTATAAATACTGCTACATCCCTAGTAACTTGCCAAACTAGCGTATTCAAATGAAATGTCACTGTCTTGTTTTACCACCTGCTTAAGCTTTGTCTTTTTTTTTTTTTTCCTTTTTTTTTCCCCCAATCCAAAACTGGAGGGCCGGAACCGTGCACATTTTTGGGTTTCCCCTCGTGTAACGCACTCCTTGTGCTAATTACCACACAGCTCTTAAGCTAAATCTTTTTTGTGGTGGAACACGGAACTAAGCTACACAGGGCTGCGGCCCCTCAGGACTGCAGTTTGACACCCCTGCCCTAGAGGGTGGGCCGTCTCCATGGGTTGCACCACCATAACCGCTCTCTGTTGCTTATTGTCCAGGAAAGGAGTGGCTTATAAAGTACGCAGCATCTTTTGTGTGGTATTGAAACCCTCTTTGGTCTGTGCCTTCAGGGGGACTCTGGTGGCCCACTGTCCTGTTTCTGTGGCGATAGGTATGAGCTTGCGGGTGTGGTCAGCTGGGGTGTAGGGTGTGGCCGACCAAAGAAGCCCGGCGTCTACACAAACCTCTCCAGATACGCAAACTGGATAAACTCTGTTATGGAAGGAAAGTATCTGCGTTGCACTGAAGATTATTTTTGGAATTGTCATTCCTTCTGCTAACGGTTCTTGATGAAAATGCCCAATTTAATCATTGCTTTCCTCCTTGTTATTCCTCCACTCTTATAGATTCAGTAATTGCTTGCTTAAAAAAAAGGGAAAGTTGTAGGATGGTTCGTTATATTCAAACATGATGTAGGTGACATGTGGATCTCACAATAGCCATCTTTGAAAGCTTTACCTGGTTTGAGTGACACTTGATAACATTCATTTATTTTCCTTGAGCTGTGTCCTGCTCATTTCAGATGACGCAGTGCAGATCCGAAGTAGCACAACGGAAATGCACACAGGTGGGAATTTTAGACTAACATTGAAATCCTTTTGTGTATAAGCACATTTAGTCAAGTTTCTGGCATATAATCCTTTTTTTCAGTTTTAAGGTTTTCAGTTAGAGCCAGAACAGCCAATACTGGATTAGCCTTGGGAAGTATTGAGGGCCAATTATCAGGAAAATTCCTGGCCAAGATGTCGTCTATTTAACTTCCCCGTCTTCACTAGTCCAATTGCGTTCGTATGTGTGTGTGTAGTATTGTAATTCTTTGACCTCAATTTATTGAATCATTTTAGGCCTAGTATAAAATAATGGAACGGCTTTTTTGTCTTGAAGGCATCTGTCACTGGCTGGCAGTGTGCACTGAATACTGTATGCATTATAGGCCTTTGCTGTACTACGTGTTGATGCATAAACATCAATGAGTTGCTCTTTCTCAGGATCCTTGATTCTATGTGGACAGCCAAATACCCAGCCCTGCTGGCAGAGCTCTGACTATGCTCAGGTGGTGCAGGTGCAGCGTAAGCTGAGGGTGGAGAACATACAGTCAGCCTGCCCCCACTCCTGGCCCTGGCAGGTCAGTCTGCAAGCTCATGGGAGACACTACTGCACTGGGACCCTGATTCACCGTGATTGGGTGTTGGCAGCCTACCACTGCAACACCAGGTAGGCCTGAAGACACTTGTGGACCCAGAGGATCTCAAGCTTTTTGTATTGAATGACCCTCAACTAATCCTGCTGCTAACTTCATTTATGCAGTAAAGCAAAGCTTCCCCAAATATCAGCCCATGACCCCTGAAATAAGTGTCAGACTCGTCACCTGGGGGTGGCCTCGGTAGACTTGTTGCAATAACTGATTTTGTTTAGCGGTTTTGATTTTACCTTCTCAGGTTTTACAATGGGAATCTGCTGACCCCTGTGTTAAAGTACCCTTCTCCCTTGTAGAGCCAAAGTCGATACTGTGGTGCTTGGGGTAGATAATCTGGAGATTACAGAAGTCCAGGAGATCCCTGTAAAAGCAGTTTACACCCTCTCCCAGAATGACTTCTCCCCTCCCATCCACGATGTGGCATTGATCCGGCTCCTCCGACCAGCCCGCATTGGTATGGCGCTGCCCTTTTGCTGACTACCTGTCAATGCCGTGTCATAAAGGGAGTTATGATTAGATGTGCATCAGCAAAGCTTCAATGCATATTCTGTTTTACTTGAGAATTTTTTTTTGGACCTGTATAGCCTTTTGAAGATATTTGGTGTTCCTCGTCCAGGAGCGACGGTGGCCCCGGTTTGTTTGCCCAATGCTAATATCAAGCTGAATGACAGCTGGGATTGTGCCACTGCAGGTTGGGGGACCACAAAAGTGGCCAGTAAGTCTAAGAGTCATGTCCATACTAGGAGCTTGTGTCCTTAATCTGCAATAGACCATCTTGTTTATTTAAGGAGTGTTTCCTTTGAATTGTTTATAAATCTGTGATGTCAGATTTGTGTGTATGTTTGTTTGTATTTATTTATTTATTTATTTATTTTTGTCTGTGTGTCTTTGGTTAGTGTACAAGAACCCTGAAATTTTGCACCAGGCCAGACTGAGGCTGGTTGATGAGATGGCCTGCCGCAGGAGCTGGGGCGATGACTTTAATGTTGAGCGGCACCTGTGTGCAAGTGCAGCTGGATCACAGTCCTGCATGGTATCCGATTGCTCTGTTCTATGTCTTCTGTCATCCCTTGGCCATTTTCTGCTCCTTTTGTGTGTGAGGGTATATTCAGTAGCAGAAAAAAAAATTAAAATCCCCAGCACCCGGCCCCAAACACGTGGCGAATTTGGCCACCAGCACCCCCTCCCCCCCCCCCCCCCCCCCCCCCCCCCCCCCCCCCCCGTTCCGTGACCAATATTTTTGTTTTGACACCATCACATAGTCTGAACGTTATACTGCAGTATATGGTATTTTGAAAAGTAACACCATTTCAATATTTTCAATAAATTTTCCAAGAGGTATACGGTATTATGCACCTAGCCTAGCCAGCACCCCCGCATTTGGTCTGGCCCCATGAAACTGTAAATGGCAGAGAACTGGCCCTTTGGTGTAAAAGTTTTATGACCCCTGCTTTATACCATATTTTAAGAATGCCCTCAAGGGTCACTTGGTGGGTAATCCTGTTTCCTTTGCTTTAGGGGTGGGGGTTAGAATCTCGGTTCTACTCTGTAGACAGTCTTTAGTGTTTTGCTTTTTCTCTATTTGTGAGATCCAGTTTCTTCCTGCAGTCCAAATACAGGCTAATTGGCATTTCTGTAGTTTGTATGTGGATAAACCTGTACAGGTTGCTCTGGCTTTGCAAATGAAGCTTGACTAAAAATCTATCGTTTACAACCTCAAGTGCATGTTTCCAATTTTCCTACTGGATAAGTAAAACTGGACCAAAAATTATATTAATATTATGTCTGTGCAGCAGTAGTAAAAGAAGCAAGAGCTCTTCATAACTTTTTTTTTTTAAGTTTTTATTTATGGTGTATTTTACAGAATTCATGATGCAACATTATGATGTGGATGTCTGCTAAATTAGCGTTTTAAACCTAAGTTTCAGTCATCTTAATTCTGATTTCACTAACTTAGCCATACTGATCACTTACCATATACCTGTCCATAGGGGATCTCCAGCGCCCCCCTGCTTTGCCAGAAAAATGGTACGTACTATTTATTTGGACTGCTGACATGGGGCAGCAGACACTGCGATAGCAGCAGACCGGCGGTTTACA
The DNA here is from genome assembly GCA_015164015.2 of Brevimyrus niger. Classification (NCBI taxonomy): domain Eukaryota; kingdom Metazoa; phylum Chordata; class Actinopteri; order Osteoglossiformes; family Mormyridae; genus Brevimyrus; species Brevimyrus niger. The sequence goes on from JAABNY020000001.1 coordinate 29,219,088, forward strand.
CGAAGCTGGCGGAATACCACTCGTGGATTGGGGAGTTCATAAAGGACCTCTGAGAGACAGCATGTTGGACATTGGGAACCGTGTTTGGCTTCAATAAACGTTTTGGTATCATGCTGTCAAACATGCGCTGTGATCTCTTAGGTAGTATGACATTTTGATTTGTATATATATTTTTTTTCTGTTCAAAGTTGGGGAAAAAATAGGAATAATATTGACTCAAGTTATTCATTCAGTGTGTTTACTTAACAGACCTGTCAGACACCACTGTCAGCTTGAGGCAAAACTCTTGAATTACTGATTACTTTCCTGGTGCCTGGAAAGTACAAGTCACTTTTGATCACAGCACACTTAGTCGGAGTGTGTCATTGAGTATAGCGTGGGTGTGCATAGCTGAGCACAGATATAACCGGGAGGGGGGGGGGGGGGGCACATGGAGTATTCATGGCCAAAGAACACTGGGGGACCTTATACTTTCCTTTATTTTTCATAGATTAGTATTCTTACATTTTTGTGTTGTTGGACAATTTGGCTGGTGTACAGATTCGGCACAATCCTTTACGGTAAATGGTTAAGGGCTGTAAAAATGTTTTGCATGATTTATAACAGTGCTGAGACCAGTCATCAGATATCTTTACAAAGAACTATTTTCTTTGGCCTGACTTCAGGCTTAACCACTTAAACTTGTTTTATTAGTCTGTATGGAATGTTTGGTTTTAAAGTAGTTTTTCTTGTTGGGCTTTGCATGTATTCCTCTTGAAAAAGCAATGGTCATGTTTACAAAGACACCCTCAGTCTAAGGGCAGAACATTGATGCACATAGATGCTAGATGAATCCATACTCTTCCAGGGTTCATCGAGCAGTGGTGTATGAGTGCTCTAATGGGCCACAGATCTGCTGCAAATGCCTTTTGGTTCATAATGGAACTGATCACCACCCAGGAAAATTACCCTAATCAGAAATATTGTCCAAGCCCCACCCTATCCTGTTGCTTTTCCCGAAAGCTCTCATTAGCAGCTTGCATGGACCCATTCACCCCCCCGGCCATCAGTGTGATAAATTAATAGAGATGGGCCTTGTAGCTGGAAAGGTTAAGAAATACATTGCATCTATATAGGCAGTAGCCAATTTATTATACTTTGTGTGGAATTAATAGGGAAGTACTATTCCTGGATATACTAGTGAAAGTAATAGTGGATATAATAGTGAAAGTGGCACAGACTAGAATTTGAACTCAGAAGTGTTGTTTTGCTCTATGTATATTTATTTAGAGACTAAAAGTAAATCACTTATCGGTGTGCACAATTACAATTATCAGAAACGGTGGTTTTCTTTCTCCAATATCAATGAAAATATTTTTGTTTCTGTATAAGGAATGATAAATTGGCCATTCAACAGTCTATCAAGTTTAATGTCCCATATGGCTACCTTCCTTCTCAGTGACTATCACGAGTCCATTGAACCAGTCATGCTTTTGGTTTGATCCAGTCCTATATACTGAGGCAGCTAGGACTGCCTCACAGACACTGCTCTGAGAAGTGTACCGCTTGCTATTTTTGGTAACTCACACTTTAGTAAGACCCAGTAGTTCTCAATCTGGGTTAAGTCAGGCAATGAAGGGGGGCAGGTTACAATTCAAGCCATTCTTGGCTAATATATGGAATACTTTGATGGTAAGGGGCATTGTCTTCAATGAATATCTTTTTGAAGGCTGCTGACTACTTCTTGTACCAGTTTGATAAAGGCAACTTCTATAAATTTTGCATAGATCTTGTAGTTATCTGTTACACCATCAGCATGTCGGGAAAAGTCCTACTAGTTTATCATTGATAACAGCAGCCCACATCTTCACTCTACTACCTTGTTGGCACTTGTAAGCATCCATCTACTGGTCCATCCATCTGTCCACAAAGCATTTGTAAAATCAGTCGACATGTCTGTGCCCATTCTTGACATTGTAGCTTTTGTGCCTTATTGAGTGAATGTCATTTTTCAGCCTTATTGATTTCAGCAATGTCACATTGCACACTGCATTTAGTAATTCTGGAAGTTCCATTCAGTTTGAAGTTTTGAAAACGTGGGCGTTTGTTAAAGCATTGCATATCTTAAGTTCATGTTTTCAAGTCTCTCTAATTTGCCAGTTAATTTGCATCTTTTCCTACATGCTTTTTCCATCCCCTTTGGCTGTTGGCCACAAAATACTTGAATGTATTGCAATCATTTCAAAACCTTTTGGATTTCAATTACAAAATATCAGTTGCTTTGCATATTTCTGACTGACTTTTTTTCTGTATACCTAAATTGTGTGTAGCATGAGTGCTGGTAACAGACAAAAATTCCTGATGCTGGAACCACTATGTCATATAAGGTGCTGGAGGGCTTGAGGGCCCTGGAAATCAGTCCTCAAGATGTTTAACAAGTTCGGGATATGTTTGATTTTGGTGTTTACTGTGACACTGCTCAGCACTAAAAATACAACTACACTTACAGGGGGGAAAAAAAGTACCAGTTTGTAACTTTGAGGGTGCACTAACTTGTCATTAGGGCTGTACCCTCAAGGATCTGCCAGTTTGAGTACAGAAATAGACTCTGAGGAACATTTTTGTACCATTAGGGGTTCAATGTTTGTACCAAGACTGATGGATTAGTTATTGGCTAATGTGGTCAGCTAGAAGTAGTTGATTAAATGATGAACAATCATTTAATTCCTATGCCAATTTCTGGCTTAGCTTGCATAGAATAACATTATGTAAACAAAGCAAACTGTGACCTGCAATCATATTATATTAAGGTTCAGCAGGCTTGTGTTGCAGTTAAACCAACATACCCTACTGGTTGTTTTGAATTTAGCATAAATTGTTTTTAAAAAAGTTCCTCAGACATCATGATATAAAAAAAACCCCACCAAATTAAAGTAAGACTCATATTCAATCATATTTTATACAAAACGTCCATGTAAACAAACAATTACAAAATGACATGTAAGGTTACATAGAATGTCGATCGTAAAAGCAACTTCAATTGAACATGCTACTCAGCCATAAGGGTGGCGTCATTCACTCAGCTCAAGTGAAGTGTTACAATAGTTCCATTTTCAGGTAAGATATGAGATTTGTCTATGCAATATTTCACTGCATAATGTAGGCAAGTAGTCAACTGTATATTCATTTCAGATTACAGCCATCACTCTTCAGGATCACTTTTCCAAACAAACACCCTGAGCTTATTTTGCATTGCGGAACTTCATTTTGGAAAAGTTGAATTACTCTGTTGCACTAGGCAAAGGAACTTGATACCTAGAAGTAATCATGACAAGGATTCAATTAATACTTAAAAGGCAGACAAAACATTAATACATTCCCGTTAGCAAGTTTTGCTGTACAAAAATGTTTAAAAAAAAAAAAAAAAACTGCTAATATTTATAACTTACTAACATTTCACATAAATTAAACCTATCATTCTCCAAGTTCATTTAGTTTTTTCATTTTTGAGACTTCATAACCAGAAATCGCATTTTAGGACCAACACTTGATCCTTCATGTGAGGCAGCTACAGACTGAGGCAGGTCACAGCTAACCATCCAAGGTGTGCCACTCACCCCCACATCCACTTTCCAAGCACTGGTAAGTAGAATCCAATTCCAGTGTGGTTAAACAGAAAATTTGAGTTGGGCCTCCATATGGAGCACTCATTCTTAGTATGCCTCACTTCCTGTGACCTTAAACTGATGGCCACCTTGTTTTAGTGGAGGAATCTCCTAAATATCACCCCTGAGTATACACTCTGGGCATCAGTGAGGCAACTGGCCTTCATTATTAATGACCCGTGTGTGTCAACATGCAAGAGTGGCAGTAGAGTACGCCATAAGAGATAGCAGCAACTATAAGTCAGTCCCTGAGTATGCTGGGAAAATAAGAGAAGTGAACTGTGCACATTGAAACCGAGCAGTGGATGAGTCGTTATAAAGCCCAGTCCAGCAGAAAAGCTGCTCACTAAGCAGACGGAGATGTCAGGTCAACACAGGACATGTATCATTTTTTCATGAGGGGTGAATGTGTTTGTGGAACACATACTTGCACTTTGACCTTGGATTAATTTTCCATTCAATTCTTTTATTCAGTTATTCTGCTCCCAGTTTAATAGCACAGTTGAAGTTTTTCCCAACTTGCCCCACACTGGGCATAATGACCTCAAAGCAGTAGAAATGCTCCTCATATACAGCTTTGGTGAAGTCAGTTGTTTTCCTATCACTCTGGAGGTGTGGCACAGCTGGTGACTGGAACACCATTGATGTCTGTCAGACTTGAAGGTGGTGGCTTATATGGGCCACTAGAGATTCACTAGTCAAGAATGAGGGAAATGGAGAGGAAAGAGCCTTTCTTCTCTTCCAAAAGCAGCCCACCTAATTCAGTCTGTATCCTTTCTCTACACTGCAAGCATCTTCTGACATAAAACCTTCATCCATTGTCATCTTGAACAGAGCCGACTGGGTGATAAATCTTGGAATTTATGAAAGGTGGGTTGTCAAATTCTAGAATTGACAGGGGGCATACTGTGGACTCTTAGTGGGTGAGAACACCAGCAGACTCCTGGAAGTAGGACAAGGGCTTGAGGAATGCGCTCACCATATAGGACCACAAGTCATTTGCCACCTGGGACTGAGCAATGAAGATATGCCAGACGAAAACCAGCAGAAGAGTGTTACAGGTGTAGCAGATGTTCCTCAGCCTGGCCAGGACATGGCAATAGAGTTAGAAGGCTTTGTATTCAGCAATAAACCATGCACAGCATTTTACAATGGGTGTTTTCTAAACATAACCAAAAGCTTTAGTTATTCAAAGAATATCAACAGCATGTAATAAGGTTAACATCCTAATAGGGACTAAAATGTTACTGGCTTTTATCCATGAAAGATATGCCTACTTTTAGCAAGCCATAAAAAATTCTCCCACATTATAAACAGATCAACACCCCATATTGTAAATGGAAATTAGCCATGGAGAATAGTAGTTAGGCTAGTGGGATTCTGGAATACAATGTTCACAGAGAGGTTGGGTGTACTTACTTCTTCAGGTGCTGTTTAGCTGCTGGAATATCTGCCATGTCCTCATTCAGGATGTACCTCTTGGCACCTATGCAGTATTTCTCCATGTACTCTAGCCAGTTCAAATGGCTAACATCAAAATTAAAGTTCTGTGGGGCGTATCAAATTAATGTATTAAGGATTATGGTCCAATCTTGTCATTAATCACAAATTGCATTTTATGGAAGAATCCCATGCACTGCTCTCACACATGATCATTTTTTAACTTCATAACCTTCTGTCCATAATACTTCTAGCTCAGTCTTCAACTCCCTTGTTTCCTCCATTCTCTTCCCAAAAAGGCTTGAGACAAGCGAAATGGGTGTGTCTGAGCCCTTTTACAAGTGCTCAAGTTGATCCTTAAGGCTATAATCATCAATATGTCTTTCAAAGCCACTTATACAGTACAGGACCGATGAAGACCCAACTTCTATAAATGAATAAAAAATTAAAAAAATACAAAAAGTTTCAAAAACTTAAAACCCCTCAAAACCATGAACTTGTTGGGCAAAACATATAGTACTGGCAAATTGGAAAATTCAGTGTTCCTAACTTAAAAGCTATGATGAGAGGAACATTCCCTACCTGCTGGTCCTCAGCACTGAGCTGGCCCTTCAGCATGTCCACGTTTTCGGAGCTCCAACTCCACTGCCTGACAGAAAAATACTCCAGCAGCCCAGCTGCCTTATGTAGCTTCTTGTAGAGTTTCATCATCCTGGCAAATGGAGTCACAAGACATTTTAACATCTTACTGAATTGCTTATACTTTGAGATATGCATGCTTCAAAGAACATTAACAAGACTTCCTTTGAGTAAATCAATGCTCCTTTAGCTGCGCATGAGCATCAGTCTACAGGAACCTAGCAGTAGGGTTGTAGCAGATACTCCTATACTGTCAGGGAGAGACAGGAATTATATTATGCTTACATTGGCTTGTTTCCAGACAGACGCAGGTAAGTGTCATAGGCCAGTGCAGGGACCTTGTGGGTGAATAGATTCCAAAACTGATTGGTCAGGTAACTAGAGGTGAAGTTTGCATTTGGCCTCCGAAAAGCTTTCTCCAGTGGTATCTGCTGAAATGTCGACATAACGCTGCGTTCTATGAAGAATAAGACAAAGCTTCATGAATCTGCTGATTATTTAAAGAACAGAGGATTGTAATACTATCTAGGCAGCACCAATACTGGAGAATAAATTCAATTTTATTCATAAACCACATGAAAGGAATAGTTTCAAGTTCATGTACTTTACCAGCAGGGGGCCGTCATATCCTTGATAGCCACTGATAAACCTAACTAACTGAAGTCCGTAACAAGTCTTTAGGAATGTTGTACTCAGAATGAATATTGCGCTAAACAAAATACAGTAATACCTCGGATTGCGAGCATAATCGTTCCGGAAATGTGCGTGTAATCCAAAGCACTTGTATATCAAAGCAAATTTTCCTATTAGAAATACTGGAAACAGATGATTCATTAAAAGAATTGTGGATGGTGTGAGGCAGACAAAAGAGGAGAAGAGGAGGGTTATTTAGTAGGATGACTTTCACTATAACTAACAGAATCACTGCCATCTGTTGGCTTACTGTAATCTTTTTCTTTTTGTGCGACTTTAAAAAAAGAACCTATCCAACGAGTCGCTTTAGCGGAAATGTAACATCGCATTCATCACTTGCACTGCTACACCCTTATTTGGGTGGTGCTTTTCTACTACATTTTGACTATACAAGTGAGGCATGCCACCTGAGACTGAGCATGGGAAACGATTACCTCCCACTGTGAGAGAGAACAACCATTGGCTCAGTCATGATTACGTGACGCTAGCCAGACACGGCATATACATAATACTTGTATTTCAAGACCGCTCTTTTATCCAGTTAAGTCATTTAAAAATTTTGCTTGTCTTTCAAAACACTCACAAACCAATTTACTTGCAATCCAAGGTTTTCCTGCACCATGGATACTATGTACAATAAGAGCCCACCTCTGCACCAAGCAATTTATAATTTTATATATAATATATAATTATATAGTATATACAATTTATAATTATATAGCAACCTATCCAGTTTGTACTCCTCAAAATTATGACATGGTCTCACTACTTTCAGCAACAATAAATAGATGCTAAATGTACACACTGTAAACATGCAGTTTTTACATTTAAAAACAAAGTCCTCCATTTGAATGTACCATGGCCTTTAGCCAGAATCACACACGAATGCACCAGTTTAATAAATAAACTAAGGGCGCTTTTCCACCACAGAAAATATGGTACATCTGGTATGGCACTATCACTTTTCCATTGGCTTTTGGTCAAGTACCGGTAACAAATGTTCCAGTACCAAAAGTGCCAAACCAGCTGGGGTACTTCTTTGGTTCTTCAGTACTTTGAAGTGGGACTTGAAACACTTTGTAGATTAGTTATGCCAATATCCTGCCTCAAAACACAATAAACACCACCTTGACAATAGCAAACTCAGAAAATAATGATAAAAGAAGTTTAAAAAAAAAAAAAATACAATTTTGTTTTAACACACAAAAAGATTCGGATGTAAAAAAGTATTTTGTTGAATATACTAACAGCACACATCCTAGTGATGGGATTTTGCTAAAATATAACGACAGGATTTTTAAATATATATTGGGATATTTATAAAATAAGAGTTCTTAGATTTCTCACAAACCCATCCGAGTTATTTAAATGGAAAGGATGAAAATGATTACGACCGTCTTGGATTAGGTATGCAATGCTCATGCAAAAGCAGTAGAGGTAATCTTTAAGCCGATTTGTAAACATAAAAGTTTCTTTCCTCCCCTATTACAGAGCAAAAATATTTTAACGAAACTTCAATCCACATGCTTTAGACCTAATGTCTGTACAGAATTAAAAGAAAAAAAAAGCTGTGTTTTAATATAGCTGACTAGCGATGTAAGAAATGGCTGTGCATAGCATGCAATGCTGGTATTAATATTGCACATTATCCAGCCCTATAATATACTACAGCCATTTTTCAAATTCAGTACAAAATACCCCGCCTTGTATTGTGATGTCATTCAGCACCGGTACCAGTTTACACCACTGGAAAAGTAACACTTTGAAGTACTGTACTTTCTGTATTTTCACAGAAAGTACAGAAAGTTTGGTACCTGGTACAGTGGGAAAAAACACCCTAAATAGAAGGCACTTAATAAAAGTCATCATCTGAATCATTTGGAAGTTTTGATTTGCATTCTAAAGTAATTCAATTAGTGCAATTCTTAGTACATATCAATAAGTCTGAAGATAACCAAATAATACTTGCTTAAAATGACAGGTTTGTCAGTGGATAACACAGCAGTTAGCATTCAAACTCACCTATCTCTCCCCAGAGGATGGGGTTGACACCACCTGTTGTGCAATTGTAGACTAGTGTTGACTTTGGTCTAAAAGAGAAGGGTCAGTGAAGATAAATACTTGAGGACCATGAAGGAAAAACTATTACATTAAAAATTAGGTTCAAAACTAATTTGCGAATTTTAATATATGGGAAAGAATTACTTTTTTTGAAAGTGACATTTTATGTTTTAAGTCATTTACAGATGCCTTAAGGAAAAGCCCACTCAGTGCCAGCAGATGCTGAAGTTACTTCTGGTTTGGGTCAAATTAAAAAAATGAGACCACAGGACATTACCCTACCTCTGCACAGCAGTATACCACCCGGCAGCCAGCATAAGGTTGATGACCACGTCGACGGGGATGATATCAGCCACAGCTTTGTTGTCGGCCATCATAGTGCGCATGACACCCTTTCCTGCCTAAACGCCCACAGACAGCACACCAGGAACATCAGTCTGAAGAAAGCAGGCAGGGTTGTTGAGGTTCTCGCACATACTTACTGCCACTAGGACTCCGCTTGGCCCATTTAGGTTGTCAATCCAGCCCTAGAGAACATTAGAAGGAAAAGTTCTACAAATGCTCTTAACATAAGCCACTTGAGAAAACTCCTGAACCTTAGAACTTTGACATCATGTGAATATGGAAGGTAGGTAAACGTAAGGTTACATAAAGAATGGTACTCACAGGGAACGGCTCCCGCCAGCTGGCCACTATGATGGATGGCCGGACTATGGCAACATTGAACTTTTCACCATGCTGGTCGACTATGGACTCAGCTAGAGCTTTGGTAAAAGTGTAGGTGTTTGGCCAGTCCCCAAGAAGACGCAGTGTGATGTCATCTACAATGCTGTCATCCATCCACCTGCATGACCATAACATACAAATCTAATACATCTTGTGCATTTAACCACTGGGTAACATTAGTCTTCATTGCAATCGATACCCATTATAACTACTAATAAAACCACACACACCTACAATCTTATCTGGGAACCACCCGTTAATTTCTATGGGAACAATGCAAATGCTAACCGTGACAACTTTAACCCCTACCCAGTCCTAACCTTAATCATAGGTAACCAAACAAAATACAATAATTTTTAGTTTTTTGATTGTGGTCACAGATTTTTGGAAAATCAAGTTGCCAGGACCCTGGTCCCCCATAAGGTTAAAAAGGGCGTTCATTATGTTGTGGGGACATTTGGTCCCCACAAGATAAGGTATATCTGGATGGACCCCCCCCCCCCATACCAAAAAACACACGCACCCATATTATGCTACAATGATGTTAAAAATCCTTGCCAATCCCGAGTATCAAGACAAAATACATAATTTACAACTGGACATATCGTAAGTATGGCTATACAGCTACGTGGGACCAGGGGTAAATTATGTCATGTCTGAGAGGAACTCACTCTAGAGAGGAGAGGAGTTTGTTGGGTTCCACAGGTGAGGGATAGACGACATCATCAATGTGCTTGTGGTTACAGTGGGCATAGGCAGTGGAGACGTGGATAAAGGCCTCCAGCTTGGGCATGTGCTCGGCCAGGCTTAGGAGCTCCTGTGTGGCAGCCACGTTTAGCCGCAGGGCACGTCTGTTGACGGAAACACAGCATGTTATACTCAACACACCCCATGAATGTGCCGTGACATTTAAGCAGGTCCCCACACAGAACATTTCCGGCAATTTAAACGCGTCACCTCGCATCCAAACAAGATATTTGCATATGTATGCGTGTCAGCAAGAGAACAAGCCTTGCGGCACACTATATTTACAATCTTTCAGGCTGTTTTTTTCTCCATTTAGAGGAAAAGACAGAGGATATGTACGTTTTAAGAAGATTCAGATGGACGGCAATGCAGTGTGCTTGTGATGATGACTAGGCAAAGCGACTCACTTAAGGGGTTCATCGAAACGGATGGTAGCAGCGCAGTGGAAAATGACGTGGATGTGAGCTTTGAGCATGTTCTCATCTTCAGTACTGAGCCCAAGTCCAGGCTGCATAAGATCACTGCTGACTGGTACAAACTTCTGCTGGAAGTCAGTACTGACTTCCTTCAGCCTAGAAAAGAGCTTCAAGACAGGACATACACTTTACTCACATTACACAACACTGAAGGCTCATCAAATGGCACAATCATTGTCATTATCAAGAACACACCCAAAAAAATACATTATGGACACAGAGAGCAAATCTCAAAAGCCAGAAAACTTCTTCCCTCTGCTTAAAAATGAATTAATTATAAGCCAAATAACTCAAAAAGGGATCATGGAGGACTGTACACCAATTCCTCAGTTGCAGAGTAGTGGTATTCAGCTGATATAAATCCCAAATAAAATCACACCAGTCACAATCCAAACAAGAATATCTAAGCACACACTTGCACAATAGATTGTCATTAATTCTTTCAGAATGATGGCCAAACTAAAATGCATTCATTGTGAATGATGAGACCACGGGAACAGCTCAACAACTACAGAAAACATTTAAGAATCAATTTCTATAAAACCAAGGTGGCAACAAAGTACGCCACGTATGATTTATTAGTATAAAGATTGTTCTTTGTGACAGTTTTGTTTCAGCATTTGGGAGCAGACGTTTGTCAAAGAAAGTGCTTCACACAGCTGTCACATTCATACTCTCAGGACCATATCCTGCTCTTCAGAAACAGACAGAACAAACAACCAAAATGCACTGAGGAGTTCAAGGCTGTGTGCATTTAAAATGTAGCTGCCGACCTCCTTCCATCAGAGACCAGTGAGAAACCTCACAAGCCATCTTCTGTTTTAGTACTTGAATTCTTAATATCTTTATACTTTACATTTCTCTTCATTAGGGGAATCCCAAGTCTGATTCCATAGACAAATGCACCATACCTCTTTGGAGATGTAACACACTTTAATACCATTTAGAAAGCAACACTACTGCACTTACTAATCATGTACTTGTCCTAATGACTTCTGAATGTTGCTTGATGTGTTTAGAACTGTATACATTGTGTGGAAAACTGCTTTGCATAAAACAGACTGCCACACAGCAGTTTGTGAAAGCAGTCTTCGTGTGAGACATCATTCAGGGGATTCAGGGGACAAATAAAAAAAATTAAAAAAAAATAATAATAATAAAAAAAAGAAAATCTACCAAGCAAGAAATACAAGGTCAACATTCCAGGCAACACAGTTTGTAAGACGGTAAAAGAACAGGGGTTGGGGTAAATTGGTTGCTAACCTTGGATTTCAGCATGTTATCAATACGATCTTGAGGTGACTGATTGGCCTTGGGTCTAACCAGGATGTAAAGGGCATTGATATCAGGGCAGGAACGCAGCAGCTTCTCCACCAGGACCTTTCCAATGAAACCTGTGGCTCCGGTGATCAGGATGTTCTTCCCAGCATAGTAGTCTGCAATGGAAGCCATGTTGCAGGTCCGTCTGTCCTGGTCTCGATTTACACACCTGCAGGGTTAAGCATTTTTTTTTCCAATTTGTTAAAGCAAAAATGCATGTAAACAAATATTTACCATTTCTCAAATGGACAGTTCAACTAATAGTCCATAGAGAGAATAAACACCAGTGTCAATGGCATGGAAAATTGACCACTGTGGTAAAAGGAGAACTCTCATCTTTCCAGTATTAAGTACAGTACAGGATGCAAAACCAGCATGGCTCATACTCTCTCTGAATCATGCAATTTGCCCATTACCATCACTCCAGGATATCTGTCTGCTGTGTGAAAGCATACAATAGGAACCCACTGCGCATCTGAAATAAGAAACAGTGTTTCATACCAACTGGGGTGGGGTGGGGGGAGGCACTGCCTTTCCATGACAGTGCTACCTGCCAAGTAGCAGCACATACAAAAAGGAAGAAAGACAGGTAAAACTGGGTCACAAGTGTGTGTGTGTGTGTGTGTGGGGGGGGGGGGGGGGGGGGAGGTGGCAAAAAGTCGTTTTTAGTGGGGGTTCGTGCCGAAGGGACGCTTTCTCCGG
>JAABNY020000001.1:29235879-29258042 GCA_015164015.2 Brevimyrus niger
AAACCCTAACTGTGGTCTTGCTTATGAAATCACTGGATTGTAGATAATTAATAGATGCACAGATTTTGATGTAGGCAGAAACAAAAACACACAAATTCAACCTGGTCTTCATGTGGGATTCTTGTCGTGTCGCTTTTCAGATTCACTCATTTCAATTCTCACATAGACAATGTGGGCAGGCACACAGCAAATGTCCGATGAGAGCGTGGCGTGATGTGCTTCCTGCACACACAAAACCATGAGAGTCAATGCCTGAAGCTCCACTGGCAAAGCCAAACCTGTCACACGACTTTGTCCAGGAGATGCAGGACGTGTAGAAGTGCTGTCCTCACATAAGTCTTCAGGTCTTTGACACATTGGAAATGCTCTGCAGAGAAGGAGCTGCCATACCATTAATACCCCAATGCTTGCAGGGCAGAGGTGGCCAATTTTTAGCAATAACTGGGTATTTGTACAGGTATTCACTGCATACTTTGCTTTGAGAGCATTTTAGAGATGCTGACCCCGAGTTTGTTGTCATCATCTTTAGGAAACATGCCTCAGGAAATTCCTGGTCAAAATGACAAGGAAGGTAGGTTTACATCCATCTGAGAAGGAAGAGGCGGGTATTAGAGGGCTCTGCTGCTGATTTTATATGCAAATAACCATAACTTGTTAACTTAAACCGTTCTGCTTCATTTTGCTTCACCTTTAATACCTTTAAATATCAACCTTAGTGCTTTCTCTTATTTAGTGATTGCTGCAAATATATGTACGCCAGCCAGCTTTTAGTCAACAAGCTTCTGAGCTGTTCATCTGTTAGATATTACAATTATAGGATCATCACCCTGCGTTACAAAACAGAAAACAAAGAAAGATGTATATTGAGGCAATAAAATCTGAAGTGGGCAAAATCTATTTGCCACGATGACCAGCTACAAGGTTTACCTTTTATATCCCTTTACCTGTGATTGTTCTGCCATTCTGGTACAATCTAAAGTGCATGATGCATCACTAGGTGTAGTAATGTGGATGGGTTCAGGTAACTTGACAGGTAAGTTCTATTCTGTACAATAACATGTACAGTAATATTTCAAGTATTAATAGAAAACAAAAACATTCAATATGGCTTCTATTGTATTATCCATTGCATCATCTCACTTTAAGCATTCTGACAAAATGAATGTATTTCTAGAGTAAAATCATAAATGACTAACAGCTGGGGACATTGAATTGTGATTGCATCCACCTAGAGAGATGGGTTCCTTTCTGGAAGCATTTGGGGCAGGACAGGGGGGCGCCGTGGACATGCCAAACCATGTGTATTGTGTGAATGAATGCAGAGCATGTGGAAATGATACTTTACATAACAACAAAACAACAAATCATGTAAAAGCTCTCTCCCAATCTTGCGGATTTCCCCTCAATAACATCAGAGATACCAAGCATTTCTGTTTGCATGTGCACCCCGGCTTGAAGTCCAGGCACTTGTTTCCTTGCGACTAGACTTTTGAAACTCTCGACTATCAGGATAACCAGCTTTTGCTGTCAGACTGCTGCAGATGATAAAATGCTATAACAGCTTGAATCAGCACTTATGGAATTCAATCAGGCTGAATACACTCATATTACACCCCTCCCTGTCTTTCTTCACTGGCTCCCAAAAGTCGCTCACATCAGATTTAAGTCCTTGGTGCTGGGCTTCAGATCCATTAATGGACAAAGATGCATCTCCATTAAGAGGCTCCTTAATACCTACATCCCATCTTGCCCTCTTTGGTCAGCAAACCAAAACCACTTGGAGATTCCTCCACTACGTGAAAGTGTCACTCCAAACTTTTCACATGTGTGCTTCTTAGATGGTGGAATAAGAGACTGAACCATATTTGGTCATCAGACTCCCTCTCCACCTTCAAGAAATGCCTCAAGGTCCATCTGTTCCATGAATTCCTCTATTAGCTTGATGTCTCTTCAAATTCCCTCAGTGTTCTTATATTGCACTTCTAGTCAGTGAATAGTCATATTCTGTTCTTGCTTTCTGACTGAGCATTCATTCTAAGCTCAGCCTAGCCACACTTACGCCTAGTTGACTCCTTGACAGCATCTTGTTTTTAATAAGCTACCTGTCACTTTGGACAACAGCATCTGCTAAATAATAAGTATATGTAAATATAAATTGTTATTCTTGTTATTTTTTTCACTTTTTTGTTAGGATGACAGTTGACTTTCTGACTTTTGTTGCTAGCCTGCTGTTCTTTGCCCTGCAGGGCGGGTGGAGAAACTGTATTAGACATTGACTTGTCTTCTGAGGTATTCCGATCCCTCACGGATGGTCTGTGTCCTATTTATGCTCTGCTGGTCCCGATGCAGGTAATATTTCCTTTTTGTTGTGGGTACCCAGGCTGGTGGTGCTTTGTGGTTTAGTGTGGCTCTTCTGGTCCGCATTGGTGGATGTGGCCTGGTATTCTCTCTCCCATGTGATGAATTAGCTGTATACACAAACATTATCCTGATTGTACTAGGCGATTTGAAGGGATGAGAGGCAAGCTGACCAAAGGAGAAGGATGGCTGTTTTGCATAAACAAGCTTATCTTAAAAGCTACTTATTTACTTCACCTGTTAAGCAGGTAAAAAAAATACATCGTGCTGTACAGTATATGTTTATTAAAATTGCCACAAGCACTCTGTAGTAGAGCTTATAGTGAAGCTCCATATGAATCTCACACATTTTCTCGTGTGCCTGCAGAAGTCAACATGTTAGTATTGTTGACAGCAGGCTAGACAAAATAACGGAAACACCACATGAATAACTAGTTTTGAAGTAACTCATATTTACAAGCTTAGCTACAAAGATGAGTCGTACTAGTTTGAATGCTAATTGGTATTTAGCATGTGTCAGCTACAACAGAGGTCTAAGAAGTTTTCAATACAACAAGAGCCAACCAACAAATGTCCAAAGGGACCAAATAGTCAGTACCAGAACTGCAGGTGCATTGGTTAAAAAATAGTCTCCAAAATATCACCGCATTTGCCAACCAAGAAGAACCTGCTTCAGCAAAGATGTTGCAGCTCACAGGTAGGGACGGAATATCACAAAAGTATGGTCTCAGATTTACAACACAACGGAATGAGCACCCCTGTGATATCATGTGAATTTCAATATGCAGAATTTATTGCAATGCCAGTTTTCGACACTGCTTGACTACAACGCCAGTGCACAAAGATGCATAACCTCAAAAAGCTTCAGTTATGGTTTGGATGACCATCTTAAGTGACTTATTATGTGTGATGATTACTCTGCTTGTTCTTCTAAGGAATATTGGGCCATTTCACAAGACCAGATGCATCCTATGGTGTTCCCTCATGATGTCCCCATATTACATACACACACATTCCCATATCTCTAAACACACAAATAAATTCTAGCAGGTTTTCAATAACACCAGGATGAAATCAAACAACTTCCATGGCCTTCTAAATTTTATGGAAAGTTCATGCAAAGTTTTAGAGCACATTTTCACCTCCTTCCCCCCTCAGAAAAGAGGGCTTTTCTTCCAACACATAGTTTAAGACTTGAGTGGCAGCATTCCATGAAGAGCGGCCCTGCTGCTTTTTAGATCCTTCATATTAATATCAGAGGTATTTCCATCATGTGCTCCACTCCGCATGGTTACATAATACCTACCTACCTATATTTTTACTCTGATCTGATTTTAATATTAGTGTGAATCGTGCAATTTTAAAAATACTGCAAATTTTTTTTTTAATCATGTTTTCATTGATTATGACAGCATATCTCAAATAGTAAAAAATATATGGCCGTTGTACAAATAAATATGGGTAGGACCAATTTTATAACACAGATGAGCAATTTTGCCCTTTCTTTAAGTAAAAGGTTTATGTGCTTGATTGTTCTTTTTTTTCCCTCATTACATCACCACTTGACTTTCAAAATTGCCTGATTTCAACGTCATGAGTCAGTCAAGGTATTTTACGCCAAGGTGGAACTGTGTGTGTCAATCCACCGTGAAAACACACTTAATAGCATATACTAGTTTGGTGGGGCAACTCAGAACATTTCACAAGAAAAAGATAAACAATGAATGATGTTTCTGAAATACTCCACACTGTGTTGAGGATTTATTTCACAGTATTTTAGAATAGCATACAGTAAACAAGATTTCTGCAAAAGTTAACATATTTTGAAGGGTTGCATTTCATAAAAATAGTTGCGACTTCCAGGTTTTTGTTGTTTTTTTTTTTTAAAAAAAAACACAGAATCTCATTCATAGAGATACGGCTTTACCGGGTGAACACACAGGGACCACAGCACAGTAACACTGATATGCATGAAGTCCATGTACATGCCGCCGTTGTCCACTGTTTGCTTGCTAGCAATCTAGAAAATGATGGTGGGCGGAAATCTGCACGTGGTCATCTCCGCCTCACGTGAACGCATGTATCACGAGTGTCACGAGTAGCTGGGAACACGCAATAGGAGTATGACACGGTGCTCATGAGTATGTCAAAGAGGCGCTTGGGGATGGTGACCCAGTTTGCGCCGGTTGTCGTCCGCTGCTGTAAAAATCCACTGCCACCTCAGCCCTCTTTGCTGGTGTTCATGCTCCCGGAGGCTTTGCCTGGATGGAATTCCACGTGAAACCAGTCTCACATTCGCACGAAGAGCAAGTTTTGTCTTCTTCATTAGGAAAGCTTTTCCATCAGGGCCAAAATCTGAATCGCGCAGTTTGAGGAAAAAGATTTGCCTCCCCGAGCCAATTACCACTCACACTGAAGCTGGACTGTGGTTAAACCCACTGCCTGGGTCGCTCATCACAGAAATAATCACCAGCTATTTGGCACATAATGTAACGGAGTATGCAAAGTCCATTTCCACTCTACTGGTGTGTTGTAAGCACATGTTGAGGATGCTGGTGTGAGAGAAGCAGCCGGTGCCTTTGGGATGTGCAGACCTGTTACCGGGCTGAGATTCTGTTCCAAAGCCAGACCAATCACACCAAAGAAAGCAGGATTCCAATCTCCTGAAGACCTTGGTGAAGATCACATGTCTAAGAACATAAGAAAGTTACAAACGAGAGTAGGCCGTTCGGCCCATCGAGCTTGCTTGGAGGGAATTAAACTAATAATTTAAAGTTGGCAGGATCTTATCTCAAGTCTACAGTGGAAAGGTACTCCTTGTAAATGTACACGTACAATTGCGATGCAATGGTCATATTATAACACATACATTTATAACAGAATGTTTGGGCTTTGAATTCCTTAATTGGTCCACCTGCCTTTTCATAGTTTCTTATTCAACACTTCACAATCTACTTAAATCAGCATAAATGTTTCAGAAACCAATGAGTGTTTTTAAACAAGCCTCAGTCCGGTATGAAGGAGCTGTCAGCCACACAGTCCAAAGGCACCAGAACCAAGCCAGCTAACTCACAGCACACACTGCTCTGTAACTGCAATATAAGAACAGTATTTCTACAACATCATGAATAAATAAATTAACTACAACAATCTCATGGCAACAGTCTTATTTTAACTTGAATTTGGTAACATACAGGATAACTTTTCTGCTACAAACCTGTTCATTAGCTTAGATATATATATATAATTCTTTTTTAAACGCAAAGTGAACAGGCAAACATCAATATCAGTTCTGTAGAGCTTCTTGCTAAACCAGTCTTGACCAGGAGAGGGAACTAGAGAGCTCCCAGCATACTGCACATTTGCCATCTACAGCCTTCTTAAGAACCTTCAGCACAGGACTCAAACTTGCACCTCCGCTTTGCCACTCCACGCAGTTGAGGAACTACTGACATCTACGCTGAGGTGTGATTGTACAAATCAGCAGCATTCATGCTAGACACACTGCTAGGGGCATTAAAGACAGGAAGGTAAACCCTGGATTAAACAAACCATCTGGTGGAACAAAGACATTCAAACAGTTAATGCATTTGAGGAACCAGTAACAAACAAACATAAATTCCAACATCCAAATTTGAGTGTCCCGAGTGGCCCGTGCAAGTTAACTCGAGTGATTTCCATGTCAGAACTCTGAAGCGCGACCTAGCCCCTCCCTCTGCAACCCTAAACCCCTCCCACTGCATCCTTAAGTCCCTTCCACATGCCATCTCCGCCTAGCTTTGCAAATCCACAGATTCATGCCTATACTACAGTCTCCGACTCCTGACCAGTCCCTAAGTTTAAGGCACTCAGCCCCAGCTCCCATGCAATAATGCATCTCTTTCTAAGACCCTAAGGGCTCCCCCACTGTATTGTGGTCTGGGCTCTTTGGGGCCACAAAGGATGCACTCATTTATTTGTTTAATCGGACACATTAAAGAGTGGACTGAAGCAAAATCTGCCGTGAGCCCTGCAGTTCGCAAAAATATCTCAACAGAGCTTCAGTCAGCCAAGAACGAAACGGACAGATGGGTCCTCAGCACTGTGCCTTTAGCTTATTGGTTCAGAAGTGTCATTAGCACAGTCAGGAATATTAAAATGACTTTATGTACATGTATGTATATTAATAGAATATATCTATACAGCTATATAATCCTTTAAATCTGTTAGCACTGACATGGTAGACCTCTATCTTTGTACAGTTTTATTTAAGGCAGAGTTCCAATAATAATCATTGATAATCGCTGTCCGGCATTACAGTTTTCCATCTACACAGATGCTGATGATAAAAAAAAAAACTCCTCTTCAACGTTCTCCCTCTTCATTAAGCGGACAGTTAATGCAATGGCTGCTGCGAGTCCGTGGTGAATTTCGTCAGTGGTGCAACGTTGCTCCTAATTGGTTGTTGAAGCAGCTGGTGGTAGAGGTTGGGACCACTTGTCAAACAGCTCCTGCTTAGCTGCTGCACATGATAACATTGGTATGTTGGCATTTTTTACAGGACTGGATGCTTCCAGTTTTTAAGGTGACTGGTGTAATATCTTAATTCAAAATACAATATAAATAAAAATGACATTTAAAAGCAAATGGGTTAATACTTTTTTGCATCTGATGGTGATCAATGGTACAATGGAAAAGCACTTTGTCAGGATTGGCCTGGCTTGGCTTGGCCCAGTGACGGTTGGCAGTATTTTTTCCAGCAGACCCGGACCGCTGTGTTACTGGACACTCCAGAACTCTCTTCTCCCTGTCTGAGTTCAGCTGCCGGAGCTCCCTGTGCTCCCACAGGTGGGAGGGATGACAGATAGGTGGAAGATGTCCTACACAGTCTGCCCCAACAGAAGCAGTACTGCTTGAATAAATGCTCTGTGCACCTCCTTTCACAACCAAGTTTGTGTTCAACAACTTGGTGCCATTGCTAGGCTATGCTTAATTACCATTCTCCCAGTGGGTGGTGCTCTTTTCTCTCCCATGGCCTCCCCTAGACATTTCTCACGCTCTCTTATATAGCTGGGGCCCCAGGATCATTGCGTTTTTACCATTCAGATTGTGGGTGTTCCTCTGCCATCTCACATCAATGCCATTGGAGAGTGGTCCTGCCACTCATGGCCTTTCACCCCCTCCCATTCACACAGCCACTCCCACTGGGCTCGGCCGATCTGCCCCCCAACCCAGGCCGACCTTGTCGGAATGAGCCTGCTTTTCCGGGGCTGTGGGGCAACCCCATCCTGTTCATGTACATTGCCTCCCGCGTCGCCTCCAGAGGGAGCAGCTGGTGGGAAATGGGGGGCGGAGCTAGATAAGATGAAGGCAATGGTATGGTCACAGTTTCAAGGAGAGGAGCTACTTCCGGCAGGGTTGGGGAGGCTGTAGGCTGAGCGTCCCCGGGGGTGGGGCTATCTATTGAGAGACAAGGCAAACTGTTAGTGACACCCTCACACACAGGCACTGCTGGCCCAATCATTTGCAGCTACGGTTTGTAGGACAGTTCTGGAAGGGTTGCGCTTCAAAGATTTGCTAAAGCAGGTCAGCACAGATCTTCACTGTTACCCACCACTGTCGAAACCCACATTTTTTTAGTCCAGAATTACTCACCACAAACAGACCCCCGGTTAAAGCCATCGACAGCTGATTGCTACCCTCCCCCAGATTATTAGATGGTGGATACAATTCAGGTATAAATAAGGCAAAAATAACAGCAAGGTACAGTATGTGATGAAGCGTGTCAAATATTGACCAATACTTCTATAGTTATGAATGTCTGACGCTCAGTTACAGATCTGTCATACTACAATATGTACTTTCTGTCTTTGCACCTTAAGATTATAGAGTTGGATAGTAGGTGCAGGACTCCTTATGCATTAGCTAAATGTATCACTTCATACAGTTTTGCTCTTCCCAGTCATGCACACATTTTACAAATTCAGTTTCTATGGATATAAAAATTTACTAATATAACCTTAGAGCCACATGAGCATGGACCGCGGACCTCGGAGTGCAGCCAAACAAAGGGGGGGGGGGGGGATGGAGGGGCAGAAAGTCATGTTCATTCATCCGTTTGCTTTTGAAAAACTCAGATATAAACTTCTTTCTCTATTCTTTTCAAAATTGTCAAAGCCTGCTCATATCCATTCTTTTGCCTCAAAATGCATGCTGAGATTTGGCCACTGCTGCTGATAACGTAAGCAGACGAAAATACAGATGATTGGTAGATATCAAATCACAATGGTAGGTGAGTAATCAATATCATTCACCTCACCTAAAAAGCACATTTTTGTTTGAAAAAAACAGGTGGATACATATTGGCCTATCAATAATTAAGATTTATCAGTTTGCATTCAAATACTTGTCGGTAACTTTTTTCAAAAGTTCCCTCCTGGTTCCGCAGTCCATGCGTATAACATCCTATGCAAACCCGAAACATTAATCCAAAACAATTATACAATTAAAAAAAGGAAAACAAAATTCTCAGAATGCCACAACGTATATGCACACGTTATAACTGAACATGTACATGTAATCAGACAAAATGTGAACAAAAGTCCTGAAAAGGGAAAGACAGAAACAGAAAAACAAGGAGAGCAAAGGATTAGAGGGACGGCTCTAGAAGGTCAGAAACGCACTGTGTAGGACAGCCACAGTTTCCTATTTATTCCCACATACCCCCATACCTTACAGACATCACCTACCCCTACATGTATTCGGTAGAGAGAGATGTCAGTACATTGAGACAAATTAGAACAGAGAGGTAAGAACACATGCAGAAGTTTACAAACCGTGTCTTTAGAGTGGCCCATTAAGAAGAAATAGGGGGAGCCATGCTTGTCACCTTTCATGCAGATGGAGTGGTTGGAAGGTACCATTCCTAAAGGGAGGGGAGGAACAGCCTACACCAATCATTGCAGCTAGGCCATAGAGACTAAGACAGACAGATACACCATTGTTAGTCTGGTAAAGGAAAGTTAATGTTAACAACATAGCTTGCTGACAGGAAGAAACACTAAGTTTAAGGTTAATTAAATGGACATGCTAGATAAAAGATCATATTAGCTTAGCGTTATTAAAAGTTTTTAAACCCACTAGACCAGTGTTCCAAGTTCAGTATGTGTGGGCTACCACAGAAAAGGACCTGATCCCATCCTGTTTTAATCAGTCATGTATCCCTGTGGGGCACCCACCATGATCAGGGACCTGCCCCGTGCCCCTCTTCAACAGAAGCCGCACCCTGCGACCCCCGGCCCGAATCAACTCGATGGCTCGGGCGTGGGTCATGTCACGTGTGCTCTCCCCGTTAATCTCGATGATCTGGTCCCCGACCTGCGTAGGGTACAGCAGCCATGTGAGCCGAGTGCTGAGACAGCACCCAGCAGAGATTGTTAAGCCATGCATCGCTAAGGTTAGCAATGAGCATAGCCACTCATTACACAAATCTACCCGTGCTGGAATCCTGTTAGTGGGGGTAAATACTACTGAAAAAGTGATTAACAAGATATGTGTTTACTCAAGAGACTGAAAAGTACAAAACAACATAACAGATGAAATATGAGTACAAAATCTGAAGCAACAAAAATTATGAATTTTTTTACAACTGGGCCAGACAGGCATGATATTATATAAAAATTAATATAGAGATTTAAAAAAAAAAAAAAAAGTCATAAAAATCTAAACGACAGTTCAGAGAGCTACAAAAATGAATAAAAAGCACAAAGAAAACATGTCAGTGCGTTCTTTACTAAAAAGATGCCATTTTTACTGACAGGGGGTGAGTTTCCTGAAGGCTTCTAAACGCTACGTCGTTCGTTCTATTAACATAGAACTTAAAAGTGACGTGGCGTTAAGGCGGCTTCGGGAAACACCCAGGAATTCGAACACGAAGCGATGACCCCAGCGTTCCAGGGCAACTATACTGTATTAATGGCCGGTTAAAGATCTGAGCAAGCAACGTTGACGGCGACCAGCGAAAATTCAGCGTGGACATCTGGGGTCCTGCCTTCAGCAGAGGTAGCCAAGCCAGCTCACCCTCATCCTCCCATTTCGCGTTGCGGCGCCGTCTTCTGCTAGTCGCAGGACGAACAGGTCCATCTGGTACTCCCTCCCCCCGCGAATACTGAAGCCGAAGCCCTTGGCACTCTTCTCCAGCTCCACTGTGAAGTAATCAAAGGCCTGGCGAGACAGACACGCGGCAAACACGCGGGGCATCAGACGGATGCCAGAGCCAACTTAAACGTGACAAAGCGGCATGTGACGCTTCATCCTTACAACTCATTCAGGGACGGCACTCACAATGAGGACTGTAAACAAGAGACATGACCGTATTGAGAAGCCTAGGTGCCTCATGCGATAGAGCCTGTAACTGCAGAGAAAATGTGCAAGCAATGGAAAGCATATTTCAATTAAAGGATTGCTCAGAACAACAGGAAAAAGAAATGAGCTTCCAAAACTGATTTTCTTTTCAAATGCACAGGAGGGTTACCCCGATTGGGATAAACTGCTGACATCGTTTGCGTACAGTTTGCGAATAAAAATGTGCTAACCTGTAGCTATTTGTAGGTTGAAATTGTGTGATTACCTGTGGCTGTCTGTAGTCCGGAATAGGGAATTCCCGGGAATCTGGGGAGAGCTGTCTGTAATCTATTAGGGGTGGCTGGCGGTAATCCACTACAGGAGGGTGTCTGTAGTCCACAGGAGGCTGTCGGTAGTCTGTGAACAGGGGCTGCTGAATGTCAGGCTTGACATCTTGCCTCGCCTTCACCTCCGATCTGTAGCTAACACAAAGTCAAATTAAAGAAGACCTTGACGAGGTACATGTGTGCATAATCAAATATACACACAATACCCTGGTATATTCTACAAATCATTTCTGCAAATTAATTTATCCTAATAGCTTCCTCATCACCATGAGTTCGCACATCCTGTTGAGCTATTTTTATGTTATTACAGCAACCCTGTGGTTTCCTGTATTTTGTGAGCACCTGCAATGATACCATTACCAGAGTGCCATTTGATTACAAAGCTGTGTGACTCATATCACGGTACTCTTTGCTAGCTCTGCCATCGCCATACCTGCTATCATGGCCGTACATCTGGGACACGGGAGACACTGGCTGATTGGCTATCTGGCTGATGGGCTGGTTGACTATCTGGTTGATCGGCTGGTTGGGTAGCTGGCTGACAGGTTGGACGACCAGTTGGCTAATGGGTTGGGCCACCGGCTGGGTGACGGGTTGGACCATTGGCTGACTGACCGGCTGGACCCCAATCTGGCTGACGGGGCTCTGCTGGAGTGCTGGGCTAGGCTGGGAAGCCATGGGGCTCTGCTTCTCAGAGCCCGGCGCAGAGGGAGGACCGCTTAGCTCTGTGAGAGACACACCAACATACAGCCGTCAGAGATATATGCTAACTGGAAGATCTGAGGTGCAGCGGGCGTGTCGGAACCTGCTTGCCTTCCTGAGGGACCAGGCGCAGTGTGACACTCAGGCCTGCGTCCTTGATGAGCTTCACAATGTCGGCATGTGGCATGTCGATGATGGACTGCCCGTTGACAGCCAGGATCCGGTCCCCCACCTTCAGCTTCCCGCTGCGGTCAGCAGGGCTGCCCTCGATGATGCGGCCGATCTTATGGGGAACGGCTGAGGGGGAAACACGACAATGTCAAGTTCAGAGCTGTTCCTTAAGAACTGTGGTATAGTTAGGGGTCCAAGCAGTGTCAGATGCTGGATCCCTATTGTTTTTAATATTGTTTTAAGTGGACAGCAAATTGATATACATTATTGGCAGAAGTCTTAGGCAGCCAAAGAAAATGTTTAAATGTTTTTCTGGGTAGTTAGTGTATTTTTGCTCATAAAACACAATTTAACATTTGAATGGATCAAATGAATAGTAACACCATAAAAATAAGAATTTCTTCTGTTCTCCAAAAGCCTTAGGATGGACAAAATCAAGCACCCAGACACCTTGCCCAGAACAGAGATACTGGACCTGGGGGTCTCACTGATGAGTGTCTGCTGGTCAGGCCATCACACGTGGGACCCAACTGGGCACAGATAAAATGAGCTACATGGGACCGTTTTCCTGTGGGCCCATCACCCACAGGAGAAGCTACAAGAATCTGGTGCAATGTGGCCGAGATCAGAAGATGGGGCCTTTCCCTGGTTCCCAAAATAGGCTTCAGGGACATGGAACTTAACCTCTCTGGTGGGAACCTGAGCTAATGTGGGAGGTAAGGTGATACCATCTAGATTTATTTAGGGCCCCCTCAACACACAGCATGGGCTCCGAAACCAAACTCCCAGAGGGGAGATGGAGTCTATTCCACTTTGGGGTTGCTCCGGAAGACTTGAGTTTACTCATAACACCATGGTTCGGCACTCTTATGTTGGAGCTCACTCCAGCGAACAAGAGGATAACCTCCCATTGACTTAGAGTTGGGGGACGGGTTCTGACTCTTATCTGTGGTTAGAGGATCATGGTTAGCAAAGCTGCAGATATAAGGTTGTTGGGGTCATGGCAGCTACTCCTGACCTGAGCCCAGTGGAAGACACCAGTGGTAAATGAAGCCCATCACCCTGAAGAAAGAGGACTTCTGAGCTTGGGCAGCTTGTGTGACTCCAGAGGCAGCTAGCAGGTACAGTACAGGCAAACTAAGCGGAGTATAAAGCAAAAGTGAAGCAACACCTTGGGTGTAGGTGGAGTTTGGCAAGGCCAGGGGAATGACTTTTGGTCTGCCTGAAAATACAAATATTTTTATACCATCAGGGAACTCAGCATTCATGGGAGTTTTACTTGCACAAAAATGTTATGAGGGCAGAAGAAAAAAATGGTTCAGAGAGTTAACCAATCAGATTGTAGAGGAGGTGGGTCCAAGCAACTAGCCGAGGTGGGACAAACCAGTTTGATTTCTTGGTCCCACATCCTCTAGTTGCTTGGACCCTCCTCCTCCACAACCTGACTGGCTAGCTCTTTGAACTAACCATTTTTGCTTCTGTCTTTAGAACATTTTTGTCTAAGTGAAACACTCACAAGCCGACTCAGGAGGCAGAAGCAGGGCTTAACAGGAAAGGAGTACCCACCAATAAGCCTTCTTTGGAGTTACTGAACTTGCCCATCACTAGAGCTGCGGTCACTGAGGTAGTCAAAAAAACTCTTCAGTGGCAGGGACTGTACTACCCTCCACTGACCAGTGGTACCTTAACCAATGGTGTAAGAAGGTTCAGTCTATAATTGAGAATGCTAGCCATCCCAGCCACAGACTCGTCACCCCCTTTGCAGTCTGGTAGTAGGCTTTGCAGCATCAGAGCACTGCCTGCTCTGTTTTTATGATTTCATAACCCAGCAAGGCTACGCTGACTAAGCATTCGTGTTGCACATGGCCAATAAAGACCTTGAACACTGCTTTGGTTCCCAGACTTCTCCATGGGGTCACCCTAGCTGTTCCAAGTATTTGTTAAATTTCACCACCACCTCACTTAACTAATTAACTTAACTGGGTAAAGAACTTGATGAAGTACTGATTAGCTAAACACGGTACGCTAATGTTGAGTTAAGAAATTCAGGGTATCCACTGATCAGCCATAGCATTACAACCACCAGCCTGATTCTGTGTGCTTTAGTGTCCCCCTCATGCCACTAATGAAGCTCTCAGTCTGCAACACAGCTTGCATATTTACCTGTTCAAACACAGCTATTAAACCTGGTAATTATCTGATTAAGGTGTGTTTGAGCAGGTATATATGCAAGCTGTGAGACTGGGTCTCCAAGACTGGAATTGGGGAACCCTAACTTAAAGGAGCTGCTGCTAATGTGTTGGTCTGGACCAGAATTGGGGGAACCCTGTGCGTTGTGAGGTGGGATCTTAATGGATTAGATTTGTTTGTCCATCACATCCCCCAGATGCTTGAATGGACTGCGATCTGGGGGATTTGGCGGCCAAATCTACACTTTGAATTTTGATTCATGTTCCTTAAACCACTGCTGAGCAATTTTTAGCAGTGCAGCAGGCCGCATTATGCTGGTGAAAGAGGCCACTTCCATCAGGGAGTACCGTTGCCATGAAGGGGTGTACTTGGTCTGCAACAATGGTTAGGTAGGTGGTATGTGTTAAAGTGACATCAACATGAATGAGAGGACCCAAAGATTCCCAGTCAAAAGTTGTCCAGAGCATCACACTGCCTTCTTGCCATAATGCATCCTAGTACCATCTACTCCCCAGGTAAACGACACGCACACACCCGGCTGTCTAGACGATGTGACAAAAAATGTGACTCATCAGACCAGGCCACCTTCTTCCATTAGTCCATGGTCCAATTCTGATGCTCACATGCCCATTATAGATGCTTTCAACAGTAGATAGGGGTCAGGGGTCAGCATGGGCACTCAGACCAGTCTGCAGCTACACAATCCCAACAGCAGCAAGCTGCAATAGATTTCACATTTTGGCATCATAGCCAACCTTTTCAGCAATTTGGGTTACTGTAGTTCTCCTGTGGGATCGGACCAAATGGGCTAGCCTTCACTTCCCACGTGCATCAGTGAGACTTGGGTGCTCATGACCCCATCTCCAGTTTCCCAATTGGCCTTCCTTGAACCACTTCTGGTAGGTACTGACCACTGCATACTGGGAACAGCCGACAAGATGTGCTGTTTTGGAGATGACCCGGTTTACTGGCCATCATAATTTTGCCCTAGCCAAGATCCTTACGCTTGGCAATTTTCCTGCTTCCAAATTCCTGCTTGCATATAATGGCACCCATGAGACAATCAATGTTATACACTTCACCTGTCAGTGGTCTTACTATCGTGGCTTTTGTTTTTTATGATTACTGCAAATACTGGTGTTACTAGGTGAGACTTGGAAATGGCTAAGCTAACATACTTTTAACAGACCCTATCATAGTTTTACACCAACGTAAAGATCATTTAAATATAATTTCTCTGACTGCCTTTTGCATAGTAAGGTACATAGCATAAAACTGAGGGCATCGAAGACAAAGAGACCGATGCAGAGTGTAGACAGGAAAGACATATGTGCAGCTAGGTGCTACATTATCACTGACGCTAAACTTCTGCAACTTGACATTTGAGCTGCAAATGGTTTTTCTCCCTGTCCAGTTGCCGTTTCTGAAAATATGGCTCATCATGAAGCATGAACACTTACTGATGGTGGCGCTAGACTCTGGTCGGGTCAGCGAGCTGATGATGACAAAGCCAAAGCCTTCATTTTCCTTTCGCTGGATGACGACCTCGCTGCTCTGTGGACTGTGGGGTACCGTCCCCTCAGGCGGGGATGAGCCAGGCCCGGGGGGTGGGGCATTGCTGCGGTTGCCTGGCAACACACCTGACTCACTTTTTGGTGAGCTGTGGTGCGTGGACGTGGCCCTGGGACTCCCGCCATTCTCTGGACAATGCTCACCTGAAGCCAACAGAGTGATAGAACACTAAATGGAGGCTTAAACTCAGTATTTAACAAACCATCCAGCCATTTTTTATAATCCAGCGCTGTGATCCTAGAGCTTTTGCCAGAAAACAGGGGACACCATAGATGAGATGCCAATCTATCACAAGACAAAATGACACACAATAGTCATAGAAATATGTAGACACTATAGGCATTTTAGAGTCTCCAATTCAATGAAATACCCAGACAGAACCCATGTGGAAATAGGGAGGACATAAAAAATCCACAAACAGAGCTAGAGGCAGGAATAAATCCCCCTCCCCTGGAAATATGTGGCCACAGTGCTCTCCAATGGGCCACTATGCACCAGTTAACCAATCAATTATTTTAACTGTACAGTGGTACCTTGGTTCTTGAACTCACTAGAACTCGAATTTATTGAAAGTCGAATAAACCAGTTTGACCTAGAACTCGATCTGAATATCAGAAGTTGAACTGTGAACGCTGACCTAATATAAACTGTACGCGCCAGGAAATGAGTCACACTACAATGCAATTCTTACCTGAATGCCTTCTTCACAGACTGGATGATTAACCAAAATAAAGCAGTGCAACATTACAGTAACTAACAATAAATAAACTAAAATAAATAAAAACAATAAAAATAAACTAACTTATGTGTACCATTAGAGCACTTACGTAATTTTTTTAAACTTTTTTTTACCAGGCAAATTAACTGAAAACCAGCTCTCACTGCTTTACGTGATATTCGGGAGAAGTAGCAGATTATGCATTGGAACCGGCAGGGATACAAATGTCATGCGTATAACTAAACTCTTCAGCCAATAAGGTGTGTCGTCACAGAGGCGGTTCCAGTTTGTGCAACCGGGTGAGAGGTTGCAATGCATCTAACTGTAATGCATTGCATCACAATCAGAATGCGTTGCTTTAAGCCAGCGCTATAAGTAAGTCGAACGCATCCAATGACCGGACTGAGGAAACAAACTGAACCACGGACTTAATACAGAGGACTAATTACAACAACCAGAAACAGCTGATCACATGGGGATCCCACATGAGGTTAATGAGGTGGCGTGGCACACGGAAGGAGCAGACAATCGGGGCAGGACAGGGGTAATGTTAGGATAAGATCTTTATCGTTTTGGAAGCCATTAAGAAAAAAATGCTCTTCTTCTTTTATCCTGTTCATTTTGTGTTTAAATGCTAAAAAAAAAAAAAAAAAAAACATATTTAGGTGTAATTTTGGGGGGTCGGAAACCAATTAATTGGTTTTTCATTATTTCTTATGGGAAAAATTCAATCAGAACTCGAAATTTTTAGGATTCCATCCGGAGTCCGGAACGGATTAAGTTCGAGAACCAAGGTACCACTGTATTATATTCAACTGTAATATTATACATTTTCTTTTCATTAATTACAACCGGAATAACCAGAGATGACATCCAAGTCATATTTATAAATCTTAAAGTTTACTTAAAGTTTAGATTATTTTGACTTACACCTAAATGAAATGTTTTGGTTAACACATTATTTCATGGGGCACAAATACTCAGTAATAACTGTTACTACTGAAGTATAAATCATGAACAAATCATGAACAGATAAAATCGATAAAAGATGCATCATGATTCATTAATGATGAACAAACATGATATCAGTATTTCACATTTGTTATTCGTTACTTGTTTTTTCAGTAGTTCATAAGGGCTTAAAGAATGAACAGATATAACAGAATAATTGCTTGGGATGAATGATGCATCATTCATCCCAAGCTAACATGAGATCACTATTTAACTAAGACTTAGTCTGTGGTTAATTAATACATAAGTAATAGCATACTGTATATATTACTTGTGCCCAGTGAAGTATCACCTAAATAATTACATAAGTGTTTTATGATTAGCTTTGGAATACAAATTCAATACTCCAAAATACAAAATGACAAGATGAGATTTGTACCAGAAAGGGAATGGGGTGGATTTGGGGTGATGGCGTGGCATGGTGCAGGCTGGGAAAGAAGTGGATGACCCAATTGTGGCTCACAGGACAAAACGGGGTTTATTCATTGAAGGGACGAATCAAAAACACCCATATTTTGGGATGTCCCGGACAATTCGGGACAGTTGGCAACCCTATGACAGGGAGCAAGGGAACACACAAAGGCTGACAGAAGGGACAGGATGGCCAGCAATGCCTGCTGGCCAAATGGGGAAGGGACAAAAAAGGACCCTGACACTTCTAGGATGAAGGAAACATTGATAATAAAGGGAATGGGGCATCCCTGGGACAACTGAGTTAGAAAAAGTAGGGAACAAATAGTCTGAAAGAGTGGATAATGGAGAGGATGGAATTCAATAGATTTATGCAGGATTAGACTACAAATAAGGCAAATAAACGGGGGAATGAAAATGTGTCTTTGCCCAAAAATCACAAAAGGGAGGGTAACCCTTTGGCTTGAGTGTGTGCAGGTCGAAGATGCATGAAGCGCAGGACATGTGGTCAGTGTGCAGCTCACTGGGATACAGATCAGTACTGCTGAGAATATCATAGGTTCGAATCCCATGTCAAGTTGAATAAGCAACCCAATTGCTTCAGCCGACCCTGTCCTCTTTTCCTCAGCTGCACATCATTTTGGACAAGTGTTTGCTAAATAAACTGTCTGAATGTGTATTCCCCTCTCCATCTAAATCTCACTGCTCTCCCTCTCACAGTCAGGACCTCACAGTAACCCAGGAAAGGCACGCTCAGACGATAGTGCCACCTTACCCACCTTTACCTGGCATTCTCCCTCTCGCAGTCAGGACCTCACAGTAACCCTGGCAAGGTGCGCTCACACGATAGTGCCACCTTACCCACCTGTGCCCGGCACTCTCCTCCTCACAGTGAGACGGACTTCTCCATTGCGGGCAGCTGCGTGCATCAGGTCAATGACATGTCTGTGCGCTCTGCCAGCCACTGTCACGCCGTCCACAGCCACCAACTCGTCCCCTGGCCGTAACCGCCCATCCCGCTCTGCTGGGCTCTGTTCGATGACTGCTCCTATCAGAATCTGGGGGTGCAAAGGTCAAGGGTCAAGATATACTATTAGTGCCATACACAGGATAAAAGTGACATGAGTGTGCAACTAATCAGCGCTTTAAAATTTATGAGAATTAGAATTCAGTTTCTATGACTACATTGTTTCTATGACTACATTGTTTCTATGACTACAATGGCTCCTGTATTTGTATACATTGTGTGTTAATGCGACCAGTGTGGCTGTGAATGCCATCTTTTCGTTCACAGCGAGTGACTGAATGGTGAGTCTGTCACCGGCTTCAGTTCTCAGTATGACGAATTAATGAGTGTTCTCTGTCACACCCAGGAGCCATATCAGACTCACAGGCTGCACCGCCTCGTCTCCTCCCAGGATCCGAAACCCAAAGCCGTTCGCCTCTCTGTGCAGGTGAATTTCCAGCTCTTGGTAATCAGGCCCTAGGGTGGGTTGAGACCACAAGAGCAGAAAGCATGAGTCCATCTGAAGATGAGATTCTGTTCAGCACTGTGTGAGGCCGTCTGGGGAGATGAAATGAGCTACTGTGCTCCTAAAGGGAAGCGAGTGTCTCAGAAGAGGTGGGTGAGAATCTGCAGACAAGCAGAAGTATGAGTCTGACCACAGGAGACTTGGGAGTGACCAGGGGTCCATAACTATGGAGCTGACTTATGACCAGGCTACAGAAAGCTTGATAATTAAAGGCAACTCCATGACCTTACAGACCTAGAGGAGAATGATTACAATCTAGGGATTTGGCAGATTCACAAACACAAAGCAGTACAGGAAATGTTATGTAATATCTCTCTCAGTCTGGGCTCCTCAAGATAGATCTGCTGAAAACACCTTTCACCTTCTCCTCTGAGGAAGCTAACTTTTCAGTTTATATTAAGTGAAAACTTCTTTGAAATATACGTATTTATCCCATCCTTTAATAGACAGCTTATGACCAAAAAGGAAAGTTGGTTTAAGGGGACATATTTAAGTAACAAGAAGAATGTGAACACAGCATTTCAGTCCACTAATGCTGATCAAAGCTAAGCCACACAATAGAGATCAGCCACACCAATGCTCATAGGTAGATTGATGGTCTTCAGTTTTACAAACCCCTCTATCAATGCAGCATTATGGCTGCTAATTACACCCACGTGCAGACATAATGGATATCAGATACATCTACTCTCACAGAGTGTGTGATGGATGTAACTTGTGGTTAGTTTAACAGAAAGCATTATCGATAACAGGCTCATGCTCATATTATGATATGGTATTCACATCTAGTGGCTCTAGTTAACAACGTGATGAACGGTCAATAGACTTTTATAGATAGCATGATGTATAATTGATGAAGTAAACAACAAGTAAACAAAGCCACCATTAAATGCAACTAAATTTGGCGCTGTCAAAAATGACAGCATTGAACTTCCTGGACAGTCCCATAATTTGGACCAGCCATCTAAGCAACACTCATCCCACACTCACCAACTTGTACAATTTCTGTTCTGACTGGATGGATCACCTGGAAATTAGTTAAGTTAATAAATGTGTTCTCTGAAAGTATACTTATTAATTTATTGCACATTCCACCTAAATGAATTTATAGAATTTATTCCTACCAAGTGGGTGATTACTTGTATTCCTTTATGTATGTGTTACCTTGTACCTTGTTTGAAAATATCAATTATATTATTTCTACATTTAAATATTTATATTCAATTTCTCTTACACACTATAACTGAAATGTCCTGTGACATACAGGGTAATCACAGGACGGATGGAAGGAAAAAAAAAAAAACTGAACAAAAAAAGTATAGTATATTCATGGGATTAGCTGCAATTAACATTATTTACACATCAGAGTATTTTTATCTCTTGGCTCTTTCACTTACAGAATACCAATACTTTGCCCACAAAACAACAATGAATATTGTCAACAAATGAATTCATGTTGCTTGATGGTTGAACTCCTGCTTTGAAACTGCAGGCGCAAAGTATGGGTGGAAAACTGGACCAAGACATGGTTTAAACATGGTTAATCTCTCTCACTCTCACACACACAAATTTTGAGTTATCATGATCAAATGTCTGAAATGGCCATTTCTCTGATATCATTATGCAGCCCTGCTTCAAATTGATCATGTGTCTCAAAATTTGATCAGGTTCAGATCTTCAACCTTACAGCATGTCTGCAGAATAATGACTTCCATTCCTCCCGCCCTACAATGACTCTGCAAAGGTTGAGAAAGATCCATCAAATAGTTTTTGAGTTATTGGCCCACATACCATGTAATCTGCCAAAGCCCAGGAAATACAGTAAGATAATATAACAGTATGATGAAGTCATACAAACAACTGACAGATATTACACAGCCTCGCTCTTGCAAATAACTGGAGTAGCCTTGCTTACGTCCACTCTCATAGATAGCCCGCGATTTCTCATATAGGTCGTAGGGGTCAGGCATGCCCAAATCCATACTGTCAGCTGAGTCTGGTACAGACCCCCCCTGGGGGTGGGGTGCAGGGCGGCCAGTGCTGTGCAGGAGGCCCGGAGCTGATAGGCTGGTCTGGGGGCTCCCCTGCAGTTCCCACTGTGACATTACCTGAAAACAGAAGAACAGCTCACCTGCTTATTCTACCAGTGTAGTGCTAGCGTTACATATAACTTTCATCCAGCACAATTCAGAGCTGTCTTACTTTCCACTAGTTGCATGTGTACAGTACATATGCCCACGCACACATATGCAAGTGTAATCTCATACCAGGATTGAGAGAGAGAAAAAAAGAGTGAGAGAGAAAGAGAGAGAGGTAACATAATTATCTTGGCTCTTTAAAGCTAGAATCAAAACACAAGGATGGAGACATTTTCGAGGCTCTGCCAATTATGTCTGCAACTGCTCCTTGGATCTTGTCCAGAACTGTTCTGTGTGTATCTACTGCTCTCCTGTGTTTGTCACGGCGTTTGGAAGTTCTCTGGCATTGTCTATCTATGTCTTGTGATTCTGGCAGAAGACCAGGCTTTGAGCAACACTCCTGCAGTCAGAGAAAATGCATTCCATTCCAGCTATAAGTCTTTTATTGCTGATTAAGGATCAAATGTACATGAGCAGGGCTAGGGGAAGAAAGTACGAGAGCCAGTATGACAGCATCATTACTATGCCGTGAAAAAATGAAAGGAGGTTAGACTGGTTGCACTGCATGTGCCACACACACTCTCCTGGTGCATGTGCCACACACACTCTCCTGCTGCATGTGCCACACACACTCTCCTGCTGCATGTGCCACACACACTCTCCTGCTGCATGTGCCACACACACTCTCCTG